>CM018094.1:6019730-6514730 GCA_008658365.1 Alca torda | reverse complement strand
TCTTCCTTACGCTGGGAAGGGCTGGGAGCTGGGAACTATCAGCCCAGGGTCCCAGGGACCGGAGCGGTTCGGAGCGGTGATGTGGCTCTGTCTCCTGGAGCCTGAGTAGCTGCGGGGGGGGGGTGGGGTCCAAATTGTGGATAATTGGAGGGGAAATGGAGCGGGGGGGGGGGGGGAATGAGCCATGGCTTCCCGCTGTGCCACCCGTGCCCGGGCTTGGTGCTGCCTCTTGAGCTGGCAGCATCCCGAGAGCGTCTGTGCTGGCTGGTGGGGAGCAGGCAGGAGGCCGCGGTCGACATCTCGCGCTTCCAGGGATCTTCCTGGCTTTATCTTGCTCCGTGGTCAGCCCCAAACCAAGCAGCTCCCCCCCACCCTGCTCCCCCATGTTCATTTTTCTGGGTTTTCTGGTTGTTGAGGTGGCGGCTGGAAGAGCCTCCTCGCTTCCCGTAAAAGCGCAGGGTGTTATTGCAGCGGGTGTTGTCGTGTCCCCCTGCTCCGTGTTCTCACTCCGGAGCAAAGTCGAAAGGGCAGCTCTGGTGTGTTTGCGTAAGCGCCCACGTTGAACCCCGGGCAGCAATAACCAAGGGCTTCTGGGAGGAGAAGTCTGTGTGTCGCCGCCTTTCAGCTCCCGGTGCCCACATTGGCCGGTGGACGTGCTTGGTTTTCTCCTGGTAGTGAAATCGGGAAAGTCCCATTTCCCTTCCGAGATTTACAGCAAACGGGGCGGGGGGTGTGTGTGTGTGGAACTCGCTGCTTCATCCAGCTTCCCAAAGGCAGCGTGGCGGCTGGAGAAGCGAGACCGCCGCCGACCTGGGCGAGACGCTGCCTGCCCCTTCTGCCCCTTGGCTCCTCACCCCGTCACCTTGCGAAAGGCGAGTGCCCGGCTGGGGCTGGGGGAAGTGGGCGTTGTTGCCTCCCCCCAGCCCTCCCGGCTCCCCGATAAGGTGCTGGGTGACGGGTTTGGCTTCCGCCGGGGAAGTGACATCTCCTGCGCCGCCCGCCCCTGGAGCGGGGTTTGGCGGTTGCAGCTGCAACTGCTGAACCCACGTAAAGCTGATGTCAGGCAGCTGGTTTTTGGTTTTTTTTTTGAAAACGAGTAGAAGTTAGAATTAGCTGTTACAGAGCATCAAACCTGATCCAGGATTTGCCTTCAGCCCCAGGAATCTCTCCTCATGTTGTCCTCAAACCCTCCAGCCTCAAGTGGTGCTTGCTCCCAGGTGTGGAGCAGCGGCTTTCCTTGGCGGAGGGATGTTGTGTGACCAGAGCGCCAGCTGTGAATGGATAAACAGGGGTGTGCTGTGAGCTCTGCCCCCGGATCTGCGCTGCTGCGAGTGGCAAAGTTGCTTGAAGGGCTGCTCCATCCCTGCTCCATCCCTGCTCCATCCCTGCTCCATCCCTGCTCCATCCCTGCTCCATCCCTGCTCCATCCCTGCTCCATCCCTGCTCCATCCCTGCTCCATCCCTGCTCCAAGCAGCACCCTGCTGTTGTACCTCCAGATGTTCGGAGCACTCTGAACGGGGAATTTAAGAGCACAGGCGTTAATGCTTCTCTGAAAAACCTATTTGAGACGTGTCCTCTTTCTCCGCAGCCGTGCCGGAGGGCGAGCGGCAGCCTTCCTGGAAGCCTACATAATTGCCGTTCCCCTGTGCCCGTGCTGTGTCGCAGCCCTCCTTTTAGTGCCGGTTTGGACTCGTGGGTCTGGTGTCGACGCTGTCAGTGGGGAAGACAAAATTATGGGGCAGCCAGGCTTGGAGATGGGGATGGTGCTCTCCGGGTAGCTCAGCTGCCCGCTCAGGGCAGAGGGCTTTGTAAGAGCCACAGGGCAGTGGCTACTAAGAGCTGAGCAGCGCCTAATGCAAACTGCGGCAGAAACGGTCATTAATTGCTCTCTGGCGGGGGGTAAGGGCCACCTGAGCGCATCCCTTCTGCTGCGCTTGTGGACGCCGCCATGGGCAGGGCATGGCCGGCCTCGCCGGGTCCTCCTCGGCTCCTGGGAGCCGGGCGATTCCTGGGAGGAAGAGGCTGTGAAGTCACGTTGGCTGTCGGTTCGTCGCCGCGTATTTATAGCGGCATCGCTGGTATTTACGAGCCGCTCTCACAGCGCTATGAATGGCTGACAAGCTTGGAGAGGTCTGTTAATTACCTCTAATGTGGCAGCAACTCCACCGAAAGGCTGTAACTCCTCACGATGCCTGAAGAAGTCGGGACTGGGCTGTTGATCGGTCTGTCCTTAAAGAGTCTGGAAGCCGGGAGGGGGGTAAATAACCCTGTGGAGGCTGGATGTGAGCGAGGATGAGGGTACGGAGCAGCCCCCGGTGCAGTAAGAAGCCCCCTCGCGCTGTTGGAGACGAGCTCTGGAGGAAAAGAACAAATACGTTGCTCTGAGCAACTGAAACGAGGCAAATTGTCCTCCTGGGCTGAGTCACGGCCCCGCGGAGCCGCGGTGGTGTTTGTGCTCCGGGGTGCGGTACCTGGGGGTAGGTGGCACGAGGGCTTAGGCTTGGCTCTCGCCATCTCCTCGCGGCGACACAGACCCAGCCAGCGGTTGCAGTGGTCGACATGACTTATCTTTTTTAGTTTTTTTTTTTTTTAAAGCTTTAAGGGTGGGAATCGTAGCGACGGCCACCAGCTGCTCTCCCTGGGTTTGCTCGCTGCCCGTTAAACGTGTGCCTGGCGCTGAGTCCTGGGTGCCACACTGCGGGCTTGTGGACCACCATCTACTTGGTGTCATGAGCTGCTAATGTGGCTTTCGGCTGCTTCTCTCCCTGGTTTTGCCGGGTGGTTTGTGGGGGGGGCAGCGCTGCCCTACCTCCAGTGAGTGGAGACGATGCTTTGGGCTGTGCTTTCCCCGTGCTCTCGGCTCTGCGGTGCCTGGTCTGGTCCCACATCCCACCAGTCCCGGTGGCTGTGGCTGCCAGAGGAAGCACCAAGTCTGGTCACTTGGTGGCTGGTGGAGCATCACCCTCGGTCTGCGTGGGGCTGAACTGCAGGATGGCTCGGCAGCAGCTCCGAGCTGTCTCCGTCCGGCCCGGAAAGCCACTTGGGTCATTTAAATGCCAAGTGGAAATCGCTTCTTCGAGAGCAGCCCTATAACCTTAAAATACTACTCATGAAGTCTTGCAACCCATAGCGTAGGGTCATGGTCTGAGTTTTGGGGTCTGTATCTTCGGCTTCGAGTCTGAGCGTGCCTGGCTGGTGAAAAGCTGCCGCGCAGCTCCGGTCGGGTGGCAGACGGGCTGGGCGTAGGGCAGAGGAGCCAAAAATTGCCTTCACCGAAAGGTCAGGCCAGCGGCTCCTCTTCTTGTTGCCGTCTGCCCTTGCCCCGCGGTGGGCTGCAGCCCTGGCCAGAGCAGACACGGGGAGAGGGGGGGCCCGAGCTGTGCTCAGGGGTGGTCCTGCCCCCCCTCTGGGGCCGGAGGGTTTGTGGGGCTGGGGACTCGCCGGCAGAGGCGGAAGGGCGGCTTCTGCGGTGAGGAACCTCCGAGCCCTCGCTGTCGGACCGTCTCCTTCTCACGAGAACCACCTTCTTCCCTGCCTTCGCTTCCTCGGCTCGGCGTTTGTGAGCAGCCTCACCTGACCTGCTCTTCTGGCTACCTCTCAGCTAACATCAGCAAAAAAACCCCTAAAGCAGCAACTTTGAAGCCTGCAAACCACGGCTGTTGCCTCTGCTGAGGTCTCCCCGCTCACGGGGGTTCATGTTGTGCCTCTTGTGTAGCAGGAGGCTCCTCCTGGCCTGTGTTTGGCCGAGCCAAATGAATTCCTGGCCTGGAGATAAGGCAGCAAGATGCTTGAGGAGTGATTGAAGGAGCTGGGAGTGTTTAGTGTGAGGAAGAGGAGGCTGAGGGGAGACCTCATCACTCTCTACAGCTACTTGAAAGGACACTGTAGAGAGGTTGGTGCTGGTCTCTTCTCACAGGTAATTAGCGACAGAACAAGAGGGAATGGGTTCAAGCTGCAGCAGGGGAGGTTTAGGCTGGACATCAGGAAAAAATTCTTCCCAGCAAGAGTGGTCAGACCCTGGAATAGGCTGCCCAGGGAGGTGGTGGAGTCACCACCCCTGAATGTGTTTAGGAGTCGTTTAGATGGTGTTGGGGGATGTGGTGTAGGGGAGAACTTTGTAGAGTGGGGTTGATGGTTGGACTCGATGATGCCAAGGGTCTCTTCCAACCCGAATGATTCTATGATTCTACTATAACGCAAGTCACAAACGTTGCGTCTCTGTTGAGATAAGATGCGTTGGAAGGGCGAGGGGGCACTTACTTGTGTGCTAAACCGGTAAGAATATTGTCCGTCCCCTGGGTTTTGCAGGGGTCGTGGGTGTCATCTCGGACACCTCTGGGCTGGAGGAGCCACGAGTTCGCGCTGTGCCGTTCTGGTGGGACGTGGCCCTCGTTTGCAAGTCGCTGGTGTTAACGACTCTCTTGTCTCTGATTGCAGTTCTGGCATAAAGCGTGCTTCCACTGCGAGACCTGCAAGATGACCCTAAACATGAAAAACTACAAGGGCTACGAGAAGAAGCCGTATTGCAACGCGTAAGTCTCCGCGGCCTGCTCTCGTTTGCACCGAGAAAGCATTGGGTTTGGGAGATGCTGTGGGATTTGCTGGACCCTCCTCCCTCTTAACACCCGTCCTCCCCCCGAAATGAGAGCTGTGGGGAGCCCCGAGCCCTGCAGAAGCTGTCCTTTCCCACCGCTCTGCAGCGTTTTCTGGGAGCACGCGTGGAGCCCTGGCTGAAGGGGTCACAGTGGCTAATAAACGCCGGTAATAAAACAGCGTTTTCCAGGCTTAAATGCCAGCTGACGGCTGCTCTCCAGTTCCAGCTTGGGCAGACAAAAAGTGAATAAAATTCAAATGCAGGCAGGCATTTGCATGGAGCCGATCTTAATCTGTATCCCCTTCAAGAAGGGGAAATAAAAAGGTGTTTATACCACCCCCAACTGAACGCAGGTGTTGGGGGAGAGGAGAAATGCCCTTTTGTGCGGGGGGGGGGGAATGGGGTGTGTGAACCGTCCCGGGGGGGGACATGGGTGGCCCGGGGCATTCACCGTAACCCACCTGCACTTGCCCTGGGCGCCGCGAAGGTAAATGCATCCGAAGGGAAACACAGCTGGAACGTGAGATCCTTCTCCCCGCAGCAGCGCGGGTACAGGGGGGTGCAACAGCAGCATCTGCCTGTACCCCGCGTGAATTCCCTTTCCTGGATCTTTCGGGCCACTTCTGAGCGGTGGGTATTCACTGACCCCCCCACTCTTTTTTTTTTTTTTTCTTTCTTATCAAGAAGGACCCTTAATTAAGCAACAGCAGAGCCCAGAGAGCTGCGCACAATGGCGCTGGGCCCTGCTCAGCCCACGGGGGAGCACCGGGCTCTGCGTGCCTGACGCGTTTCTGACTGTCTATAAAGCAGCTTTGCAATAAGATTATTTTTCTTTTTTTTTTTTTGTAGCTGCTTCTTGCACATTAACAGTTCTTCAGAAGGAAAATTAGATAACATAATACTACTTAGCGCTTGTCTAGCGTGGCCCATTCACAGAGCACTTTAAAAACGTTAATCCTGGCGACATCCCTGTAAGATGGGTATTACCCTATTGATGTCGAACACGAGTAGGAAGGAGAAGAGTAAAACCATCAGCCATGGGGAGCCCCAGCAAAACCTCCCCGTGCTGTAGCTCTTTTGGAGGGTGGTTAATGCTGATGGTAGGTGTTGGCGATGGTGATGACGACCTTGGTGAAGTCGCAATCAAAGCTTCTCTTGAACCGGGATGAGACTTGTGGCGTTCACGTCTCAGCTGGTAACGGCTGTGTCTCGGGATCTCGCCTGAAATGGTGCGAGAAGTAGCAAAGAACTCCTGGTTATCTGGTTATATGTCAGAGCTCCAGCTTCTGAGGCGAAACTGGGAGCTTCCTGGAGCAGTGTGAGGGGGAGACCTGTGGTCTGAGGGGGGGTGAATGCTTGATTAGAGGGAGGGACGCTTGTTCTTGGACTGTGCGGGTCTCTCAACCTCCCGTGGCCACGGTCGAACCAGCCTGGGATGGGTGAGTCCCTGCTTTGCAGAGAGCTGCAGGAGACGAGACCCTCGGGCTCTTCTCAGTGTGCAGAACCAAAGTTTTCCTCTCTCACCATGGGCGCCCCGGTACCAGCCTGGCACAAAGCGCTGGGCCACCTCCATCCTCCATCGCTGGTGCTTCTGCCTCTGGCCGTAGGGATGGGCCGGGGGTCCCCTTCTTGGTTCTTGTGCTCTCTCCCTCCAGGCTGCTGGAAGGGAAGTGGGATAATAATGGGAAATTCCTGAGATTCCAAGGAGTCTGCGCAACCTCGACCCATCTCAGTTTCTCAACCCCCTCTGCTGAGAGCTCCCTTTGATGCTGGCTCCACGTCTTAACCCTTTAGCAGCCTCCTGGGGGAGAGGCAGCTCTGTCTGCCTCGCCTCTACCCCAGGGCAGCCCTGGAGGTTCAAACTGTGCACGGAAACCAGCATTAAATGTTCTTCCCACCTTTCCTGGCCATGCCTTGGAGGGAAGTGAGAGCAGCTGGAAACCGCTGGCACGTGGGGCTTTGCCTCCAGCAGCCGCCAGCCCCTTTTTGCCGGCGTGGGGGGGGCCATGCCCAGACCCGGGGTGACGGAAAGATGCTGCCAGAGGACGTGGGGTTGGTTCCTTCTCAGCCGGTGCCCCCGGAATATACCGGGGAGGAAGGAACGTGCAGGCAAGGTGAGCGTGTCAGAAGGAGCCCACCCTTCCCCAACAGCTTCTGCTGGTGTTGGAGCTGGGGGACAACATCTCCCGTCCCCCGAGAAGGGGGTGGAAAAGCAACGTTTATCCTGGCAGGGAAGAGGCTGCTTTTTCCGAACATGCCTTAGCACAGGGTCTCCTCTGTTTGAGCCGTGGCCTCCTGCCAAATTCCTGAGTCTCTTTCTTCAAGAGAGCAGGAGGAAGAGGGCTGGGCTTCCTCCCTATCTGACGTTGCCCCAGCCATAAATCCCGGTGAAGCCTTTCGCGAAGGCGGCCGGTTAGCTCTGCCCTCCCATGCCCGTCGGTGTTGGGAACCGCCTTGGTGGCGGACGTGGCCGTCTCCACCCTCGTCACCGTTCCTCTTTCGGCTTCAGCTGGGTACTGGGGGGGGGGCTGGTTGTTCGCTGGAAGCAGCTCTCCAGGCTGGGCCCGTCTCTTTACACGAGCGCTTTGAACTGAAAGGGGTCGAAGTGGAGGAAGGGCAAGATGGAGGTGAATTTTGAGGCTTCTGCCAATGAAGGGTGGGGGAGAGCTGGGCTGCGAAGGACAGGCGAGACGCCGTGCGAGTTCCAGGGGACCAGCTGCTCCCAAATCTGCATTATATATAGGCTTTAACTTCTTGTTTGCTGTGCCGGAGGGGTAACGGCGCTCTGTGCTGCAGCTGGGGGATCGGGGCCGTGTCCCTGGGCTGTGGGGCTCCGGTCCCCGGCGACCGGCAGCTCCGTGCTCCGCCTCAGAGTGCGGCACAAATCCATGCCTTGAAAATCCTGTCTGAGAGTTCAAAGCTGTATATTCCGGGGAGTCGGCGTCTTCGGAGGCATCGCTCCTTGAAATGCAGAGAGGAGGCGGCTGAGGTGGGGAGCAGGAGCGGCATCCTGGGCCGGCGGCTCCGTCTCTGCCTCCGTCCTGGCTACGGGGTTGTCCTGCTCCTCTCCCTCGAGGACACCGAGACGAGACCCGAGGCGAGACTTTATCTCGGAGCTGTGGGTTGGTTTGCCTGAATTCCTGCTGGTGTACGAGCCGTTGCCCTGTTGGATGCATCCTTGCTTGGAAAGCCCCGTGCCGGCTGCGTGAGCATCCCCTGCGCCGGCATCCCGCTGCCGGAGCGTGGCCGATCAGAGGGGCTGTCTCTGCTGCCTGCACGCCCCACAGCGCTGGATTATTTATTTTTTTTTAATTTTTTTTTTAATTTCCTTACTGCTGCAGACTGGCTGGCAGGAAGTTAATGGCCTCCTTGCTCAGCAGTCCCTCCTCCCCCACCAAGGAGCCGCAGCCTGGCCTGACGTGCAGCATCCTTTGTTTGAGGGTGCGGGAGGAGACGGTGCCGCCGAGCGAGACCCTCCGCTCCCCTCTGCGCGGAGCAGAAGGAATTAGGGGATGTGGAGACGTAGCAGCACGGCGGAACTGCGTTTTTTTTCCTCGAAAAGGGGCTAAAGGCTAAGCGAGGCTGCCAAAAATAGCTTACGTAGGTGTGTCGGCAGGGTCCCCGCTCCCTCCATCTGCCGTGCTTGCGTGACTTCAGCTTTCCTTCGCGGAGCTGACTTTCTTTGCGGAGAAACCCGCGGTGGCGTGCGGGGTGTCCCGAGGGATGGGGATCTCGGGGCTGACATTCCTCTGCCCTGAGTCAGGGCGAGCGGCTCCCGTTCCCCCGTCCCGGCTCGCCCAGACCCGGCACCTCGTGTTACCGGGGCACAGCCACTCCGAACGGCAGCTGTAAAACCTTTAATTCCTGGCCGTGACCCGAAGAACCTCCTTGGCGGATTTCTCGCCGTTAAAATCCTTGCCTTTCCACGCAGAGCGAGCGGCTCAGTACCTCCGGGCGAACTCCTTGCTTGGAAAAAGTTAGTGAGCGGCTCTGGGCTTCACAAGGAGCCAGTGATCTGTTCTTGGCATCCCTCTCCGCTCCATCTGGTAGCAGCCTACTACATTAATAAAGTGATCTTCCAAGTTTGAGGAGGATGGGGAGGAGGGGGGGGGTGGCGCAGGAAGGGAAAGAGGAACAACTGTGTTGCTGGGACGGAGTCCAGGTGTTTATCCCATGCTTTATTTGTGCCGAGTTTCTGGATAAGAGCTGCCTCTTCTGTCGTGGTGTGCACGCTTTGCGTGCCATGGGGCTCTGAACAGACTCTGCTGCTTTGTTTTTGGGTTTTGGTGTAAAGGAAAGCTGGCTCCCCCATATGCTGCCATCAGGGCGGGGGGGGGGAAGGACCCAGCTGGGGGATACAGGCTGCTTCTGCTTCACCTCTGTGCTTGGGGAAGGGCTCGCTGACCCCCCTCCTGTGGGGAAGAGGGGCCGTGGTACACGGATAATGCCGTGATTTAATGGTTGGAAGGCTGCAGGTGCTAGTGAATCCTCCTTGGGCTGGAGCCTCTGGTTTCTGAAGTATTTGGGGATGACTCGCTCCCGGTGCTCTCAGTGCCCCAGGGTTTGATGGGGCGTTTGAATCGCCTCTCGGCAGCTGAGGCGATTCCTGCGGGAATTGCCAAAAACCCCTCTGTGGGGCTCTGCTGCCCTCCTCCTGGGCGTCCCCTCCTCTCCCTGGCCCCCCCCAGACCAGCTCACACCAGCCGTGCCCCCGAGCGCGCCACCCATTCGCGGGCGAAGCCTCCGCAAGAGCTGGGAGAGGGGAAACCTCACCCGGACTCTTCCGCAGGTAACTCCTCACCCGGCATTGCCGAGCTGCTCCTTCCCGACGCCCCCAGGCGTTCTCCACCCACCCGGCAGATGCTTCCCAACTGTTCCCGGTGCTGGGAGGAGGAGAATATCTGCTCCTGCTTCAGGTGTTTGGTGCCTACTTTGTTGTGAAACTGTCTCATCCCAGCACAGCAGATGGCAAGTGAGCTCCTTCTCCAGGAATCGCCATCCCCATTCTCCAGGAATCGCCATCCCCGGCAGTCGGGGTGTGCTGCGGCGGTGGGTGAGGGTCCTCCCGCCGTCCTTGTCCTGCACGGAGTGCAGCAGAGCCCAGCCGGCTCCCCCTGCCCTGCGGGAAGAGGGGGTTTGGGGGCTCAGGCAGGGCTCTGGGGGTGGGCAGCCGCCTGCAGCCCTGCCCGGGGAGGGGGCAGCAGCCAGGGGCGTCCCCGCAGCCAGGAGCGCGGGGCTGGGGCTGCCCAGTATCGACCTCGCTGGAAGGGGCAGCCCGGGGATGATGGGTGTTGACTTTCCTGAACTTGCTTATCCCTGCCTGGAGCCAAGAAGCCTTGTGGAAAAACCCAGCTCCGTCGGGAGGCCCTCTCTGTACCCGTGAGCGGTGGCGGGGGGAGGATGGGATGGGCGCTGCTGTGTTTTTTGGGGGGGGGGGTCAGGGAGGGGGAGCAGCGTGGCCAGCAGAGCCCTTCCCAGGAGCGACTTCTGACTTCACAGCTTGGCCACCCCACTTCTCCTGCCTTCCCTTCAGATCCTTCCATCGTGGATCGAAGCAGGTTTGTGAAAACAGGCTGGTTTCCACTTCAGGCAGCTCTGCGGCACCCTCCTGAGCTGCCGGCAGAGCCTGTGGGGATGGGGGCGAGATGGATGCGGTGGGTGCTCACGGAGAGCAGAGCTGGCTGAGCAAACCCCGGCTCCCCGCTGCTGTCCTGCACCGGGACAGCCCTGCTGGAGCTGGGGGCGATGGCTCCTGCCCTCCCGTGGCCCCCGGCTCCAGCCTCTCCTGTCCTCCCCCGGCTCCATCCTCTCCTGCTTTCCCGTGGCCCCGGCTCCATCCTCTCCTGCTTTCCCGTGGCCCCGGCTCCAGCCTCTCCTGTCCTCCCGTGGCCCCCGGCTCCAGCCTCTCCTGTCCTCCCCCGGCTCCAGCCTCTCCTGTCCTCCGCCGGCTCCAGCCTCTCCTGCCTCCCGTGGCCCCGGCTCCTGCCTCCCCTGGCTCCTGCCTCCCGTGGCCCCCGGCTCCAGCCTCTCCTGTCCTCCCCCGGCTCCAGCCTCTCCTGCTCTCCCGTGGCCCCCGGCTCCAGCCTCTCCTGTCCTCCCGTGGCCCCCGGCTCCAGCCTCTCCTGTCCTCCCCTGGCTCCAGCCTCTCCTGCCTCCCGTGGCCCCGGCTCCAGCCTCTCCTGTCCTCCCCCGGCTCCAGCCTCCCCTGGCTCCCGTGACCCCGGCTCCTGCCTCCCCTGGCTCCTGCCTCCCGTGGCCCTCGGCTCCAGCCTCTCCTGCCTCCCATGGCCCCGGCTCCTGCCTCCTCCAGCCCCTGCTCGCCCGGCACCAGTGCGTTGGGTGGGCAGTTGGGAGCATCTTGGAGAAACAGCATCCTCCACAGTTGTGCTCGGAGTTGTGTGGAGGCGAAGCCAGCTTTTTGGGGCGGGCTGGGAGCAGATGCTGGGAGGAGGCAGCAGCTGCACACGTGGAGGGCTGGCCCAGCCATTTTGGCAGCCTTTCCCTGAAAGCGCTGGGAGGAACTGAAGTCTCTTCCCTGCAGCCTGCTCTTTTGTAGTAGGGAGTTCGCAAGGGCTCTGCAAAGCGGCGTGGTGCTGCTTTTATTATTAAAAAGAGAACAGTTTTTTCTTTTTTTTTTAATTTTTTTTTTTTTTTTTTAAGCTTGTCCCCAAGAATCGGCAGCTCTTTGAAAGGCAGGATGTGAACTTGAGAGCCTTTTGGCAGAGCAGAGCCGATTGCTTCCTTTGTTTAACTCTTCTTTCCCGAAACCCCGACGCAGCTGCACAGGGGTGGCCGTCGCCTCTCGGAGGGGCAGGTTTGGGGGGCGGGAGGGGACGGGGTATCTGCGTCCCGCGCTAAAGTCCGCACGGCTGCTTCCTGCTGGACAAATCGTAGAATCTGCCAGAAGGACTCGCTTTAAAGCGGCCGGTGTTGGCTACGAGCGGCACTTTGAGCCCGAGAGGCTCTTTGAGCGCTCAGTCATCTCGCACACGGCGCGGGGTGTAACGCCGCCGCGCTGCCGGAGCCGATCCGTGTCTGAGTCACGCCGAAGGTGCCAAGTCTGGGTCCAGGGCTGCGTCGCTTGTCTCCTTGTAGAACATCTGGATGGTGCCATAACACGCTACAGACGCGTCCCACCACCCTCTTCGCTGGGGAAGTTTAACTCTTGTTTCCAGCTTGTGCGAAGCTCCGAAGTTCAAGCGCAGCCGCTTAACGTGGCTCCCCCGGGGGCAAAACCCGCTCTGAGGGCGGGAGCGGGACCTGCCGGGGGGGGCGAGTGCTGGGGCCGAGATGGCCGGCGCAGCGGGGGGTCCGGGCAGGTGGAAATGCTGCCTGGGTCTTGTCTGACGCGTGGGAGGGAGCTGGGACCGAGGTGCTGGTGTGGGGCTGTTGGTGGTCGGTACGTGGGAGGAGGGTCTGCGTTGGCTTTGTAACGTCCCTGCTGAAGGAGTTTCCTACCTCAGCCGTGCCTTCGGCCCTCAGCTATCGCTGGGGGCTGCTGAAGCGAACCGGCCGAGAGCTTCTTTCTGCCGCGGCTACGCCAGGGTGTCGCAGCGATGCTGGGGGAGGCGGCGGAGCCGTGAGCCGCAGGGAGCGGACGGACCCTTCTCGGCGGGGACCCCGCGCCTCGCTGCCAACAGCGGGGTCAGCCTTCCTCTGTCTCACGGCTGCCGTACTCAAACAGCCCCCAAGGCGGGAGCGAGACTGTGGCGGGAGGAGACTCGATTGACCTGATTTAATGATGCAACAAAAAAAAGCCTTGTCCCCGGTGGCTGTGGCTGGACCGGTGCGGCCTCGCCGGGGGAATCTTGCCAAGGGCTCGTGCACGGGGTCTCGCTGCGGGCTGTGAAGCTCCTCTTTTGGGGCGAACTGGGGTTTTTGTGGGTTTTTGAGGGTGGTGAGCAGCCGCCCGCTCCGTGGATGGCACCTGCGGGGCTGGAGGTGCTGCGGGAACTGAGCTGCTGGGGGCTGTCTGGCCCTGGGGGGGGAGGATGCAGAGCCGGGGGGGGGGGGGGTGTAGGGTCTGCCTGTGCAGGGCAGGAGACCTCCGAAAGCAGGGCCGTCTCTGCCATCGCCCGGCTCCTCCTCGCCTTAGTTCAATTACATCTGCAGCGCGCGAAATCTGGGGTGGCTTTTCTTAGCGTCTCTCCTGATGGGTGCAATCACCCGAGGTCCTGTGGAGCTGCAGATTAAAGGGGGTATTTTTCTTTCTTCCGCCAGCCCCCGAGCGAGGATGCGATGCCTTTCGCTCCATCACGTGTCCCTCTGCCCCACATACTCGCGTGCCGCTTCGCTTAATCTGACAGCAGCCCCCCGCGGCGGGGGATCGGGCAGGGGGAGGGATCCCGCCCGCCCCATTCGTTAGGCTCTAATCAGGCGGAGGGTGGATGCCAGCGGTGTCGGCGAGGGGAGACCCCGAAGCGCGAGGCCAATCCACCGGCCGTCTGGCGGCTCTGCCCGCGAGGCCGGCGGGCTCCTCTCCGTCGGTCGTTAAAATAATCCGCGTCGGAGCTGGCTGACGGAGCGGCTGCGGGGATGCCGAGGGCTCGGCGTGCGCTCGCCTGCCCGGGCTCCGCTCCCTCCTGCGTCGCAGCCGCCGCAGCATCACCAAAGCGGTCCCCGAGACCCACCGAAACTTGTCTCCCTTCCTCCTTCACCCCCCTGCATCCCCGCGCCCTCAGGCAGGGGAAAACACCGCGATGCTCCTACCAAAGCAGGAGCAAAGCGTTTGGATCCTGTTGGAGCCTCAGGAACCAGGGGCACCTCCCTGGAGGTAGCTCTCAGGGGTGGGTTTTTTCCCCCCTGGTTCCCATTTGTTCTTGAAAGGTTACTGGGTTTGCCTGAGCAGCTGTTACTTAGCAGCAGACTTTACACAAATGTCACGTCTAAGGGTGCGTGGGACTAATTATTTCCTTGCAGTTTGTCAGAAGAGGGATGGTTCGAAGCGGCTTCCCCCCCGTTTGTCTTCTCCGCCGCTTGTGCCTGAAGCCTGGGCACCGGGAGGGTTTTCCTAACGGCCCTTCAGGGCTCCATCTTCCCTGAACGTGACTTTTGTTCCCTGCGCGGTTCTCTGCCTGTAGCACTGACTTTGGGAGCAAGCGAAGGGTGTCGGGGCGGGTGTCACGGGAGCACGCACCGGTGTGACGCTGGCTGGGGACACTCTTCCTTCCCCTGTGGAAGCTGCTGTGGTGGGCGCCGAAATTCCTGCCGGTTCCAGTTCTGGAAGCCCTGGGCTCCGTCCCCGCACGAGTGGCCGCTCGGTAATTGCCCGGGTGGATTTGGCGCGTGTTGCTCTCGCGGCTTCCGAAGGGGCCGGGCGGATTGAGCAGCAAACACCCTCCCCCTTCCCCTTCCCCGGCCAAGATGTATTTATGGTGACGCTGGGGGAGGGCAGGGGGGACCCACAGCCCTGCTCCTTCCCCGGCCGGGGCTGTGAGACGGGGGGAAGCGGGTCTGCTCCCCCGCCAGCCCCCCCGCGCCGGGAGGGACCGTCCCGTCCGCGCCCCCGTCCCACGCACGCGCTGCCTCCCGCGCTCCCACCCGAGGCAATTTGCTCGCTGCCTTCTCATTAACTTTTAATTTATTGCCGGCTATTACCGTGGCTGATTCTCACGCACGGGAGACGGTTTTCCCCGCTCTGGTGTGTGGCAGGGACCCGGGCGTCTGTGTTGGCGCTGGCGGCGGCGGGGGGCTGCCGCTGCTCCTGCGTCGGGATCCCCCGGCCGTAAATTCGCACTGAGATGCCGGGTCTCCGTGGGGCAGGTCTCGGGAGATGGGGAGAAAAGCGATGCCTAATCTTAGGGGAAGAGGCTCAGCTTGTGCGTTTCATCCTACGCCTGGCGCAGACGGAGAGATTACTCCTGCCTGCTAATAACGGGCTGCAGGGGCTCGAGGCTGAGTAAAAAGCTGCCCCAAATCCTTGGGAGGTTTCCTCAAAATGTAACAGATGCGGAAACCGAGTTCTAGCTCTGTGCGGTCCATGGCGATCTCTTCCTCTCCCTCGCCCGGCTGTGGCAGGGCCCGGCCCGCTGTGGTGTTCCTGTGAACGCAAGAACCAGGGCTGGTAGCAGTCTTTCAGGTTATTTTTATTTTTTTTTTCCTCCCCTACAACCGCAGCGTTTCAGTTTCCCTAAGCTCCATGGGGATGAATTTCTCCGTTTCCAGCCCTCGCAGCGACTGGGGCTTCCCTCCTCCCTCTATCCGGAGGCTGCTGTCAGGGACTCGGCTTCTCCCAAGCGTTATTAGCATGCCCAGGGCACGGGATGCGGTTGCCATGGCGATGCGATGATTTCGGCTGGCAGCACCGGCGGATGGTACGGCACGGGAGCTCCTGGGCCGTGACCGAGCCGTGAGCGCGGCTCTGCCTGGCCGGGCTCCCGACTCAAAAATCGCATTTGCCCTTCACGGGAGCCATACGTCTGGCCGCGGCTTCCCCGCCAGCCTGGGGCAGCCCTCCATCCCTGTGCCCTTCAGGAGCCGGGGGTGGTAAAATCGGGGATCTCTGTAAAGCGGGAAAAACCCTCTGGATTTGCAAAGACCCCGGGTGGGGGGAGGCACTCGGCTGTCCCCGTAGGACCGGGACGGAGCCCCGTTCCCGTCCTCACGGCGGGTCTGGGGCTGCTCTGCACAGCCCGTTGGTGCGCGGAGCTGATCTGCAAATGGAGAATTAGCGACCTGGGAGGGCGTTCGGGCTTTGAGCTGTTTGTACTTAAAAGGTGCCTTTGTTTTCTTTGACCTTGGCATGAGCCAGGCGGTGACTTCCAAGAAACTCGGGAAAGGGCTGCGGGATGCGAGCGGTGACTGGGGTAAAACGAGAGACGAGCCTCGGGACTGTCCTCTCGTGCCCCCGTAAGCACTTATTGGATTAGCGCTGCTCTTAATTAAGCCCCAGCTCCCCCGGCAGCTGCCTAACGGCACCTGGGCTTGGACGAAAGAAATGCCCGTCTCCTGCTGATGGCGTTCGCTCCGGAGCTGCCCCTCCGAAGGGACAGGAATCGTCCCCGCGAGCGCCCCAGCACCCCTTGAGCGAGGGCCGTTAAACGCAGGCTCCTTCCACATGTGCCATCCCGGCCACCGAGGCTTGTCGACCACTTGGAAGGGTTTTTGTCATCTTTGCCGGTGACAAAAGGGCCCGCTCCTCCGATGCTGCCTCTTCAAGGTATGGATGCGTTAACCCGGCAATTAGCGCGGTTAATGCTCCTTTCCAGGAGCCATCTTGGCTAGCCAGGGGCCAAGCTGGGCCAGTGTGATTCAGACCGAGCCCCTCCTTGCCAGCCCCCCCTTCCCCAAGCCGTTCATCCCTGCCGGCAGCAGACAGCAGCTGGTGGGGATTTGGTTCCCCAAGGTGTCTTGGGCTGTTTTGCTGCTTCTAAAACGTCACTGGCCGGGGCAACTCTGCGGCGGTGGCAGTAGCCGAGCCCTTCCCGAAGTGTCCCGTAGCTCTGACCCAGACACCCACGAGCCGGCGGCACCGGGTGCCGGGAGAGCAGGAACCGCGGCCAGAACGTCAAGATCACTTAAATAAAGGCCAAAGCCGTGCCCAGTCCTGCGGTGTGGTGACCACCCCGTGTCCGTTGCTCCTGGTGAGCGCAGGATCCTCCTGGAGAATTGGATTTTGTCATTATTGGAGTCTTAATGCAGGAATTTGTCCGCACAAGCCGCAGGCTTGGTGAAATACCTGCCGGGATGTTGTGCGCCGGTGCGAAGCCCTTGACGTACCAGTGCCCGAAGGCAGCGGGGAAGGGAGCCCGAGCACGCGTTATTACATCCCCTCTAATCAGATTAATCTTAAACAGAGATTAAACTATATCCTTCAGGCAGTCGGTGATCTGTTGTTTGTGTAAAACTGCTTCTTGTCCTTTGCGAGCTTATTGTTGGATGTTTGGGGGGGGGGGGGTGCGCTGTGGAGGGTTAATTTAGGCTTATTTTGTGCGGGAATGGCTGTGTCCTTACACCCTGGTGAAGGATGGGGGCTGGCTGGGCTCCTGTGGCCGATACCCATCAGATGCTCCGGGGACGGCCGTGCTGGGGGGGGGGGCAGTGGGCAGGGTGTTTCCCACCCCTCTGGCACCCCGGTGTGGACTCCCCCCTCCCCAGAGCAGCCGGCGGCCGGGGCGGTGGTGATGGTTGGACTTAGATGATCTGAAAGGTCCCTTTCAACCTAATCGACGCTACGGGACGCGGCGGCAGGACGGGAGGTGGTGTGTGTTTTTCGGGAAGCTGGCGGGGTCGGGTTCCCCTCCCCTCCCTGTGCCATGCAGGAGGGAGCAGGGGACGAGCTGCTGCTTGCTGAGTTGTCTTTTCCCCTTTCTGCAAACCACATCTGCATTGTTTGGTTTCTGTGTGTGTGTGGTGGGGGGGTGGGGGGTGTCTCTTTATTTTTTCAGTGCGGCTGAGGCAGCTATTTTTATTCTCGAGTTTCCTGCGTTGCTGCTTTGCTGAGGTATGTGCTGCTCTTGCAGGTCTGCGGTCGCCTGTCGGTGTCTGTCCCGCTCCGGCAGCTCTGCTCCGCGGTGCTCGGCCCCGCTGCTGCCCGCGCGGCTGCCCTTCCGCTCCCGTACCCTCCTCTGACCACGCTTCCATCAGCCTCGTACCCTCCTCTGACCACGCTTCCACCAGCCTCGGGCGGAGGTGCTAACGCTGATGCTGTAAATAGATAATCGCTGATGCCGGAGCACACGAGCTCCCGAAGCGCAGCCCCGGGGGCTTCTCGAGACCCGTTCCGTGTGGTCTGGGGAGGGACAGGAGCTGCAGCCACCCCCCGGTTTGCTGCGTAGCCGCTGGGTGAGAGCTCGGTGCAGCCACCCGTTGGGGCTTACGTGGCCGGAGATGGGGGAAGTGGGGGCTGTGTGGTCTGAGGTGGCCCCGAAGCCGCGATCAGCGTCATGCTCAAAGCCTCCAGGTCCCCTTGAGCGAGCGAGACCCCCCCCCCCCCTCAGTTGCCCTCAGCAAGGAGCTGCGGTCTCTTTCCAGGGGGGCTGCTTCGCCCTGGGCACCTCTTTCCGGAGCTGCGGAGCGAGAGGGCCGTTGGGTTGCCCGGCTGCGCAAGAGTTTATCCAAGTTCTCGCATGTGTTTGAAAGCGAAACCGGGCTGCGGCGCGACGTGCTGCCCCGATGCCACGCGCGTTCGGCGTGAACCGGGGCCGGTGCTGTCTCTGCCTCCCACCCCCTCTCCTGCACTTTCCTAAAATCCCGCAGTCTGTTCCTGCCACCCAGTTTGGGCGTCCCGCTTCAACTCTTGGGAGAGAGAAACCTCTGAATCTTTCAAAAGGCAGTTTTCCCCGTCGTGCTCTCTGCGTTATAAGCCTAAAGCGCTGCTCTGGGATGTCTTGGGTTTCCCCGCCATCCCGCGGGAGCCGTCACCATCTGTTCAGGGTCAGATTTCCTCTCGGGGCTTTTCCCGGGGAGCGTTGTGGACGGAGAGCTTTGCCTCCATGGTGGCCAAGTGCTGGGCAGGCTGGAAACATTCCTCTTGCCAGCATTTTCCTCCGCACCATGTGCCGTCCTCCGGACCCAGCGAGGATGGCTGCCAGGGCTGGATCTGGCCATGGGCGAGAGCATCCTCTGCGCTGCAGGACGCAGCTGACCCCGAGTGAAGGACCGGGACTGGAGTGGTAGATCCTCATGCCATTGGGACCGATGCTGCCGCTTCTTGGCAGCGTGGGAGTCCGGGAATAACTTCCGTGGGGGTCTGGCCAAGCCCAGGTGGAGGTGTTTGCGCACCCTGTTAGGGCAGGGATTTGCCTCTTGCTATTTTCCCGTGTCTCCTGGAGGTGGGACCAGCCCCATGAAGTTCACCCGTCTGCTTGGAACGGGGCTCGGAGCAGCCTCCGGCTCGAGGATTAGGCGTTTACTTCTCTGCCCGGTGCTTGAGTTCTTCTAAACGGCTGATTTGTGTTTGTCTGCAGCAAAGGCCGCGCGCGCTTTCAAGAGGTGCCTATATGGCATTTCGGAGTAAGGGCTGCTGGCCCGGAGCCAGCCCCTCCGGCGGGGGGCTCCTGCTCCGCGCTCCCCTCTCAGCCCTGTCCGGAGGCTGCGCTGAGCGCGTCGGGCTGGTGCAGGTGGAGTCGCGCGGGCTGCGCCGTGCCCCGAGACAGGGCACGGTCACGCTGCCGCGGTTTGTGCCAGGCTCGCGGTAGCCGGCTGTACCAGGAGGCCGTCAGGCGAGGCTCGCGCGGCTGACACTTCAGTCAAATACGCGGGTGAAACCACCCCGCGCTGACCCTCCGCCGCTGGGACAGTGAGACGGGCACAGTCATTGTGAAGCGGGGCGTTAGCAGCGTTTCCTTGGACTAACGTTCCCCCGAGGACTGTTTAATGGAAAACCGAGGGTGTGTTAAGGTCTCTCCAGGAATAGGGCACAAACCTTGAATGGCTTTATCCCCTGGGGGAGGAAAAAAAACCCCAAACCCTCCCCTTCCCCTTTTTTTTTTTGATAAAACTGAAGTTTAGCTGAAGTTGACGTTGGGAAGTTGATATTGAAGTTGATATTGAGATTGGGAGAGAAACGGGTGTCTGCTGGGGAAGGCGTCAGGCGGAGGTGGGAAATCCCGTCATCCCAAACGGCTGCCGCTGATCCCGCGTGTCGATGCGTCGACGTGTCCGCAGCGCCGGGCGTGCTGCCGCTGCTCACCGTGATGCTCCGGAGCGGGGCCGGAGCGCTCGCCTCTCCTTGGGGGGGCTGCTGGTCACGGGCTGGGTGGGAGAGGGCAGCGAGCGCGGCCGCGGCTTGTGGGAACGTTGTGCCTAACCCTCTGCCTCTCCCCGCAGACACTACCCGAAGCAGTCCTTCACCATGGTGGCAGACACTCCCGAGAACCTGCGCCTAAAGCAGCAGAGCGAGCTTCAGAGCCAGGTGAGCGCGCGGGTCCCTCCTCGCCCCGGGGTGGCCGCGCTTCACCCCGGCATCGCCCAACCTTCTCCCGGGCTCCGGTGCTTTCCTGCGCCCTCGCACAAAGGGCGGGAGAGGCGGGTTTGGGGCGTGGGTCCCTCCCGGCGGGTCTCGCCCATCTCAGCTATGTTTGCTCTTCCCTCGGCCCGCGCCCCGCCGCAGGTGGGGAGGGTCCGGCAGGCGCCGCTGCTCCCGCTCCGTGCCTTCCACCGGTTTATCTTTTCCCTCCTCCCGTCCGGCCGCGCAACCGGGTGAAACCGCCTCATCTGGGCAGGCGTTGACTCTCTGGGCGAGTATTTCGGGTAAACCCACATCTTGCAGGGCTCGAAAGCTCTGGCAAGCAGAAATAAACAGATAGAAGGGATAAGGACTGGCAGAGATAAGGATTTCTTTCTCTAGTGGGAAGAGCAGAGCCTGTTTGAGAAGGGTGTTGTCCAGACGTGTCCCGTTTTGTACCCTGGAGGTGTCCCAGGATCAGCAAAAGTCCCCAGCCTTGACGCACGGCTGCGGGCTGGCTTCTGGCGCCGATGACTCCCGGGGATGTGTTGGGATCTGGTCCCTTGGGCGGGCCAAGGAGCAATCCCTGTGTTCCTTCTCTTACACCAAGACACTGACAACAGGAACGCGGGCATCGGTTTTGCAGAGAAGCGGCTGGAAGGGCAAGGTTGGCGCCGAAACAGGCGGCTTTGGTGGGTGACCTTTCCTTGTGGGGCTCTGCTCTGCCGAGAGCCCGCGTCGAAGCGTCTGAGACGATGCCCTGAACCGTTGCTGTGAGCTTCGGCGTTGCACAACTGCAGACGTGTGCCCGGAAAATGCATCCAGGGGCGATTTTGGCTTGAGTCAGCGTCTCTCAGGAGGGCACAGGATGTGGCAGCTCTTCTGGGAATCTGTTTAATTTTGCTTTCCCTTTGGAGAGGGGCAAAAAGACCGCCCGGAGTGCCGTCAGCAGGGCGCGTTGGCTTAGCTCAGCAGTGTCCCGGTGTCGGTCCTGGGCGGAGGGAGGACAGCACGGGATTTGCTGTATGTTTTCAGGGTGAGCGGTTCATTTTTCGGGCTCAGTGCACTCCTCTCTCCCTGCTGTGCTGCGAGAGGCGCTGTGACCTTCCTTCCGTCTCTTCCCGGTAGCCTGAGAGTGCCAGGAGCTGGAAAGCAGATTGCATCCCGCCGGAGGAGGGGGAACCTCAGGATCTCACCTGTTAGAGAGAGCTGGTGGTGCCTGTGCAGCCGGCATCGAGTTTGGAAACCTCCCCTGTTGTGAAGTCTCTTCCTCGGAGCTGGTTGCCCAACAGCTCCCTGGCTTGCCCAAGCGCGGGTTGGCTCATGCTCAGGGCCTGGGGCCGCCGCTGTGTTTCGCGGGGCGGTTCAAGGGACACCGTTGCTTTTCCATGGTAACGATCGAGATCGTGCTGCACCGAGCGGTCTGGAGTCTCCAAGTGCTGTTTCTACAATGAATTCAGGCTCTTCATTAATTGTTGCTTCTTGAAGGAGACCCCGAGGAGGGAGCGTGCCTCCCTGCCTGGGCTTTTCTGCAGCTTTTTGGGGCTTCCAGCTCCTTGTGGTGCGCGGGAGGTGGCTGGAGGCAAAACCAGCTCCTTCCAGGGGAGGGGTGTCTTCATTCTTTCAAGCCAGCACCTCCAGAAGCCGGTCACTACAACTCAAACCCCAGCAGGAACCAGTGTCCCTGGGAGAGAAGCAGCCGTGCCCAGCTCCCGGTGGTCTCCTGGACATCAGGGGCTGGAGCTGGGATAGCACAGGGCTGGAAGAGCCTTCTGCGCTCTCTTGATCGCGTGCCAGCATGTTAGAAGAGGGGCTGGGGGGGCAGGCGGGGTCTGCCGGACACCTGCACCCCAGTTTTTCAGTGCTGGTTTCACACCAGGATGAGCTGCAAAGTGGGACTTTGGGTGGGAGGGAGACGGGGGGATGGGGAGGGATGGGGAGCCGGGGGAGGGATGGGGAGCAAGGGGAGGGATGGGGAGCCGGGGGAGGGATGGGGAGCAGGAGGCGGGATGGGGAGCCGGGGGAGGGATGGGGAGCAGGAGGAGGGATGGGGAGCCGGGGGAGGGATGGGGAGCCGGGGGAGGGATGGGGAGCAAGGGGAGGGATGGGGAGCAGGGGGAGGGATGGGGAGCAGGAGGAGGGATGGGGAGCCGGGGGAGGGATGGGGAGCAAGGGGAGGGATGGGGAGCCGGGGGAGGGATGGGGAGCAGGAGGAGGGATGGGGAGCAGGAGGAGGGATGGGGAGCCAGGGGAGGGATGGGGAGCCGGGGGAGGGATGGGGAGCAGGAGGAGGGATGGGGAGCCGGGGGAGGGATGGGGAGCAGGAGGAGGGATGGGGAGCCAGGGGAGGGATGGGGAGCCGGGGGAGGGATGGGGAGCCGGGGGAGGGATGGGGAGCAGGGGGAGGGATGGGGAGCCGGGGGAGGGATGGGGAGCAGGAGGAGGGATGGGGAGCCGGGGGAGGGATGGGGAGCCGGGGGAGGGATGGGGAGCAGGGGGAGGGATGGGGAGCCGGGGGAGGGATGGGGAGCAAGGGGAGGGATGGGGAGCAGGAGGAGGGATGGGGAGCCGGGGGAGGGATGGGGAGCAGGAGGAGGGATGGGGAGCAAGGGGAGGGATGGGGAGCAGGAGGAGGGATGGGGAGCCGGGGGAGGGATGGGGAGCAGGAGGAGGGATGGGGAGCCGGGGGAGGGATGGGGAGCAGGAGGAGGGATGGGGAGCAAGGGGAGGGATGGGGAGCAGGAGGAGGGATGGGGAGCCGGGGGAGGGATGGGGAGCAAGGGGAGGGATGGGGAGCCGGGGGAGGGAGGTTGGCAAAGCTGAACCAGGTGGAAACTGCCAGGCTGAAGCGCCTGAAGCCCTGGGGAGGATAGATCCTAAACACGCTTCAGATAAGATCTTAATTCCTTTCTGCCTTTGTTCTGCCTACAAAGGGAGTCTCCTGTTTTCCAAGCATTTGTATTTCTAGAAGCGCTCCAGCGAAAGCACTAGCAGCCGCTCTGGTTTATTGACAATCCCTCCTTACTAATTGCACGAGCTGAGCAAACCCCTGGGGACGGGAATAGGTCGCTTCAGCCCTTCCAGAGCAGGGAGCGGGGTTCGGTCTCGCAAATTAATGGGATGAACTGGAGCTGTTGGCCAAGACGGGGAAAGGCTTGTGGAGAAGGGCTCCCTGGCTCCGCTTTGCAGCCTGGCGGGAGGTCTTCGGCACTGCCAGGTGCCACCTGAAAAACGCATCCTGGCCAACGCTGCTGGGACAGGCAGGGTTCTGCACGTGGGTCTGGGGGTAAAATCCCCTGTGGAGAAGGATCGGGGTTATGTGAACAGTCGTGCCTCCGGGCTGGCGTTTGCCAGCCAAACTCTGCCGTGGCCGAGCCTTTGGTCCTCGGCGCGAGGCTTCCCCGAGCGCGTGTCCCTCCGGAGGAGCTGTGGCCGGGGGCTGCAGCAGGAGAAGGGCGATGGCTGGGTCTGTGCCTGATCTCTGACTGGTGGGGGGTCATTCCCTGGCGAGGAGGGTGATGCTCCCCGGCAGTTTTGCCCATTCCCCTGGAGCAGAGCTCCCGGGGGGCTGGAGAGCCGCTGTCCTTGCGGATGACCCTGAGGAGACTGATCCTGTATTTCCTCCTGCCAAAAATACACCGGCTATTATAGAATCATAGGGTTGGAAGGGACCTCTGGAGATCATCTAGTCCAATCCACCCTGGTGTGACTGGAAAAGCCAGGGGCTCACCGGAGCTGCTGCCGGCGGCCGTGCCGAAGTGGGCACGGGGCGGCTGCGTGCCGAGCTGGAGCAGTTTCATGTCGCTCCCGATGCCTCCGCTATTTGTGTCTGCTGAGAAGGCGTCTTCTGTTCCGGTCACTGGTAGATGCTGGATAATGATGTCTTGTGCGGCTAAATGAGTCTCCAAAGTGACAGCTTTTACGCCTGCAGCCTTCTCTTACAGCCCACGCGCGGCAAGAAAATTGCAGGTTCCCGTCCCGCGGCTCCTCTTCCAAACTCTTAAAATGGGTGGTTTTGGGTGCAGCCCTTCCTGCCGGGAGGGTGGAGGCTGCCGTGGTGTGGGAGGCAGGTCCCCATCTCCTGTCCCTCCCGTGGCTGTCACCCCGGGGGGCTGCTCTCGGGGATGCGCACACAAGGAGGGTTTAATGTGCTCGAGCTGAGACCTGCAAGGGGCTGTGATGGCGAAGGATCACAGCGTGTCGGATAACACGCGGACGCACGCGTTGTCACGCTCCTTCCTATCGCGGAGGGAACAATTCCGCTGGGGAAATTAATTGTGGATCCCATTTTTTTAGTATTATTACGGGATGGGGTGTGGATACAGCACTGCCGGCGTCGCTCCGCTCTCTGGCATGGCGTGTGGAGGAGAGGCAGCTCCGAGCCAGAGCGGCGGGAGCGGGGCTGGGGGCTGGTGGGCACAGCGGGAGCGATGGCTCCCTGCAGCCCCGTGAAAGCGCGGTGGGATGCACCCAACCGTGCGCTCCTGTCCCTCCTTGTCACCCGTGGTCACCTGCGCTCAGGTTTCCCAGGGAGCAGGACGCCGGGAGCATGGATGGAGCCAGGATTCCTGCCTCTCCAAGGGCAGCCTGTGGGATTCCTCCATGGCGGGTGGTCGCAGCTCACCTCTCCCCACCCATCCCCTGCCTGCCCGACCCCCTGCCCCATCCCCTGCCTCCCCCATCCCCTGCCTGCTGGACCCCCTGCCCCATCCCCTGCCTGCCCCATCCCCTGCCTGCCCAACCCCCTGCCCCATCCCCTGCCTGCCCCGTCCCCTGCCTGCCCAACCCCCTGCCCCATCCCCTGCCTGCCCCGTCCCCTGCCTGCCCCGTCCCCTGCCTGCCCCGTTCCCTGCCTGCCCCATCCCCTGCCTGCCTGACCCCCTGCTCCATCCCCTGCCCGACCCCCTGCCTGACCCATCCCCTGCCCCATCCCCTGCCTGCCCGACCCCCTGCCCCATCCCCTGCCTGCCCCATCCCCTGCCTGCCCGACCCCCTGCCCCATCCCCTGCCTGCCCCATCCCCTGCCCCATCCCCTGCCTGCCCAACCCCCTGCCCCATCCCCTGCCTGCCCGACCCCCTGCCCCATCCCCTGCCTGCCCCATCCCCTGCCCCATCCCCTGCCTGCCCCATCCCCTGCCTGCCCAACCCCCTGCCCCATCCCCTGCCTGCCCCATCCCCTGCCCCATCCCCTGCCTGCCCCATCCCCTGCCTGCCCAACCCCCTGCCCCATCCCCTGCCTGCCCCATCCCCTGCCCCATCCCCTGCCTGCCCCATCCCCTGCCTGCCCAACCCCCTGCCCCATCCCCTGCCTGCCCGACCCCCTGCCCCATCCCCTGCCTGCCCCATCCCCTGCCCCATCCCCTGCCTGCCCCATCCCCTGCCCCATCCCCTGCCTGCCCCATCCCCTGCCTGCCCAACCCCCTGCCCCATCCCCTGCCTGCCCCATCCCCTGCCCCATCCCCTGCCTGCCCCATCCCCTGCCTGCCCAACCCCCTGCCCCATCCCCTGCCTGCCCCATCCCCTGCCTGCCCAACCCCCTGCCCCATCCCCTGCCTGCCCGACCCCCTGCCCCATCCCCTGCCTGCCCCATCCCCTGCCCCATCCCCTGCCTGCCTGACCCCCTGCTCCATCCCCTGCCCCATCCCCTGCCTGCCCAGCCGGGTGCCCATATAAGGGCAGGGAGAAGCTGAAAAGCGCCTTGTCTGAGCGCTTCCTCCCTCCTTTCCGGCCTTTTCGCCCAGCCCTGCCGATGGCTGCAGCCCGACGGGACCCGGCCGCTCTCTGCCGAAGCCAGGAAGGGCCGTGGATCCTGTTAAATTACAGTGGGGACAGTGTCTGCCTCACGGACTGCCCCTCGCTTCCTCCCAGCATCGCCCCGACGCTCGCGCCGCGCTCTGATGTCCGTGGCTGGGTGTGCTGGGGGGCAGGAATCCCGTTTGGCTGCGAGAACCAGCCTTGGACGCGTGTTTTGGGTTAGACCTGCCCCCAGGTACCGGCACCTTCCCCCGCCGCCCCTGGGTCAGGTCCCCCTGCCGTCAGGCATCCCTGCGTGGATGGTTTTTTAGGGCCAAGTTCCTGCCTCCTGAACGTTAGAGGGGTAAATAAAACAAGGAAGATGGAGGGGGATGGATTTAGGCGGGTAAAAATACAGAAGTTGTCAGAGGAAGTGCTTAGCCTTGTGATTAGCTTCTTGCTCGCTGGCTCTTTATCTTTCTAACCTGGATTTCTTACATCTCCTCAACTTGTGCCTTTGCGGCCGGTGCCGGTGTCGCCTCCCCAGGGCCGGCTGTGCCGCAGGCTGCGGGAAGAACCCGCTTCTCGCGAGCAGCAGCTCCGGGCACGCCGGCGGGGCCAGCATCCCCCAGATCTCAAGGAAAGCAGCCTTTATGGAGAGCGGAGCGGGTGAAGGACGACCGCAGCCCCTCTGCCCGCCCGCCGTGGCGGGGGCTGACTCACCCCCTCCTGATCCCCTGCCTGCCTGTGTGTCACAGGCTTCACGGCGCCGCTCGGGGGACCTTTGGTTCCTCGTTCCCCATGGTTAACACCTCGGGGCTGTGCCTTCCTCATGGGTGATGTTCAGGGTATGTTCTTTAACCCAGCTAGCCAAAGTTGGGGTTTTTTTCCCCCGCTGTCTCTTATTGCTTCAAGCAAAAGGAGGCTTCTGCCTTGAAACCCGTCTCTTGTGCTGCTCTGATGCGCTTTGGCGTCTCAGTTATATTAATATCCTCCCAGGGTGGACTCTGCAGCCTGGTTCATCAAGCCTCTGCTTTCTAATGTCGCATTGGAGTTAGAAATCTAGCGCGTCTCATAGATCTATGTGTCTTACATCCATGTAAGGGTGTCTGTGACACCCCGTGGCTATGCAGAAGGGGTGGGGGCTCTGCCGGGCTTCCAGAGCTTGCCTTTCTCCTGCCTTGCAGGATAAGTTGCGTTTGCAAGCAGAGCACCGAGCTCTGGGGTATCTTCACCCCTATAACCCGTGTGGCCGGTGGCGAGCTCTCCATGTGCCCTGGTCCCACCGCAGAGCTGGTGTCCGCCGTCCCCTCCTGCTCCAGACCGAACCCTCCGGGCCGCAGGTTCTGCAAAATGGAAACTGTGGTGTCTCATTTTCCCCTGGAAACCTCTTCTTTCCTGTGTCGTTCTGGACCGGAGAGGGGGCAGGACCCGCTCCGTGCTCTGCTGCTTGCCCACAGCCCCGGCTCCGGCACCGCAGGGGTCTGACCCGGGCACATCAGTGTCACCCAGACGCTGCCTGCGCTGCCCGGTCCTGCTCGGGAGCCGGGCACGGCCACCGGAGAGCCCAGACGGCAGCAGAGGTGTGTCTTGGCTTCTCCAGAAGACACTATAAAAAGTTTGGCAGCCTTTCGCGAAAGGTGTTTCCAGGCCCAGCTGGATGCGCCGTCTGGATGGGAGGCAAACACGTGCGGGCTGAAGGAGCGTCTCCGTAGGAGTGTGTGTGGCGGGGAGAAATCAGCGTTATCCCGCCTCCCCCGCGCTGCTGCCGCTTCTCTGCCTCCCAGCTTCATCCTGGCTCCGCACGTGAGCGCGGCGCCGGTCCGCGGGCATCCCGCAAGCTCTTTCTTTGCAGGGCCAGCCCGGCTTCCCCGCCGGCCGGCCGCGGGACGGGAAGGGTCACGGGAGGCTGCCGGTGCCTGGCCCCGGTGCTCCGTGAGGATTTCCCTGCAGCGGGAGGGAGCGGCGCATCGGCTGCGCTCCCACCCTGCTCCATCCAAGGCGGCTCCTGCTCCCCTTCTCCCAGAACCATCTGGGTTGGAAGGGACCTTTCAGACCATCGAGTCCAACCATCAGCCCGGCACTGCCCAAACCCCCACTGACCCGTGTCCCTCAGCACCGCGTCTGCCCGACTCCACCACTGCCCTGGGCAGCCTCTTCCACTGCTTGACAACCCTTTCCATGAAGAATTTTTTCCTCATATCCAATCTAAGCCTCCCCACCGCCGGCAGCTCTGCCCCCTCTGCCCACCGCCTCCCACCAGCCGGGGGTGGGCGAGCGTCGGCCCCCCCGTGGCACGCGCGGATCCAGGCTGCGGGGTCTGGCCGTGATGGCTGCACGGGGACCCCGGGGTTTGACCTGCTCGCGTGAGAGCCGGCGGTGACCTTTTCATTTTGGTGCCTGTCCGCAGTGCACAAGGCGAGCGCCGGGGGAGGCGAATCCCTGGGAAGGGCAGCTTCGGCTGCAACGAGAGCCCCTAAAGGCTTTTTCCTCCCCAAACGGGCAGAGGCGGCTCCTGACAGCCGTCAGTGCAGGGGCAGGTCCTCGCAGAGAGGACGGAGGGGGTCAGGGCATCTCTCCGCTCGTCTCCTTCCCCCCGTGATGAAAACGGGGCGTCTTTCTGGCCGCCGGGATGTGAACGTCAGCCAAGCCGCTGTGTCGCACGGGACGGGCCGCTGGGCGCTGCTTCCTTCCCGCCCCGGCGCCGCCGAGGCAGCCGTCGGGTTTCAGCCTCTGCAGAAGCTGCTTCTGCTTCTGGGTGACTGGGGTGGGAGCAGCGGGGACCGGCAGCCCCCCGGGCTGGGGAGCACGTCGGGGCTGTGGCCGCCTTCGCTCCCTCCTGGGAGAGCTGGATGCTCCAGTCCTGAAGCTGTATGGAGCTATATTTAAACAAAAAAAAAAAAAAAAAGAAAGAAAAGAGGGAAAAAAGGAAAGAAAACCGGGACTTCTCAGCTGCTGGGTGTGATGGGAAGGGATGCTGATGTCAGTGTCTGGCAAACAGAAATAAGGATGCTGGTGTTCTGCTGGCCTCCACCCTCCACGCTCCGGTTGCATTACGGCCGCCTGGGTGTATTCCTTCCCAGAGGTGGCCGAATGTCCCCCGGCGTGGAAACGCCCTGGGGCGGGTGTAGCTCAGAAAACCCTCGGGGCTCTCAAGCGGCCCCGCGGTCCCTGACCTGGGCACACTGGTAGCCCACGGGAAACGCAAAGCAAATCCGAGTCACCCCGGCCCCCGCCGAAAGTGAAATAAGATCAGCAGATGCATAGGAAGCTGTTTGTGTGTTCCAGCTCTCGGCAGTATCCTGTTTTCCTATTACTGGATGCGCCGGGGGGGTCTCCTGAGCAAGGCAGAGACCCGGTGAGAAAGCTCCTGCGTGTCCCGAAGCGCGTGGGTCACGGGCAGGGTCTGCTGCTGAATCCAGCTGCTGTGCACGGCAGCTTTCCCCGCGTTTAAATCTGTTTCTTTTCTTCTTTGTACCCAGATTCGCTACAAGGAGGAGTTTGAGAAGAACAAGGGGAAAGGCTTCAGCGTGGTGGCTGACACCCCGGAGCTGCAGAGAATCAAAAAGACTCAGGATCAGATCAGCAACGTGAGTAGCTTCTAATCCCTGCGTGTGGTACCGCCGTGACCTTCCTCCCGCCCGGGGGGGGCTCTGCCTCTGCAGCCAGGAGCGGCCCCGCGCTCCGCCGGCCGCGGCCGAGCAGCATCGGGAAAGCCCGGCAGCGTGAATTCTCCAAGCCCCTTTCCGACCCCGGGCATCTCGTGACCCTCTTGCACCTCTCCCGGCTCCTCCGTGCTGGCAGCCGGATCCAGAGGGGGATCCGAGTCCTCCACTTCTCCCGAGGTGCTGGAGTCCACGTGGACCGGGAGAAGCAGGGAGGGGAGCGGCAGAGAGGGGCGTTCGGCGGGGGCAGATGTGGAGCCGGGGCAGATGTGGACCAGGAGCAGTCCCATCCGTCCCTGCTTGTCACCGTAACCCCCAGCGTGGCAGCACTGCGGGGTCCGGGCTCGCGGGGGGCAGCCCCTCCAGTCCCTCTCGTGCTCTCGCTGCCTCCTGTTTATGTGTGGGAGCCCCGGCCGAAGGCACACCTCTTCCTCCCGTCCCCTCGCCGCTGTGGCTGTCCTCTGCCCGGCTCCGCTTGCCTTGACCCCTCCGGGCTCCGGCAAAGCCCTTTCCAGCCCTCCGGCTGTCGGGAGCGTTTGCTGCAGCTGCTGTCGGTTTGTGCCGAGGCTGCGCGCGGTCCCCGGGGTCCCACCACCTGCTGCCACCAACCCCGAGGGTGGGACAGGCAACGTCACCCGCTTTCCTACCCACAGCCCTCATCTCGCGGCGGCCGCCGCGCCGGGGCAGCCTTGCGGGGAGCTCCTCGGGGTCCCTTTGGCCAAGCACAGCTTCCCTCCTGCCTCGATGGAGGGGTTCCCGGGGGCTGCGCACGGCAGCATCCCCGTCCTCCCTTGACCTTGTGGAAGGGGAGCTCTGTCCTTGTGTCTGCAAGAGACCCAGCCCCTCCATTTCGGAAAATTGGGGTTAAAAGCGTAACCCAAGGTCGGCGGCAGCCGGCCTGGCAGCTTGCGCTTCACCCGGCGGCCTCCACCCACGGTCCGCGTCCAGGTGCTGGTGGTGGGTACGTGGCAGACGTGGCGGTCTGTGTGTTGCCATGGCGAAGGAGGAGGATGCGCGCTCGCACGTACAGCTGCGGCACCGGCTGCGTCAGACGGGGGGTATCTCTGTCCCCGGCCCCAAACTCGCCCCGGCGCTCCCAGGCGCAGGGAGCCCGCAATAGCACCCGCCTTCAGCAGAACGCAGGGAGTTCGTTAACCTTTAGCCGCTGGTGAAAGTCACGCTGTCCCTCGTCGCAGGGCTGGGAAAGGCTGGTTTCTCCCTGCCCGTTAAACCCGCCCCTGGAGCGCGGCTCTCCACGGGGAGGCTCTTGGGCGTCCGCTCCACCGGCGGCTCCTGGGAGCTTCTCCCCGCTCTGAGCCCTGCAGCGCCCCGAGCTGCTCTCGCTTTTCCATCCCGCAGCATCCCCACCCTGGGGGACAAAGCCCCCGGGACAGGGGGGCTACTGTCTGCTCCCCCCGGGGGTGTCCGTGGAAGGAGGGTCTGGGGTTGCAGGAATGCAGGGAGAGGGAGGATGGTGGCCGTGCCCGCAGCAGGGGCTTGCACACACGCAAACACATGCAAATACACGCAAACACACACACACACGCAAACACCCACAAACACACACCCACAAACACACACACCCCCCCCAGAATGCCCAGCAGGGCGGGAGGAGGTTGTTTATTCCCTCTTCTGATCCCATTGTGCGGTTCTCTGGCAAATCCTGGTCTCCGCTGCGGGGGGGGGCTGGGGTTTATCCACCCACCAAACCCCGGCATGGCACGGCCAGGGCTGGGGAAGGCTCTTCCCGCTTGGGAAATGGGACTGGATGGAAGATTTTTCCCTGGGGGCGGCTTCTCGGTGGGGTCGGAGCTGGCAGGAGACGAGCGCTGCTTCCCTGCCGCGGTCTTTGTTAAGCACCGCTCTTTATTTTTTTGAGAGAGAATCTGGAGGTTTGGGGGGGCATTAAATAACGCCGCAGAGAGGTGAGACCAGCCCGTGCCCTTCTGCTCGGCCCCCTTCACCCTCTCCCTGCCGCCACATTCCGCGGCATCCCCGTGGGCACCCGGCTCCAGCCTGGGCTTGCAGCGACCCAGTTCACCAAGACACAGAAACAAACCCAATCCCGGCGGGAAGCCCGGCTCGGCCGGCAGGGCTTCGCTCCCGGGGGGCAGGGGGGGGGCCGCCCAGCACGGCCGCGCTCGCTGGGCTCCCAGCCCTCCCCAGCACGGGGGTGCCCCCAAACCAGCCTCGGTGGAGGGGGCCGGCGGGGTCCTGCGCAGGGGTGGGGGGGAACCCTCCTGGGGATGGGGCTGTGCAAAGCCTGAGCCTCCCAGCGCCGGGGAAGGCTGTGCCGGGGGGGGGCACAGGGAGCCTGGCAGGGCTCCCCGCGGCGGCGGGGGGAGCGGGGTGCTCCCCTCGGGGTGTTCTCCTTCCCGGGGGGGCATGGGGGGGAACCTGCTGCAGAGCCCTTCAGTAAATAACTGTTTAACCAGCAGACAAACGGGCTCCAGGTGCTTTCCGATGGCAGTGTATTCATTAACACAAGATGGCTATTAATTTTTACGCCCACAGCTGGGTTAATCCTCCCCTCCTGCCCGCTGCGGGGGGGCCGCTCTGCATGGCTTGGCGGGGGGGGGGGGGTTGGCTCAGTCCGACGGAGCTGGGGTGTTCGGTGGTGTCGGCTTGGAGTCCCCTTCAAAGGGAAGCCCCCCCGGCCCCCTCACGCTGCGGCTACGGGGCGATCTGGGGGCAGATCACAGAATAACCATAGGGTTGGCAGGGACCTTCGGGATCATCCCGTCCCACCCCCGGCCAGAGCAGGGTCACCCACAGCAGGTGGCACAGGAACGCGTCCAGGCGGGGTTGGAATGTCTCCAGAGACGGAGACTCCCCCACCTCTCTGGGCAGCCTGTGCCAGGGCTCTGCCACCCTCACAGCAAAGAAGTTCCTCCTCGTGTTGAGATGGAGCTTCCCATGCTCAAGTTTGTGCCCGTTACCCCTTGTCCTGTCCCCGGGCACCACTGAGAAGAGCCTGGCCCCATCCTCCTGACACCCCCCTTGAAGTATTTATAAGTGTTGGTAAGATCCCCCTCAGCCGCCTTTTTTCCAGACTGAAGAGACCCAAATCCCTCAGCCTTTCGATGCTGGAGCGGTTCCTCCATGGCAGCTGCTGTACCCGGCCGTGGGCTCGGGAGTTGCGCGGCAAACTCGGCGTGTGCCGGGGCAGGGGGGGGCTTCTGAAAGGTGCTTTTTTGCCCCGTGCTCCTGCAGCCACGGGGCTTGGGGGGGGCCTGGTCTCAAATCTCACCCACGCCTGGGAAAAATTGCATATCCCACCCATGGGACACTTAAACCTCCTCCTTTCCTGTGCCACAAACGTCTCTGGGGAGATGGGTGGGGAAGAAACCCCCGGGGGCCGCCGGGGGGGCTGTGAGAGGGCTGATGCTGAGTCCTTGGTGGGGAAAAGGGGAGCTGGGAGCAGGGGAAGGAGGTTGTCGGCGCTGAAGGGCTGCAGGAGCTGCTGCCATCGCTGGGGTCCGGGCTCAGCCGGCTGCGCTCTCACCTCTCCGTCCTCTCCCGGCGCCGTAGATCAAATACCACGAAGAATTCGAGAGGAGCAGGATGGGCCCGAGTCCCAGCGAGGGCGCCGAGCTGGAGCGCAGGAATTCCCAGGAGAGCAGCAATTACCGCAGACCCGCGGAGCAGCAGCATCAGCCGCCTCATCACGTCCAGCCCAGCAACCCGGGTGAGCGGGGGGGGCTGCGGGCACAGGCTTTTGCCGTGAGTGTTTCAGCTGGGGCGGCAGCTGAGGGGCTTTGCGTGTCCGCCGGGTCCCAGCTCCGGCTGACGGACCCGTTTTTCCCCCCCCCAAGTCTACCAGCAGCAGCAGCAGCCGTCGCCTCAGTCCTACGGCTACAAGGAGCCCGCGGCACCAGCCTCGACGCAGCGCAACGCTCCTTCTGCAGCGGGGGTGAGTACAGCCCGGGGGCCACCCCGACACCACCCCCCCCCGCGGTTTCCACCCCCCCCCGCGGTTTCCATCCCCCCCGAGGGTCGGGGTTTGCTCCGCTTGCTCCCCACCCCTGTGCAGGGTTTCGAAGGGGCTGGCGGGTGTAACGCTGGGCGCCCGCTTTCTGCTTCCCACCATTACGCTGGCACCAGCATCCCTGCGTCGGGCGAAAACCTCCTGCATCCTGCACGGCTCTCGGGGGGGGGGGGCTCGGCGGGGGTCCTTGCCCCCCCTGGATGACAGCTCTGCCCGCCTGGGGCAGGGCACGGGGAGGGTCCGTGCCCGCTGACCCCTCTCTCTCCCCCCCCCGCAGAAGCGTTTCCGCGCCGTCTACGATTACAACGCGGCCGACGAAGACGAGGTCTCCTTCCAGGACGGCGACACCATCATCAACGTGCAGCAGATCGATGACGGATGGATGTACGGCACGGTGGAGCGCACGGGCGACACGGGCATGCTCCCCGCCAACTACGTGGAGGCCATCTGAGCCGCGGGAGGGGACGGGGCGCCTGGCCGACGGCCGAGCCCCCGGCCCGCGCCGGCCCCCGTGTGTGTGTGTGCGTGTCTCTCTCTGCCCCAGCATCCCTTATCCCACGTGCTCTGCCGGCGCCCGCCGGAGCCGCGTCCTGACATCTCGGTTACTCTGTGTTTCTGCAGCCGCCTCCGGTTTCTCTTGCCAATTTAGCTTTGTTCTAGCTCTGTCGGGACTGAGGGACTGTCCGCAAGGGATGGTGGGGGCTCGAGAGACCAAAACGCTGCAGCTTTCCTTCTCCTTCGGTCTCCCTCCTCTCTAGCCCTCCCGGCGTTTCCTGGCTGGGGGAAGCAGCCGGAGTCGCCGGGACCCCAGCAAAGGGAGCGGGAGACCATCCGTTAGGACCAAATTCCCCCGGCGCTGGCGGGGAGGGGCAGAGGGCGGCGATGTCCGTGCGGACGAGGTGAGGGATGCTCGTCCCCAGGGCATCCCTGACGGGAGGGATGGGCCCTGCATCGCTCTGGCTCGTCCCGTTGCTTCTCCCGGCTCCTCTGCGCGGTGTTTCCATTCGGTCTTTGCTCCCTTCAGTCCTCGAGACAGAAAAACATTCGCAGTTAAAATCTTCAAATCTTTCTTTCTCCTTGGGATTCAGAGCGGCTGCTCTGGACAGCCCTGGAAGCGGCTCTTGCTCCTTCTCCCTCGGGCTCTGGCTGCCTCTTCCCGCCTCCCCCGGGGCCGCGCCGGGGCTCTGCTGCCGCCGGCAAAGGAGTAGCCGCAGCCTGGCTTCGCCCGGAGGCTGCTGCTCCCGCTCGAGGGCTGGAGATGGGCCGGGCTCCCCGCTTCCCCGCGCTGGGGGGGAGGCACCGCCACACCGAGACCTCACGTCCCCCCCGGCAGCTCCGGCTTTCTGCCTCTGGGCCAGGGTCTGGGCGTCCCCTGGGCCCCACGCGCCGGGGCAGCCTCTTCCCCTTGGCAGCGGTCGCTCCCGCGTTCACCCAGAACCTTCCTGCTTTTCTCTTGCTGCTTGTGGGGCTTTAGGGACCCTCCTGCGCCCTCCACCTGCCGGGTAGATGGTGGGGGGAGCTGGGGGGATCGGCCCCCATCCCTGTGCCTATTCTGAGCCACGTGTGAAAGATCCTCCCCCTCTGCCACCGCACTGGGGACCGTCCTGGGTGACTGTCCCCTCCGGCAGCTCGGCCGCGAGTGGCAGAGCCTGGGCTTTGGCACCCTGAGCCACCCTGCACCTCTCGCCGGTCCCCAGCGGCGGTGGCTTTTGGGGCCACCGCTGAGTTGGGATCACATCGCGGACCAAAATCTCAAAGCATATCCCTGTCCCCTTCCCTTTTGGGCTCCCAAGGTCCCGGAGCTGGGCGGGGGCAGGTGTAACTGGAAGCCTGTGCGGGATGGCAGGAGCGGGATGCTCGGAGATGCTGGGCGTTGGGCCGTGGTGACGCCTTCGTGCTGCCTCCGGCATTCCCGCTGCCCCACGCCACGGCCACCGGGCCACCGGAGGGGACTGTCCCCGTGCCGGGCTGCTGTGGGGGGCTTTGGCTGTGCCGCACCATGGGGCCAGGATGCTTCCACGGGGAAGCTGCTGCCGTTGCCATTCCCAAGGGAAAAGAGGGAATCTAGGGACCAAAGCGGCCGAGTTGAGACATTCCTTGGCTCTCTTGGGGGATGCGTCCTTGGGGTCGGTCTCGTGGAGGGGGAGAGGGTCCCACCGCCTCGCGCGTGCCGTCCCCTTTCCCAAAGCGCTGGGGGCTGCGGGGCTGGTTGGTGGCCGGTGCCGGGGTTGGGGTGGCCGGAGTCGGGGGCTGCCGGAGCCACCGCTGTTCTGGTGGTGGGAGGGGGGGGGTGTCCTGGCAGGGCAGAGACCCCCCCGGGGAGGGCATGACCCGGGGAGAGGGGAGCGTTTTGCTCCTGGCTCATTCCCCAGGTGGCTGGAACGGGAAGGGGGGGGAGTGTGATGGGGATTCTGGCACCGTCCTCCCCTCGGGGTGAAAAGGGGCCCCCGGGAGCCGCCAGGGTGGGCTTTACGGGATGGGAATCCCGGTTGGTGCTAAAACGAGCGAGCACAAGAGCAGGGGAGAGGGGGCGGCCAGGCAGGGGGGAGTCCACATCTGCCTGCTAATCCTCCTCTTCATCACCTTCTTGTCTGGGAGTGGCGGGGGGGGGGGGAGTATCAATGTGAATAAACAGTTTTTTTTAATGGACCAAATAACACAGGCAATTACGTTTTGGTATACAGGCCTTTTTTTAATGCTACCTTGAAACCATTGTCCTAATTCTCCCGCCCCACACGCCCTGCCCCTTCTCCCCTGCCATGGGAAACGAACCTCTTACTGCTTGATTTCTGCCTTTTCTCTCGACTTATGCACTTTTTTGCCTTTTTTCATAGCTGAAAAGCACCTAAACCTGTATTTAAAATAAATAAATAAATAAAATAGTAAAAAAAAAAAAAAAAAAAAAAAAAAGGAAAAATTAAAAAGCTAAATTGCTTCTCATCACGTGTAAAATAAGACCTCGTCCATCCCAGCTTCCCCGGTTGCATCTCGGTGCTGAGCTTAGAACGTGTTTTCTTCCGGATCCGTCGCTTGATTGGGGTTTGTCCTTGTGTACTCCTTCCCGTCGGGTTGAGCACCCACCAATAAAAAAAAAAAAACAAAAACGTTATTTGGCCTTTTTAACCAAACCTTCAAATGGAACAAACCAACCGATTCTCTTCCTGGTTTACTCGAATTAAAAATAAAAGTATAATTTTTACCTGCCGATTGTGCCGGGGTTTCATTGTGGTCGCTTTTCTGGCCATTTTCGTGCTCCCTTGGGACACGGTGGGGGTCGGGGGGCTGGGGAGGGGTCTTCGTCTCTGCCTGGCTCCTCTGGGAGTGGGAAACGCTGGCGTCACCGGGAACCAACCTGGGATGCAGCTTCTTGGCTCGTCCCTTGATCTTGGCGTGAAGACCAGGGATGCGCTTGAAGCGTGCGAATCCTCACTGCGGCGTGTCCGGCCGATACACTGCAGCCCCCGGGTGCCACGGAGCCCCCGGGGAATCAGCCTCGAAATTCAGCCGTGAGCCGGGTTGGAGGATCCCTCGCGCAGGCGATGCCCCCCGGCTCGCTGACCCGCTTGGGGGGCTCGGCTCTGGGATCTGCTGGGGTTCAGGTGCCGGTGGCTGCTCCCGAGAGCAGAGCCGCCCGCGGGGATGCTCAGCGTTGCTGTGGGCAGCACGGGATGGGCACCGGGTCCCGGCTTCGCCCGAGTCCTCCTGCCCGCAGCCAGCCCCTGTGCTCACGGAGCAGCTGCCCACGGCTCACCTTGGCCCCTGCAGCCTCCCAAGGTGGGATTTTTCGGCAATTGCAGCCTTTAGCAGTGGGGCAAAGAAAACCTTGAAGGTGTGCGGGAAGGGATGCTGTTTTCGTCTACAGCACTAGCCTGAAAAAATCAAAATAAAAAGGCTCCGTGGCTGCTGCTGCTCACGTCAAACCGTATGGCTCTAAACCGTGCTGGGGCGGGTGCTGTGACTCCGGACGTGAAGGATGCTGCCGAACCCCGGGAGTACCGGACTCCCAAAGGTGCAAGTTTGGAGCGGTGCCGACCGATCGACACAGCTTTGTGGTGGCCAAAGCCCTTTTTTATTTCTTTCCACAGAGGGTCGTCCCTTTCCCAGGGGGGGTCGCATCACCGTCAGCCCCCCCCCATAAGCAGTTTGGGCAGGAAGGAGCAGGGGCAAAGCAGCCTTTCTGCAGACAGTGCCCTGCGGGACCTGCTCGCAGGTCGGGGCTGAGCCATCGCTCCTCCGCCCGGGCGAGCTGAAGCCCCATCTGACCGCCTGCGTTTATCCCTTTATTTTCCGCCTGCCTGCTGGAAAGCGGCTCCCGTCAGCTCCGGCATCATCTCTCCACCCTGAGCGGAGCCAGCCGTGCTCCGGCTGGCTGGGGAGGACGCGGGGGGTGGCGAGCGCAGCGGCGGCTCTCCCCCGAGCATCCCCTTCCCACGCCGCGGGGAGCCCGGCAGCTCCCGCCCCGCCGGCTCCCGGCTCACCATGCTGGATATTTTCATCCTGATGTTTTTTGCCATCATCGGCCTGGTGATCCTCTCCTACATCATCTACATGCTCTAGAGCGATGCGGGGGGAGAAGAAGATGCGGCTCAGCATCACCCTTGCGATTGAAGCATCCTCCAGGTGAGCCGGCCGCTCCTCGTCCCACTGGGTTTTAATTTTGGGGAAGAAACATGTCCGGGGAGGGGGGGAGAGGGGGTAGTTTTGGTTTTAATGCTGTTGTCTTTGGCTGCTGCTCCCTCTGCCTGGCCGCGGCGGCCGAGCCCACAGCACCAGCGCAGCCGTTTCCTGCTGGGGGCTGGAAGGAGGGCAGCGGGGTTCGGTTTATGGATCAGGCCGCCTCGCCCGCCGGAACGTTTGCCGGCCATTGTGCGGCCGCTGCGTTCTCCCCGCTGGGTTTGCCGGCCCCATCCCCTTCGGAAAAGCCGCTCTCCACCCTTGAGAGCACGGCAGCACGAGAGCGCGGCTTTTGTTCCCACGAGGGAGAGAAATTAAACAGCTGGGGGGGGGGGGGGGTGGGGACAGCGAAGCAAGAAGGGATCTGTGTTGCATCATTTTAAAGGAGGAAAAAGGGTGGGGGGTGTCCCCCTCTGTGCTGGGCGAAGGGGGGGCTGCTGCCCCCCATCTCGGGTCTCACGCAGCGCCAGGGCCCAGCTCAGACAAGCATCTCCTTTCTCTTCCACAGCCGCCGCCTGATCCGTCTCCCTCGGAGCCTTCTGGAAGAGCGTTAACCCTCTGCGAGCACCCGGCTGCCCAGGAGGAGCTGCGCTGGCGGGGCGGGGGGGGGGGGGGTGCCAGCAGGGAGGGGGGGCCGAGTGTGGGGCAAAGGAGGGAGATGGGGCGACAGGGGAGAGAGCGGCGAGGTGACATCCCCCTGCCCGGACGTGGGTCGTTCCCGGTGACGCACGCGGCGCCCCGGGGGGACGCGGAGGGTCCTGCCCCCACCGCGTGGCGTAGCCCCTCGGGACGAGCGCTTCCGAGGTCGGGCCTTTGGGTTTAATTTTAGAAAAGGCACTTACATTTTTAATGAAGAACGTTCAAGGAAATGAAATAAAAGGAGGAATGACACAGGAGAGCGAGCGCATCTGCTGGTGTTGACTCTGCCGAAACGCATCCCCGGGCATCGGCCGCGGGGCCGGGGCACACACGGCTCCGGGAGCAAACCCCGCGTCTGCGGAGAGAGCACAGAATCATGGATGGGTTGGGTTGGAAGGGACCTCAAAGCCCACCCAGTGCCACCCCCTGCCCTGGGCAGGGACACCTCCCACCAGCCCAGGTTGCTCCAAGCCCCATCCAACCTGGCCTTGAACCCCTCCAGGGATGGGGCAGCCACAGCTTCTCTGGGCAACCTGGGCCAGCTCACCCCCCTCAGAGGGAAAAATTCCTTCCTGTTATCCAACCTAAATCTCCCCTCTTCCAGTTTGAAGCCATTACCCCTCGCCCTGTCACTCCATGCCCTTGTAAACGTCCCTCCCCAGCTTTCCTGGAGCCCCTTCAGGGACTGGAAGGGGCTGGAAGGTCTCCCTGGAGCCTTCCCTTCTCCAGGCTGAACCCCCCCAGCTCTCCCAGCCTGTCCCCACAGCAGAGGGGCTCCAGCCGTGGGAGGGCACCCTGCGAGCCCTAAGAAGGACGGGATACTGCCAAACCACAAGGAGACACCTCTGTGTCCCCGAGCTGAGCAGCAGCTGCTGCGGAGGGGTCCCTGCCCCACGCACTGGGGGGTCTGCACCAGGCTCTCCCCAGCCCACGCGTCTGCGCCGTGGCTCAGCCTCAGGGGGGTCCCCTCGCCGGTGTTCAGGGAAGCTGCGGGAAGTCTCAGTTCATCTCAGCGTAGAAAAAAAAAAGAACGTTTTTTAATATGATGGAAATTTCTGTGGGATGGAAAGAACATTTCAGAGCTTAATTTCCCCCAGCTCGGAGAGGTCTGGGAAGGTATTTGGGGCATCAGGAGGATTTTTCCTGTCCTTTTATGAAGCCCTGCTCTCAGTCACATGCAATGCTGTTCTCAGACTGAGACATCATCCTCCTCGAAGACAAAATTCTCATATGCCTGGTCTCTCCCAGGAATTTTTTTTTTTTTTTTTTTTTTTTTTTAAGCAATAAACACCTGAAATAGCTGTAATGGGAAAAACTGCTCGTGCCCCATTAGTTAACCGCGGCACCATCACGCGAGTGGGCGGGAGAGAACAGGAGCCGGGGAGGGTCGGGCCGCGCGGGCACTGCCGGGGTAGGCGGGAACGGGTTGGTAAGACTTCCAGAAGATGGTGTTCACAGAAAGAAAAGGGATTTCAGAGCCTGGGAACGCCGGCTGGGGTTAGTGTTGCCAGCTGAGTACTTGACACTGCAATTTCCTGTTAGTAAAACTCCTGGGAGAAACACAAAGTTGGTGCCTCTGCTCCCGGAGCGTGTTCCCAGTGCACCAGCCTCAGCCCGGGCGGTCCCTCATCGCCGAGCCCTGGAGATGAGGAAAAGCTTCTCCTCACTCCACCACCAAATATAGTCGGAAATCAGAAGCTTGAAATATTTTGGGAGGAATTTCTTCAAGCATAAGTCATGTTCTCTATAACCTCCGCTTCGTGAGTCTGTATCTGATGTCAACATCTGCAGTGATTAAGAGAGAGTGAGTAACGAGGAATGCGTGGAATGGAAACTCAGCTGAGTGTGAAACCAGGAACAATGATTTTCTCTTACTCTGAACGCTCCTCTCCCCCCGCGGGGCCTTACAAACCCCCCCAGCTCTGCGCACCAGTCCCTACCTCCATGCCCCAAACCAGCCAGCTCTGCGCTGGGATTGAGGGGACCCGATCTCGTCTCGCTCGTTTGCTTCTCATCCTGGGAGGGTTTTATCGACTCCCCACTTCAGCGGTTAAAATTTGGCAGCAGAAAAAAAAAAAGCACCATTTTCCCAAGTCTCCCTGTCCTGGCTCGGCTGGCGCACGGTGCTGCCTGGGGGCACCCACCTGGACGCCATTAGCCCAGCGGTGCTTAATTGCGAGAGCCGATCAGAGGGCGATACTGGAAAAGGCCGGTGTTGTTTTCCAGTTCAAACAAAAACTGGTTGGGGAAGTACCGCTTCGGCGGGTTGGAGCTTTGATCATCTGGGGAGGAAAGTCCTCGTCTGGTGGAAATGCTGGAGCATGAACGCTGCAAAAAACTAAGGCCAAACACTTGCCGAGCTATTGTGTAGGGAAGAAAAAAGAGCAGTTAATAATAATTAATAACGTCATCAATATTTCACACTTGGCGGCCGCATAAAACTCGCATTCCCGGAGGATCGGCTGCGAGAGCGAGCTAGCGCCGGCAGAGCTGACATTTCATCTTTGTCGACGGCTGCCAGTGAATCAAAGACCTCACTTTTCCTGTGTCGCTGCGCTCGCATAATGGCCCCCCTTGTGATGGGCTGTAATTTATGGCCGCCGTGTCCTCGGTGCCGGGAGATGCGACAGGCTGTGGCGGAGGCGCTGCGCCGGCCCCGCGGCGCTGTGTGTCGCAGCGGGCGAAGCAGCCTCACGCGCCAGCAGTACAATGGAGCCAGGGGACGGGGTGGCTCAAGGTTCCGCTCCCTTATTCCGGATTCTGTCAACCGAGGTTATTTCTTGGTAGCGATGCCAGCTCCCGACCTGGGCTGTAGCATTCCGCCTCAGCGGCTCCTTGGCCGCGTTTCCCTGGCCCCGTAGGCGCTGCGAGGCTGTTTTCGCCTCGTGTTTCGAGTTCATTAGTGCTCGGTTTGGAGGCTTCCAGTTCACCGACTACATTTCGGACAAAGAGTCTTGCATTTTGCTTCCTTAGAAATAACACGTAGTTGCAGCACAACCGAAGTGTTGCAGCACAACCGAAGTATTGCAGCGTGTTCTTAAATATAACCTTCAAATAGAGAGAAAAAAGGGCTGTTAGAAGGAATTGCTAGCGGACACTCCTCTCGGGGAAGGTTTCACCTCTGCCATCTACCGGCACGCTGCAAAGATCCTCAGCAAATTTATATCCCCTATCCCCTCCTTAATGTAGTCAAATCCTGGCAGTAATTGTGTGCTCAACCAACGTCCCAAGAATTTTTAACGTGCAAACTTCCAAGCAAATCATTACAGAGCAGTTGTCAGCTCATTACTGATGACATGGAGTGGGGGCAGCTGAGATAAATTGATTCCATTTAGCCCGTTCCAGCAGCTGAAGACGAACTTTCAAAGCCAAACCTGGGTCCCTGCAGCTAAAACCTGCTCCTGAAGGATCACTAAAACATTTGGGAAGTGATTCAGGGGGAGGAGAAGGCTATTTAATAACACGAAGCAAACAGCCGTGTTCTAAACAACGCACATTAAAGTAAGTGCTTTTTATTATTCATTACATGTTTTTGGTTTGAAGGCAATATAGCAGAAAATAAAAACCTTTTATAAGTAGCAAATGTTTATATAGTTTAATGAAACAGTGATCTTAGCCTACATGCATTTAACGTGTGTCTTCAACTTAGCGAAGTCCTATAAAGGCAAATACACTTGAACATTCAGTTATTACACCAGGCAGGGAGAGGGATTTGAAGTTTCTTCTGCTTTATGGTTGAAAGGCACCTGTAGCTTTGGGGGGAAAAAATTGCTTTGCTTGATCAAAGCAGTTAAATTCCTTTCAGGCGTCGCCTCTTTCTGCTAAAACTGAATGTACAACCTAAGGAGAATGCAAGAGTTAGCGAGGGAGACACTGGCAAACTGGAAAAATGTAGCTGTGCCGCGCTAATTGTGTCTGTCTCTTTCTCCTCCGATTCCCAAGAGAAAACAAAATTAAAAGATCAAAATGTTTTTGGTTCTGAACTAAGATAACATTCTTCAATTTGTGTATGCACATCAGATATGAAAACCATGTCATTTTTATTGTGTGTGCAAACATACACAGTGGGAAAAGAATGCAGTGTATGTTCCCAAACCAGAGGCCCCCAGTCTGCTTCCTCCGTGTGCCTTAACGTGGCCCCAGAGGAGTGAAAGGCACAGAACCCCGCTGCGAACGCTGGGGTCCCCCACGGTCCCCTGAGCTCGTTCAGCTGGGCTGACATGTATGTCACTAGCTCCTCCCGCTGCCGCTCCAGCTCGTACCAGAATGGAAATTTAAGAAATAATTGGATATTGCTTTGCAAGTGTTTGGGGGAAAAAAAAAAAATTTAGAAAAGTCTAGCAGGAGTAGAGCAAGAGTCCGGAAAATTCAGAGCATCAAGCGGTGTTGCCGTTGCTTCTCATGGTCAGGTACAGGATCTCTTTATGGAAGTTTGCTTGGGCATTTACAAGGTGAAACAAATTCAAAAAGCTGCTGTCCTCTTCATCGCGATCCCCTACCAGGGCAAAGAAAAAGGAAAAACATTTTAAAACGATTAGTGAAACTAAATGACTTCTTTGAAGATAAATCTTACTCATTCAGTGTTTTCAGCAGAGGCTGAATCAGCAGCCTCCGCTTTGATTTATGAGGCTTCAGCTACTGCACCTGATGGCAGGACAGCTGTGAAATAACACAGGAGACGCTCTCCAAAATTCCTTCACCAGCTTGTCCAAAGACGGACAAGAACAATTGTGCGTTAAGACAAAAATCTGTCCTAACTGAGCAGGCCGTTCATCTTTACAGCTTGCCATCATCATCAGTCTGGAGGTTTTATCAAGGCTGACAAGCTGTGGACAGGGAGCAAGTGCAGCTTGTTGGGCTGCACGGGCTGGCAGCGGCTCAGGGCCGGCACTTCGACACAGCCCTGAAGGACCTCAGGCCCAGCGCTCTGCTGGGATGGATTTTAAAAGCCTGTTGGTCTCACCATCCGTGGCAGCAGCAATCTCTTAGACAGGAGAGATGGGTTAAAATAAATGTCTCTCCCAATTATGGCACCTGATTGATCGTTTTATGTTATCAAAAAACCTCAGGCGCGGCAGTATTGCTCTGCCTGGGGAGGGAGGGAAGGACAGGCTGCGGTGCCACACTAACTGTGTTGCGTTTGACGTCTCGCTCAGTGCGAGCTCCCGGTTAAAGAGCTGTTCCCGGCTGGCAGAGCCGCAGGCTTACCGGACAGCACTGCCTGTAGCATGTCCATGATCATGTGAGCAAAGACGTTCTCCACACACTGCAGAAAGTTGTTCCTCTCCCCCGGAGTGCTGAAAACTTTGCAGACCTTCTGCATCATTTTTACTGCCCAGTCCATGCAGTACAGGTCCTTCTCGCAGACCTGACGCACACAGAGGAAATATATTAGAAACACACCTTTTATGGTGAGCACAATGCTATAAAAGGCAAGATTAAATCTTAGAATTAACTATTGATTCTAATGAGCGACTGGGTGGGTTGCAGCCATAGCCTGGAAAATTAGGGTTTGTTAGAAGGGGACACGGAGGTTGTTTTTATTGTTGGCATGCTAACAGAGGAACTTCTCAATCTGCTGAGAAGTGGTACTGCTCCTCGAGGCCAGGCTTGCTGCTTTGTGGAGATGTGCCAGACGGGGACCAGAAGGCGAAAGAGCACCAGGCCTCTTGCAGGACTTACTCCCAGTGTGCAGGAGCAGGTGGGGAAACAACTTCCAAGTCTGAGAAAGCAAATATGGGGTTAAAGAGACAAAAGGCCGGAGCCTGGTCTGTTCAGTCGGACTCACCAAAGCCAGGAAGACCATGAGCCTGGCTAACTCAAGGGTCCGTCCGTTCACAGCTTTACTGGCCATGAAAGTGAAGCAAATGCTGTTTCCACTCAGAATGAGAAGCCGAGCATTGTTCTCCATGAGCCACTCCCGGGGAACAACTTTGTAATAAAATAGAGAGGATTTTAGTGATCTTGGAACAAAAAGAAAGGAGTGCCACAAAAACTATTCTGGAAGACATGAATTTATGAATTGTTGGCTTTGGTAGCTAACCAGAACTTGTGAGGGAATGCCCTCTGGAATACAATTGCAGCAATGAAGTCATATAACCAGTTCCTACCAGCAGTACCATTAGAGCTCTTCACGACAGCCTCTGTGATGTGATCTCACCCATAACTAACTTTCCATGTAGCCGTTAACATTGTTCAGTAGAATTTTGGCTTTAACAAACAGTATGTTTTCAGCTTACACAGCTTGGACAACGTTTCCTTAATAATGGCTAGACAAGACTTGAATTTTAAAGCTCTGCATGGATTCTTAAAGTATTTCACAATGGGGAAAGACAGCCTGAACTTGTGCCGGGTTTCTTCCATCCCCAGCTACTGCCTGGCTTCCAAATGTAATGACTTTTCCAGTTACGCCGTAGCTACTGTGCGGAGTATTACAGTCAGTTTCCCAAGGCACCTGTGTGCCTGAAACACACTTATTGCCAGATTTGGAGGACATGAGCATACAATCCTACGGATTAATGATAAAGGCAAAAACACACCTGACAGCTCATCCACAAGACTGATAACATCATCTGCTGTCCATTCTCTAGCTTCTGTATCATACAGCAGTTTAATTGCATCTGCCAGACCTTTCAGACTGGTCTCATCTGTTGGTCCTTCTATCATTTTCTGCCAAACCACATGTCCTGAGCAATATATTAATCACAACTGCTATTAAGTGACAAAGTAATCTTTTTTTTTTTTTTTTTTTTTAAACAAGGAAGGCGATAAACTGGGCTTTACAGCAGAGTCAGAGGAGGGGAATTCAGGTAACACAACTCAGTCTTTGTGACAGATTTTTTCCATCTGTCATTTTCGTAGGGACAGTGGTAGTTGCAGCATGAAGCAAAGGGCGATTTAAAGAAACCCGGGTCTAATAATTAAGTGAGAAAGCACGCTTTTCTGCAGGGAAACAGATGCTTCTTTGAGGTGCATTTGAGCTAACTCTAGCCAAAGCAGGGGAGAATAGAGGAACAGAGGTGCAATTTCTTCACTGGAATTACTTGAATTGTAACTTTTCTTAATATATATATGTATGTATATATACATATACACACATATATCATTTATGTATTTTATATATGTTAGTGAGGTCTGGTTAAGCAGAATGATTTTTTTTCTAGGCAATATAATTACATTTTATTTGCATAAAGCTTGGTTTTCAGAAATGCTGCATCCTGCAAGGAGATCTCATTCTCAGGGAACAAACTTTGAAAATTAACCCCCCGACTACTCGCCGTCAAGAGTGGACACTGGCCCAAAGATGATATACAGCAGGCGAGCTTGATTGACCATGGGCCACGGCTTTAAAATACGAGTCAACCAAAAGGCAGAATCACTCCGATGAATCCAGTGGTTCAACAAGACGCTACGACAGTATAACCTTATCCGCAGCTCTAGCTTTCGGGCACTCCCTGGGGTAAAAGAATGTAGATATTATAAATCCGTTAAGCCTCACACAATAAGCCTCAAAGATGATCACTTATTTTCATAGGAAGAGAAAGAAGGGTTTTCTTAAAGCTGCCTAAGAACATGCAGGGGGATCCAATTGAATTCTCAGCTGTTACTTCCCGAGTTTGGCTCTTTTGGATACGTTGCGCTAGTTCAGGCCATAGAATCTATCGATGCACCCTCTGGTACCTCTCTGCAGCCGCTCATGCGTGTCTTCAAGGGCTCTCTGCTCTGGTTTTTGGTTACTCTGATCTTTTCTCTCTGATGGCATCAGTAAGTGGAAATACAAGGAAGTGTGTATATGATGTGTATAAAGTGTGCCACAGAAATGCCCAGATCGATGCTGGGTAACATGAGAATTTCTTGAGAGGCCTGTGCCACGTCAGCGTCGTGTTTCAGAAAGATTAAACCTGACTTTTTTACTTCATCCCTTGATTTCTGTGTTGGTTCCTTTCCCATTGATATCACTGGCATTGGTGTCCAGTAGGAAAGATTCAATTCCATGTTACTGTTTACATATACACATAACTTACGCCTTGGCTTAATAGTAGTGGAATGTAGACAGTGGAATGATTCAAAAAAACCTAAACGCCTCTCAAGACAACTCTCTTCGCTACAGGATTTATGTCAAAGACAAAAGCACTTTGCTTTTGGGGAGGAAAAAATAGTTGTATCTACCTATATGAAGGCCAAGTATTTGCTTCAGAGTGCCCACTTTCTGTGTAATATTTGAGCTAACAGAATGTACGTGAGAGTCAGGAGAGGTTTGGTGCTACAAGGCTTAGGTGAGCTAAAACATTCTCAATTCTAGACACATTTTGTTTGCAGTAATCAAGATCCATTTTCTGACTTTTCCATGATAGCGCGTTTTGATTTTGTAGGACTTTTGTCTGCTTTGATGATTACCCGGTTTGCTGCTGACAACTGTCTGTACTTTACGGGGTAAATTGCTCAGCTCACAGACGAAGTTAAAAACCCGGTGACACTCTAGTTCATCCCAGCCTGCTGTTAGGATCTGATGATTACAAAAGAAAGGGGATAAAAATGAATAGACTGAGCCATAAATTTAGATCACGATGCCATTTCTCATATTAGATAAATGCAACCTGTCCAGCAATTTTATCAGAAGAACAGAGAAGGAAGGTGTCATACCTGGAGTGTGGTGCCTGCACAGCATCTCCCTGATGAGTGCAGGGAAACCATTATCTGCTACAGAGGTGCTGGACACCATGGCAGAGGTTGTACTTAAGCTTAAAGCAGCCCAGAATCAAAAGCTGCTAATGGCGTTCCACATTCAGGGCCAAGACCTTATTTTTGAGCCTTGCATGGAAAAGTACACAAAGGTATTGCTTCAGAGATAAATGTCCCAGCACAAATAATTATCTGTAACTCTTAACCACGGAAAAATAATCACATTTTTTTGGCATTATCAAATACTTTAATGCCTATACAGCACCTGTACGCACAAGTTACGAAGACTTAAATGCATTTAAAATGTGCTCAAAATCCTGGTCTTCTAAGAGAGAATTTGTTTCTGTGTCTTTTTAACCAAAGTTACCCTCCAGCAAAGCCTCCATTATGGCAATTCTAACACTTCACAATCAAACATCTCAAGTAGTGACAAAAAGGTCCTACCCTGAGCATTTTACTGCATATTTGCAATCACAGTAGTCATTACAGTAAATAAACTGTGGATTGCTGAACTAATTTATTTCACACTGATTTTTTTTTTTAATTAATTTTAAGCTACCACAAGCTAACAAAAGTATTCTGGTATATGATGTGTATAGCCATTTACTTTTAAACTAAACCATCTCTCCTCTTGATTTGTGGATTTGAAACTGTGTAATAAAATACCGCCCTTCTCCCGTGTCTTCTCAGATAATAAATCGCTCATCAAAATCCAGACTGGTTGGCAGTGAAATCCAGACCAAAGAATTCTCAAGAGTCAAATCAGCAACTTTAACAACCAGGAAGGAAATTCAGAGAACTGTGTGAATAAATACCTTCCCCCCTACACCCCAAGGCTCAAAACCATCTTATATTCTAAGTAGCTTGCAAAAACACAGACTAATTCAGAAAAGTACCTTAATTTTCTTTTATATTTGTGATACTTGCCTTCTCTCCATAAAGATACTGTACCTGTAAAAATACCCCATAGCACTGTAATCCTAAACAATGCAAAGGACTTGGGCAACCGTTAAGTTTAAAACAGGAAACCTGTAAGTGCAAAACACTAGTAATTCATCTTAACTGACTATAAGCTAATTCCTGTGATTGAAAATTCTCTGTACTACTTGTGTATATCAACACTGATTAGAGATTCAGAAGGATTCCCTTCCTTTATTGTGTAAGGAAAGAAGCTGTAATACCTATGTTATGGCTTAGTGTTACATTCAAAACTGTTGTCAAATGGGTGTGCAAAAGTAAGCTAAGAAGAGCAACCCTGTTTTCAGGAGAGTAAAATTCCTATGAAGAGCTGTGCTCTTCCACTGCAAAATTTCTAGTAGTTCCCAAAGGGAAGAAAAGTTGAAAACCACTGATATTGGAGCATGAAATCTCAGAAGAACAGCCTAGTGTTCAATATGCTGGTTTAGGCTTTTCTATTATTGTTAAAAATGAGACTGATTTCAAATCAATAAATTCATTACGCAGTAGCAATAAACTCCAGCAAAGGGACAGTAAAAGGCATAATTCAACTAACAATTGCCTTGTAGAAATGGTATTGTAAGTGCAAGGGACAATTCGAAACACTGGTGGAAGGAACGTGAACTTACTTCTGAGAGAATCTGGTGTATGTACTTTAGCCTGTCTTTTGTTGGCAATAGAAGTGTGCATCTTTTAAGCAACAATCCTGTGAAGAAAATGAATACATACGCGACTATGAGTTTACATACGTGGCACGTACGTGACTGAATGGGCTTAAACATTCATATCACGAGCATGCACACGCTCGTGAGAAAAAGCTGCTTCTGCAAGGTGAAGAGAGCAGCACGAACCAGTAACCTGTGCTTTGGAGAAGGGGTGTGCGCTTTTGTAGGGGGGACATCTGCTAAAGAAACGTTGCCAGGGAGTACATAAGCTTCCTATGCCATAACTTGTTTATTATATTGTTTTAAAGTCCCTGTTAGTCACAGTTGGAGCCCTATTAAAATTACTATATTGGTTTTAGGATTACAGCTGTTAAAAATATTGGATATAAATGTTACTTGTTGCACCTCTTTTAACGGTACCGTGGGGAACACTGGTTTTCCCCTTACATCATGGAAAGCCGAGCTTCCAACATTTTTTCAAGATAGCCACATGCTCTGAAAAGAAAATATTCTAAACTGTGTTAATGTAAAACATAGCGAAGAGGTAAAATTATTTTCCTATACAGGACTGAAATGGTATGTGTTTAGGATGTCAAAGTCTGGAGTTCGTTATAGTGTGGACCAGCTGTTTGTTAAGCAGCATTTTTTTCCACAATACTCATAGAAAATGAGTTAACAGTAGTTCTTCCAAAACTTCTACCAGAATAATACATATCTATCTATATATATATAGATAGATATATCTTGTTTGTTAATTAATCAAGAAATCCACAGAAAAGCATGTACTTTTCGGGGAGGGGGAGGAAACTTTTTTTCTGAATTGTCAGTCTCCCCAAAAATACGTAACTTTTCCAATGTCAAAAAGTACTTTATGCATTTACCGTGGTTCTAAATTGACTCTTTCCTTATTTAGAAGCGTGTTAGCATTCCTACATGACAGACATAATTTATTCATCAGCCCAGGACATGGTCCAAATCTCAGTCAAGTCAATTTTCTATTGACTAGATTAGGCTTTGGAGAGAACTCCCTGAAGGATAGTTGAGACTGTTAAGACAGCGTAGCTGCAAATCAGAATATAGCCATCGGCGCAGGGAAAAATTATGCTGAGTAAAAAGGGTTGAGCAAAAGGTGCTGCTTCTGGTTTTGTACAACAAACCCCTCCCTGTGTAGAAGGACGGTGCCACGATCATTTGTAACTCAAGTCCATTTCAAACAATGACTGAAATTCTCACCCCATTACAAGTACTGGAAGATCTTACTATGGACTTGAGCGGAGCCAGACCCCTCCAAGTTTAAGTGAGATTTATGCAATACGTAGACCCTGTTCAGGCTCTCTGAACAGGAACGATTTTTTCCCCACTGAGTCCAGTCTTTCCTGATGTAAAGTAAATACTGATTTTGCAACTGACCTCTTAACAAAAACATTCTCTTGAGCCTTCCACTGATATTGCCAATGATCTTTATATTTTGAATATGTCATGGTTTTACTACTAGGCCTATAGCCATGGGTTCACACCTACGTTTAAATAATAAATTGCCATTTTGTTTGTGGTTACTACAAAGCCCAAATTAATTTTGGGTTTTGTTCGTTTTGTTGTTGTTTTTTTTTAAAAAGAATTGTAGGGTTTCGAGATTCATTTTAAAAATAAAACACTAAGATTATTTTAAAATACCTCAAAACCTACATGGATTGCTTACAATAGGAGGTCTTTGGTCTAAAAGATTGTAACAGCATTCCTTTACCTTGTCTATGCCTTTATTTAATGTCTTAAGTTCAAACCGTACTTATAATTCTGCATCTAACCATGGTGGCATTTTATTTCTGTCTGTCAAATAAACAATCTTTGTCATCAGCTAGGTGACAGTAAATTGGTATTGATCAAATTAGGATTTAATTTCTCTGCTTCTCTGATGGAGCAACACTGATAGTGGGTGGGTGAAGAAAATGTTCAGTGTTCCAGCTGCATAAGGAGGCATGCTGCATTTCTGAGGGAGAGGCTGAATGACTTAGAATCAACGTGTTTTAAAGATTAGCAGAAAAATTTAAAAAGTAAACAATTTTGAATTTAAGGGTGTGCAGTGCTCCTCATTATCATCAAACTCACGTTATTTTGATCTAGATTTCTTTTACGCTATGCCAAGGGGTCTGAGCAGCTGAAAGAAAGAACAAGTGAATCTTTTCACCCGGAGGGGTTTGCTTAGCACACAGTGTACCACGACAGCAAAAGTGCAGACATTTTCACATTGCCCTTAAGCTAAGAGTGAGAGGAAAATGTGTTCTTCATGCCCGTTTCAGTCTTTGAACTCTGATACAAAGCTGCCAAGGAGAATGCGAGGCACTGACAACTGTGATAACATTTTTGTGATGAGCATACTGCTTTTCTAAGAAGTGGAATGTGATCTGCAATACGTCTCAAGTAGACTATCAAGACTTGGTGGCAACTGTTGCTGGTCACTTCAGAATTAGGCTGGGTTTAAGTACTGCGGCTGCATTTCCCAGACGGAGGAATGCGAGCTACTCCAAAGTGATCCATGAAGGCAGCCTGAGCAGCTGAATTCCTTCAGCTACTGCAGGGCCTGGGAGTCTTGGTTTCTGCTGCAGTTTCCAGTGGTGGTGTCCAAACAAACTAAATTTGGAAACACCTACTACTGAGAACTGATCCTCTGCCCAAGCCCTGCTTGCCATTTCATGTGAAAAAAATAAAGACAGAGCAGGCAGGAACATACATTATTTTTTCCATAACTAAGAGGTTTTGGAATCATTTCAGGTAATTCCTCCCACCTCCCCCCGCCACTTAATGGTATTTGAGTGGGCTATTTGGCATAGGGAGGAACTTGACTTTCAGAGGGAGCTGCACAAACGATTTGGGCTGTATCCTCAGCATTTTACCGATCAATGCATATAACAGAAGAAACCTTTTAACTGAGTTTGGTTCTCCTCTAATTGTTACCATCTGCATTAAAGGATCACCTAGAGATTTGTAGTGCTCTAAAATATAGGATCCTTCTCTCTTGCCGGGTAGCTCAAGGTTATGAAAATCTTGCAATAAGAGCCGTCGGTTTCCTGATGGGGTTGAGATGTAATTAATAAGGCGGTTGCTGATGGTTTTCGACACCATGCTCAGCATGCTGATATCCTTCACTGAAAAAGCAAAACCCAGTATACTTGTAAATCTTGACTGCAAGAAAAATGCTGATCACTAGTCAATAACTTTATCTTACTTCAAAAATAGGCCAAGAAATAAGATTTACAAATAAAGCAAAATTTAATTATTGTTTATCTCTTTTGCTAACAAACTGTAGTAATTACAAATGGATAGATCTAAGGAATACTTTTCACACATAATAGGCAAAAAACCCACTTCAAATAGTTTGTAATTATAATTTAAATTTTGGTCATTTGGTTCTTTGTACATAAAAGCTGAAAATTCAGAGAAAAAGTCAAATAAAATTACTTCAACTAGCTAAAAGGTAAAACATTTTAAATAATAATGGCTTTTTCTAGATGGAAAACTTTTGTGGTAATTTTCAGATATTTGAAGTAATACCTTTCCTATCAGATTCTCACCTGAAAGGTAATTCAGTACCATTTGAAAGATCTCTAATGGAAGTGTTTTAAAATATCCGAGTGTTGACAGAGATTGGGAATCTGTGTCCAAGATGTTGCAGGGCTGCCTGGAGCGACGGTTGCTGCGTCTGTATTTCTGGTTTGGAATGGAGGTGTAGCTGGTCCTTGCAGTGGATGTCATTGTTCTGTTAGTCCCATCAATTTAACCTGGAGAGAAAATATGAAAGTCCTGTTTTCAGAGGAGGGAAAATACTATGCCCAAAACTAGGCTAAGAGGAAATCACTCCATTGTAGACACAGCAATGGAGTGTGAAAATCTTGTCATACGTGTCTGAATTTAGTGCAGTGACATGCAATTTACTAAATAATTTTCTAATTCCGTGCCTCAGAGAACGGAGTACTAGGCTCATCTTGGAGGAGGAAAAGATAAAAGCACCGAGGGATGTCGTATGAGTGGGACATCAGAAAGTTAGGAAGATAGTTCTAAATGGAAACCCTTGAGGAAGTACATGCAATGGTACAAGCTATAGTGATTAACAACATTCTCTTACCTTGTTACACTAGTTATTCAATGGAATACGAAAAAAGCTACAAGGATGTTATTGAAATTATTTTCATGTTACTTAATTGCTTTAGAGTGATAATTACTTTTAAGAATGCTTGCATATGACCAAAAAAAAGATTAAAAGTAACAAAGTGATGGTTCAAACCATATTTTCCTGCAGCATTTAAGTTGATAGGTGGCTTAAATTCAGATAATGACTGTATATGTGGCATGCAAAGAAATGATACAGTATTGCTATGTGAAAAAAGTCAGTGATCCAGGCTTTCCCAAAACCACGAGGGTCTGAAAAGTAATGAGCTTTAAAAAATCAATAAATACATTATTTTGATTTGCCTTCTTGTTTCTGAGTCTCTAGGGTAGGTACGCTTCACATTGTCAGGCAGCAATGAGAGTTAGTGACTCACTACCTCTTAAAATGATTTTTTTTTTTTTTTTTTTTTTAAACTGAGGTTTTTCATTCTGTTTCTTCATTCCAGCAGCTGAGGCTTCAGGGAAATTGCCAAAGGGAATGAGTGCTGCAGTGTAATTACAAGAGCTGGCAGCACTGCTAGTAACATAACTGGAACCCGTCCAAGCTGCAGTGCAACATCCCAGTTACCATCAGTGGGAAATACACTCAGAGAATAGACCTCATTGTTTCAAAGATTAAAAATTTACAAAAATTACAGAAAACAAGTTCCAAACATCCTTCATATTTATTACCAAAGCACGCAAGCCAGACCTCTCTAATATGCCACTGAGCAAAATTACCACATCCACAATGGAAGCACTGTTTTTTGTACTGACAACTGAAAGAATATGGGGCATTTCATTAACAGTGTTGCAAATGGGTTTGGCTGACTTGTGCTTGTGCTCTGGATAGAGTTTGCATTGTACACTTAGGGAAGTGATACTTCACTGGAAGCATTTTTAATTTAAGTATGGTATAATTCTAGCTAGCAAAAGAAGCTTATAGTTTAAACTTTGGCAAGGCTCATGAGCAAACGTAACTGCTCCTAAAATAACCGTTTCATTAGGCTTTTACGCTATTCAACCATGAGACAGAAAATCGATGTAAGTTTTAAGAACAATCAAGAAACCACCTATAGATAAACATATATGGTCATATGAAGAAACGTTTGTCTTCTAAAAGCAAAGAAAGCAAAGCCTGAAGCCAGTGGAAATGTTATACACACAACTGTGGATTCGAGACAACTTAAATTCCTCGTGTACAATATACACAGCAGCTCCGCTCCTGTTTAAAAACAGGTCACCACTAAACTTTGTTCAAGACAGGCTAAATCATCAGGTATTTCTGATTCATACTTTACAAAAAAAAAAAAGTTGCAATCCTATGATACTTTATTTTCCTTCCTCACTCCCCTTACTGTCTTTAGCAGGACTGTACTGTTGAGGATTTATGCCACCTTTAAGTCTTTTTTTGAAAGTCTTACCTTGGGTCTGCAATTGTGTTGTAAGGAAGGGAAAAATGCTTTGCCACAAGGGAGGTTTTCAGAAGTACTCAGCCAATTCCAGTCTGTTTCTCTTCAACCTGATTGAAGTTGAACCGACTACCACTATTTTAATTTAAAGCAGAGCTAGATAAAATTAATGTAAATAAAAATGAGTACAAGCAGCGAGTTTCAAAGCCAAAGCTTAGAGACTTTACTGAAAGCTCCCATTTGCTTCCTCTTTGACTTAACGTGTTTTTTATTTCTTAGGGAGTTCAGCCAGAGCAGGGCAATGGTCTGTGCGTCTCCATCTGCTGCTGCGATACCACTTGTTTAGAGAACTGCTTAATCCAGGCTGGAAAATTGAAAGGTAAACGTTAAATATTTAACAAGCTAAACTCATAATATTAGCCAAGAAGGGTCATCTTGTTTGTTGCTATAAGCTAATTTGTTTACAAGGCAGAAAGCATCAACTTTAAACCAGCTCTAGAATGTTTCTTGCCCTTAAGCAGTTGCTAAACTCCTGCTAATGGATGCACTTTTGTCCTGACATTTCTCTGAGCCCTGTGTTAGCATTTGGCAAACATTTATTGCAGAAGGTTGTTTACTTTGCAGATTGGTTTGGAACATTTCCGTTTCCCTGTCTGGTCACAAAGCGCATAAAAGGAATTGCTTCAAATATTAACTCGAGAGGGTTACTTGTTACGCCCTGGCCTACACTGACAATTTAGAAAAAAGCATAGTTTTATTTATGCTGAAGGTTCTACATCAGATTGGTAGTGCAAACCAGTCCCATAAGCATTTAAATCAGTGAATAATGAGGTAGAAAGTAAATCTTGGGGAATCCTGACCCCGCTGCTGATGGCGACGGGGATTTCTTTGTTGTGAGGGCTCGGGCTCGTCCCTTCAGGGTCTGCTTGGAGGGGAAACACCAGCACCTGCTTTTTTTCCTCAGCCCAGGCTGGTTTTGCTCCTCAGACTGCAGTGTTAGAGGGAGTGGGTTATATTTGGCCTTTTACCTGTGCTTTTGAGTCGGATTTCGCCGGGCTATGACAGACCTTTAGGCCAAACGACTGGCTAGGCCACGTTCTCCTCAGCCACCCGCGGCCCCTCTGCCCCCCAGCCCACCAAAATCGGGGCTAGGAAGCTGAAAATGGGGAACTGCGCCCCCAGACCTAGACAGAGGTGATGGAGAAGGTCTCGCGGTCGATGCCTACTTACAGACAACACCTTCTGAGCTCTTTTTTACCTCAGGGAAATTCCCTCCCTGCCAGCAGCCCCCCAGCCGGGGCGCCCGCCAGGCTGCCTCTGAGGGGAGCGGCAGAGGAATTCGGGGGGCTGACCCCGGTGAGAACTATACCCCGAGTCTCTGAGGGGATTTAAAAAAAAAAAAAAAATAAAAAATTTTTTCAATGATCGTTATTCAAAATCATCTTTTAAAAGCATGATTTCAGTGAAACATCACTACTTACTGGGGTTAAAAGGGGGTTTTGAGCATAGTGAGGTAAGCAGGTGCACTCAGGCAGCCCCACCTGTGTTTGTGTATTTTACTCGGGAGGAGAAATGTTTGCAAACACGGAAAACAAAAAAAACAAACCAGTTCAGTTTCCGGGCGGTGGTTGTCAATGGGGCTGAGGGTGGCCACAGCGGTGTTGGAGGGAAGAAATTACTCCAGGCAACAGAAGTGTTTTATTCCAGTAGTGTTTCATTGGTATTACCGATAATTCCTCCCCCTTTCCGTGGTTTTTGTGCTGATTTTTTTGTATTAATTATTTTTGCCGCCTTTCGGGGGGGGTGGGGGGGGGGGGGCGGGGCGGGGCGGAGTGTCTCGCGCACGGCTGCCCCGCCCTCTTGTCCCCGCCCTCCTGTTGAATATTTAATCTACTCACCGCCCACGGGGGGCGTGGCCACACCCCCTCATGAATAATTAAGCGGGCGGCGGTTGGGCCTCCATTTTGGACTGAGGCGAGGGCGGCCGGCGGCGGCGCGGCCCGGGATGGGCGCGGTGGGCCGGTGTCTGCCTTCAGCTGCCTCCTGCCCGGGCGAGGTGGGATATCGGGGGTCCCAGGGTCCGTTTCGTGTCCTCAGGGACAGTGTGTGGTGTCCTCAGGGACAGTGTGTGGTGTCCTCGGGCCAGGGCCACCGTGGGGCGGCTGGTGAGCAAGCATGAGGTGAGGCAGGGCCTGTGGGCGCACAGCCCGGCGTGGGGAACCACACGGAGCATGGCTCCGGTTTGCGGGCGTTATGGAGCTGTAGATCTCTGTAGGTTGCCACCATGATCAGGCCTCAGTGGACAGCCAGCCTGCGTGGTACCACAAGCCCCACGTCCTGCGAAGTTGCTGCTGTCCGAGACCAGGCCGAGACCAGGCCCACCAAACCCCATCTTCAATCTGCTGAGGGAAAACGTGACCCCAAGTTAACGGTGCCTTTCCCGGGCGTTGGCTAATGTCAGAACAGAAGTTGGCTGCGCAGCTCTGCACGGCTCTCGTAACAGGATGCTGCGGGACGAGCTGACACAGGACCGTGAAGCCTGCATACAAATTAATTATGCTGCAGCGGAAAGATGTCACAACACAAAGTCAGCGTGCCGTAACATATGTCTCGGAGCAAAGCTGTAGCGTTGTAAAACAAAAACGTGGCACAATAGCAGCTGCAAACATTGTTAGCGGAGGCTGTGCTACAACAAGGAGTTACAAATTGCCACGCAGCCGTTACACGCTATTGCATTACACTGTAAAATAGTATTGTTCCACGGTGCTGCGATCGCAGGAGAACCCCGGCGAGCTGCCATTCTTTGTTAGAGCAGTAAACAGTTCATATTCCGTAACAAACTGGGTTTTAAAATAACTATTTCTCTTTACAAATTCTGCTTCCGAAGTAGCTGACTATAACTAACTAGTTCTCTTGGGGATAGTAACTCAGCCTCTTGGGAGAGGTTTCCTTGCTGCTCCGAAGGCAGTTCCCATACGATGGCAGCAGAGGGCTGCAGCTGCTTTACAGGACTTTTCCCCAGTAGGTTTTTTTTCCCAAAGACAGTTGTTGGTTGGTTTGTTTGTTTTTTCTGGAACTTGATTGAAGGAAGACCTGTCCTTAGAAACTGCAATAGAAACAAAACAAAAATCAACTCCAAATATAATGATAGGGCAACATCTGCTAACTGCTGCTAATATTAATGAGTGGGAATGCCATGATGATGAAACCAACATTGCAGTATTTGTGCAGAAAAGGTAATTTAGTTGAGTGTGCAGAAATAATGTGCCTCCAAGGCACTTCTGTGTAGTCTGACTGGACAGTTGAGCAGCACCAGCCAGGTAGAGCCTAGAGACTTATGTTGTCCCTGTTTCTTTTTCCATCTGGGAGATCGCTGGCAACGCCTGCCTGAATTATCTCTTCACGCAGTTGCATTCTGCCTCTGAATCCTTCAGCAAATCTCTCGCGCACCGGGTGGTATCGTTCTCCTCATCCCCATCGCCGTTTCCCTGTTTTATACCTCTGTGTTCCACCGCAAAAGAGTTGCAGTTCAGGGATGCCAGGATAAAGAATTTCAGACTGCCGTCCTTGTTCATTTACACCAATGTCAATGTTTCTGGTAGTTGCCAGATACCAGTGCTTGGGGAAAGAATATAATAAAATGGGACGGATATGGAGTATCCCTCTTCTGGAGCTTGACAGTGGTTTAAGGGTTTCCTGAGTTTGATATGCGGTGGTGGACCTACATAAATACATCTACCTACATAATGATTGGCATAATTAACGGCAGGAACAGTGATGCCGAGTTCTGCAATTTAATTGTGTTGTGTGGTAAAAGTATTAACCTGTGTTTGGTTTAAATTGGTTGAATGAGTCACAGGGTTGTTTTTTCATTTGAGGCTCTGTAATCTAGTCAATGTTTGTAAACTGTTTTGAGATGACAGGATGAAAGCTAATAAGGAAAAAAAATACAATTGAGTTGTTATAAACGATGGTGGTGGTTCTGCCGGAGTGCTAACTGCTTATTCTATGCATGAGTGGCCTTGTCTTGTGTACCTAATTTATCTTTGCCCTGCCTACACCAAACGTGTGAGCAACTTTATGTAACTCGGGTAAAAATATCAGCAGTGTCTCTGGTGCTCTGCTACTGTCAGTGGCAGAAACGGTGGCAACATTTCAATGACAAGAGCCGGACTGCGATGGAGTCAGCTTTTCAAATACCTCGGGCTTAGACGGCAGACAGTTGGTAGTGAGATTTTTCCAAAGAGCCCAAGCACATGAGGCATCGAAACCCCACGGGAAGCCGGGAGGTAGCACCAAAGCCGCGTTTAAGCATGTCATTAAATTCTTCTGCAACGGCCGTGTAGGCAAGACCTAAACCTTTTGGGCTATAAAACCAGCACGGTTTTCAGTCATTATTTCATTTATCACATGTATGACTTTCAGGAATAACATAGGAGAGAGGTGTGACAGCCGCAGCACCTATGTTTAAATGTAGGGCTAGGTGCAAATGGGAAATCAGGGCGGCTAGGTGGGGATACCTTTGCGGAAAAGCAAGGAAGCTTTTGCGCATTGAGGTGGGAGAGTGGAGAAGCCCCCGGCGGCCCCTTACAGGCCAAAGGGTCCCAGGGCCGGGGAAGGGGCTCCGTGGTCTGTCATGCCTTGAAAAAACGCGCCTGTTTTTGCAAGGGAAGGGTTGTTCTCGCCGCCCTCCGTCCTGCTCACGCCAGCCTGGTTGCGTTTTCCACTCCGGGGGCGAGCAGCGTGTGCAGCCTCCCAAAGTAACCCGGGAGGATTACTTATTTCAGGTGTTCTTTTTACCTTTATTTTAGAGTATCCATTCTTCATGTCTTCGGGCATTCCCTACCACCACAAGGGTTAGACGTAAATAACGAGAAGGCTGTTGAGCAAGAGGCAGAAAGCTGGCATTCTCTTGCGGTTTCTTGAATTGAGCTGGGGCACTAAAAGAAAACACCAAATGTGGTGGGAGTCGAAAGAGAATGCTGGAAAAATTGCACCACTAGGACCAGCACTAATAAGGGTGGGCATCTAGCGCGCTATAAACATTACAAAATAGAAATAATAATAATAATAAACTGCAGAAGAAAGACATAATGCTTCCAAGTTTCGTGTCACTTCATATGCGGTCTTAGGCAGTAAAATTTCTTCAGTACTTATTCTGTTTAAATCAAATTTTTCCTCATTTGCCAAATGTTTATTCTCTCCCGAGGTTTCATTGAAACTCTGAAAGGTTATTAAGGGGCTCAGATGCAGCCTTTCATTTCTACTGAAGAAAGCAGTTTAAGACTTGTTACAAAGTGATAAAAATATACTATTAGTGGGGGATTGTTGACTCATCCAGCACCGACTCTGCTCTGCGTCGTGCAGGGCCATGGGACGAATCATGGCACTGTTTTGTATCATCCTCCTTAATGAATTCTTGGGATAAAATCGCCGTGCCCTCCTCGGCTGGCCTTTCTGCTTCAGGGCTGATGAATGGCACCGGGCTACGAAGGGGCACAAGGTTTATTCATCCAGTGTCCTGGCCCAGCCCTCGGACACGGTTTGATCTGCTGAGAAGCTGATGGGGATTTTGATAACGCAAAATCCAGTTTTTGTGTTATTTCGCTTGTGGAACTGTGCAGCGATACGAATGAGACGCAGCTGGAGGAATTTAAAAAAAAAAGATGGAAAATTTAAGAAAAAATAGGTAAACAGAAAAAATTAAGAAGTAATCCCTTAGTATGTTCTATGCTGAACTGAAGGACTGAGGTTAATCCCTGGCCTGATCCTCACTGCAGTTCTGTGGTGCTGTGTCACCCATGTCCCCGCTGCAATATCAGCCCAAAGTGCCATCCTGTTCCAAGGCAGGACTGCGGAAAACCGCGGCAGGATCTTCACTAAGACACAGAATTTCCAGATATCCTCCTTCCTCTTAGGATCCTAAGCGTCTTGCTTTGGGGCATGGTGCGCAGAAGCAGATTTAATGCCAGGATTTGCCATTTTCTCCTTGCCTCCTGCATCTCGTTTTGGACAGTGATCGTGGCCGAGTCAAAATAACGACGCTCTGTCCTACCGTGCCTTTCAACCAAGGATCTGAAAGGGTTTTGTGTGTGTTAAATCGGAGCCGCGTGAGGTGCCCTGGGGAGGAGGTAATTGATTGAAACACACTGAAGCAGGAGGAGCTGAGGGACTTCCCCAAAGTTCTTTGGAAGATGCCAGAGGCAGAATCCAGAGTCCCAGAGTCTTGTTTTCTTCCTGCCTCTGACGGTGGCACCAAACCTTTGGATGGAGGAAACGTAAGGCTGAGAGACACACGGATCCATCCAGAGGCGGATGCAGAGGCAGATGCAGAGGCGGTGCAGGCTTGTGCCCTGGGCATGTTGTTCATCCTTCATCAGATATTAAGGGTTTCCCTCGCGTCAGAGTCATTCCTCTGCAGTTGCCAAATCCTCGCTGAGGATCTGGCCTCGAGGTTTTTCCAGTCTGCTCCTTCCTTATAAATATTCCTTATATTTTTCCTGTCTTCAGTTTTTCTCCATCTTCCAGTTTTGCAGAGAAATAAGAGGCCGGCACAAAAAAAAGAAGCGGATTACTAAGAATTCATTAGCATCTGAAATCAAGTTCCTCTGGTTTTCTGAAGAGCCGAGCGAACCTGTCAGAGTGTAACTGGTGCTCTTCCTTTCTGCTTCATTTTAAGATGCAGTGTTCAGCCCTAAACAGATGGGAACCCGTCAGCACAACGTGGAGATAATTACCCGTTTGAGCCATGGGAAGCTTCGTAACAGCCAGGAAGTTATTGCAGCCAGTACCACTCTGCTTTATGATCTTACCAGTTTTCTCAGGCTGGGCGTATTGGTAGGGCGTATTATTCCTTCGAAGAAACACCAAGAAAAACCTTGTTTCTGGAGGGTCGCAAATTCTCTTCGAAGTTGTGGAGGAATTCTGCAGGAGCCAAGGAGGGAAGGGTAACCTGGCCTGCAACAGAGGCGTGGAGGTGTCAAGAAAAGTGCAATAACATGAGGTAGCATAAATGTTAAATAAATTAACCTGATGATTGCTTCAGGCTTCTGTCTTGCTCTTTGCTGCTGGGCGTTGAGTGGTCCTGGTGCCAAAGGTCATGGCACAGGCTGTTTTTTGGAGATTCCCATACAAACTCGTGCGTCTCTCGCTGTCAGACCCCTCCGGGCATCGCTCGCTCGCTTTGCCAACAGCGGGAGCGATCGTACATCTTAATTTCCTTGTGGACTGAGTTACCCCCACCTCCCTCAGCTAGAAAGGGCGAGGAGTTAAGAAATTCTCACACTGGGTTTTCTTTTTTCTTATTTTTCTGTAGGTCTGCAGGCTGGCAGAGTTAAAAACCTTCTGCAGTGAAGCGGAGCCGTGGAAATAACCCTCTAGAGCAGGCACCAGGAAGGCAGTAGGTACTTGCATGCGGCTTGTCAAAGAGCATGAAAACCACTATTCTTCTTAAAAGAATAGCAAACCTGCTCTAAAAAAAAATAAATAAGGAAAGCCTTTCTTTTTTCTTTGTCACAGCAATCCTGAAATCTTATTAGTTGTGTATTTTGTGCATAGGAAAAGGGCTTTACATGCGTTCTGCCAGCACAGGCTGGAGGTTTTGTCAGGTTTTAAAAAAAGTAACAAAGCCACCTGTCTATTTTTATAACTCTAGTTCAAATTGAGGAGGGGATCAACAAAATTTAGCTCAATTTTCCTGTGAAAGAGCAAAACTGCTGCCTGCTCTGGCCTACTTGCTAAACAGTCAGGATCCGTGGTGTAAAAAGGAAAAGGAAAGAAAAATAAACCTCAGCCTTTGGAGAGTTTTCAGTCTGTGAATCGGGCTCACAGGTTCTTCCTCATCCTTTTGTAATGAGAAAATTGTGGGAGGAGATGAAGGTTATTGCAGAGATCCTCTCCTGGTAGCTGAATGGAAATGTGCAGGTGTTTTCTGCTTCCTTAGATTCAGGCTGCGAGTTGAGCCTTTTTTGGGAGCTGTGCTGATAATTGTCACGCTGCGGGATGTCACCCTCTAGTCTCCCCCTCTCCGCCGTTGGGGACAGCAGTGCGGAGCTCACGACAGTAATTTGTGGTGGCAGAAATGTCGCTTGAGCCATTTGAAACCCAGCAGCAGCGTGCAGGGCGTGAGGAACATCTGCAGGGCTTGGCGGTGCCATCGTCGCTGCGATTTTAGCATCGCCTTTGGACCGGTCATTTTATAATTGAGTCTGATTAAGGGCCGAAAAGAAAAGAGGTACGCTCTAAGTTTTCTATGAAACTACCTCCCTGAAATACCGCTAGCCCTGGCTGCGGTGACAGATGAATTTTGTCCTGGTGAGCACCAGGTTTGGCCGCAGGTTGTTTGGGTGTTTAAGGCAGGGGCTCGCTCTCCGTGGAGCTCCGGGGACGGAGAGGTGGATGAGCAGCCACTAAGGCAAAGAGCTGATGTGGCCGATAGAGAAGGGTGTGTTTGAAAATACATTTTCCTTTGCTGAATGCAACAACAGAAAAAAAAAAAAAAATCTGTTTCTCACTATTAAAATTGTCTCACGAAGATGATTAAAAAACCCAGCACGATAATCAGCTTTATGGCTTCCCTCAAACCTGTTCCAGGATTTGTACGAGCCCCGCTTTGGGCGAGTGCTGCTGCCCCGGCCCCAGCGCGCGGGAGCTTTATGTATTCTAGTCAGACAGGGTGACTATGGCAGCACTCGTTCCTCATCTCTAAAGCTGACTTGAAAAGATTTCTAAATTCTTTCAGTGAGCGTAAGAGATGAAAAAAAACAGCTTCTGAGATGGACACACATATGATGCTTGCAGTTACCTAAGGAAGTGATTCCACCCCACCCTTGAAAACCCCTTTCCCTTGAGCATCTCTAAGTTTTTTACAAAGATTAGCAAATTTACAATTTGTTTGTGGGAAAGGAAATTATTCCCATCCTTCCTTTCTAGATGAGGCAACCCAAGCCATAAAGACATTTAATATACAACCAGGCGAGGACTCCAGGAGCCCTAATTCCCTGCTCCCAGTCATAACCAAAGCTTCATTCCACAGCACTTGTAAAATGCAGATTCCGAGCTGTGCATCCATTTGAGATTTTATTTCACCACCCACAGGCCCTTTTGTAGCAATCTGCTCCCTACTTGCTGTCAGTGCTATTAATTATGGTTCGCCATGCTGTTGTACCTCAGGTTGCAGTTGCACTTCCAGGGTATAAAACCTCGTTTATTTGCATAATGCCTAAAGTATTTTCCCCCCTGTTCCTGGGATGTTGTTTAGTGCGAAAACTATTTGCTCAGGAGAGCGGATGTTCTTGCATATTTATATATCATAAGGTATTTTCTTTTGTGTGTGTGTACGTATATATATATAAAAATAGAGAGAATATATTCTAATTATATATATGTTCCATCTCTGCTGAGAAAAACAGAACAAGGCATTGGGAGAGGATAATTCTTTTATCATGTTTAAATTAACTTACAGCTGCTTGTGTTGTGTTAGCCTAGTTCCTCCCAACCTGGAAAAGACTCCTGGGGAAGAAGGGATGAAGAGGGTGTGAGGGGCTTGGGAAGGTGAAAGGGAGAATGAGAAGCAGCTAATACATTACTTCTTTTTCCAATATTGCAACGTGGTCATAGCCGTTGAAAGGAGATACAAAAAAATGTGACATTCCGATCAGAAGGGCAGCGGGGACAAAGTTATGCTTAGAAAATTATGCATTTAGCTCCTCAAGCGGAATCAAGGCCAAGAACAGTACGTGAAGAGAAGCCCCAGGCCAGGGAGTTTCCAATTTAAATAGCCACAGGCAAAACACGGTGTGTTATTGTTCCTGTATTACAGACGAGCGGCTGAGATATGGAGAGACCTTTTCCTATCGGAGACCTGGACCACAACCCAGTGCCTGACTACGGCTCCAACCTGCCTCCGAACAGCCGGCTGTCGCGGTGTCTCTGAGGAGGCTCATCCCCTCTTGTAGGGGACGTGAAGAGGGACTGAATTGCCCCAATTTCTGTGCTGCCTTGGCTGTTTCTACACAGCCCAGCGGTTTGCCGGGGAAGTGCGTGGAAAGCGTTACGGGTAAGTCCTGGTTCTGGCTGTGCCTTTATCAGCTACTCGAGGTGTAACGCACAGGGAAGCAGTGCTAGAAAAGCTCCCGTGGGAATTAATATCCATAGTTAATTGCAAGGTGGGCCTTTTCTTACAGTTCATCATCTCCTTTCAGTTACTGCGTCGTGCTGATTTGTTCATACTCTTCACGTACAATAGCGAAGGAAGCCGAAACCTAGAGGTGTGACCCAGAGGTCTCAGATAATGACCTTTAAAGTGATTTACATTTTTGAGATAATTTAGTGCTAGTGCAGAGATCAAAACGCTAAACCCGACTACTGTCCAAAAGTCAAACAGGCCAAGCAAACTTCACTGTTCAAGCTGAGAAGCCTGCAAAAACCAAATCTAAGTAAACTGAGCAGAATAAATTAGAAGAAAATTATAGTCTTGATTCAAACCTCAATTACATTAGTTTTTATCTTAGATATGTCCTGGGAACACCCCCTGATATGACGCGTTATTACTAAGACAGAAAAGGATGTATTTTTAAAAAAATAATCCTTCTATTCTTATAGCTTCAATTAAAAGAATACAAGATGAAAATAATTCCCATCCAGCTTAGAAGTTCACATAAAATGACCAATAATCCTTTGCACGTTTTATTTTGAAAACAAAGCAGTCCAAAAGGAAGATATTTTTTTTTAATATTAAGACTGTATTCCATGCAGATAATCCATAGTAAATACATTGCATTAAAAGACAGTTAAAGTGCCTTTAGTCCCCCAGAATAGTCCAACTGTGCTGTAAATTCAAGTATGTGGAAAGTAGGCCTTTAGTTATTATGAGAATATTCTTTTTAATCTGGGTCCTGCTCCCATTGATATCGAAAATGGGGGGGTTACCCCCCAACTGCCGCAGGAGCAGAACCAACCTCGCGTTGGTCTCTGATAAACCCTGCGCTGTGTTTTCCCAACTGCCGAACGCGGACGAGTGGCCAAGGAGCAGGTTCGTGGTGACATTTTCTGCCTGATGACAGGCAGCTGCCGTAACGCCCGCGCCACACGCTCAGCAGTGGCCACCAACTGCCAGGGCACGCTGCCAGGAAAGACAAACGAGGAGCCGTTAGCGGTTGTTTGTGTTTCGCACCCTCTTTTAACCAGCTGAGCAAGGGACTGAGCACAGGTAACAGCCCCAGCCCCTTTTATAGCTATAAAATATACAGGTGGATATACACGTACATTACGCAGTCTGCTTTGAAGCAAGCCCGAATGCTGGGTTCATCAGAATCCAGAGGAAAACCTCAGGATGTGGCTAAAGTAGCCACGTGATTAAAAGCAAAAATCAAACTCTTTTTATTTCAGTCGCCACCATCACGTTCTTGCTTCGGCACTTGAGACTTAACAAGATTAACCGGCATCTTGAAGTCAGAGTTACACGAGAAAGGAGTATTGATCCCCATGCGATTGCCTTGGTGCAGCCAGCATTACACTTGAGCCCAGACTTTCCTGTTCTCTTCAACATTAAAACAGTACTTGTTGATGGTACAGACATTTTTCTTTCTTCTAGGCATCAGCAACATTACCCTTGGGCTTTCTGGAATTTAATAGACAACCTCTTCTCTTCCACTACAAAGCCACGTGCAAAGAATATTCAGAAAAGGTTGCTCCCTGCTGACTCATGAGCTTCCCAGATGTGAATGTCAAGAGTCCAGAGCTAGACCTCCCTCATGTCGAAAGGTAGGACAGAATACTTATTTTTTTTCTCCTCCTCGAGACACAGCATCTAAGCACCTTCTTCTCCAGGCTGGGCAGTGGGAGACGCTGGTTGAACCCAAACCTTCAGCTGAGAGCACGCACATGTCTATGGGCAGTAACTTCTCCGTCTGCTCTACCGCAGTGTCTTGGAGATGATGAATTGGAGCTGTTAACGCTCTACCTGACAATACCCCAAACCATATTCCTCAGTAGAAGGCAGACCAAACATCTGTTGCACAGCTACAGAATAGCCGGCTTCATTTTGTTTCTTTCCTTAAAGGAAAAAAAAAAAAAAAAGCCTTTTTTACTCCAGGCACTCAGAACTTGGCCTCTCCCCTGACGTACAGGTATTTTACATATCTCAACCGCTTCTGTGCTACGGCATGTGGATGTTGTTATTCTCCACCCAAGTATCTCATCCTCTTCTGAATCCTTCTAAGATCCTGGCTGCAGTAACACAGCAGGGATTTATACAGCTCAGTCGCTCTCTATTTAAAGTCTGTTTTCTTTGAAATTTGCAGCATTTCAGAATTGTCGGATGTTAGCTAGCAGTTCTAGGGGCTGTAGGGGAAAAGGAGTACCCAAAATCTTGCTGTTATTATATGGATGTTCAGAAAAACAGTAAAAACAAGGCCATTATTTGAAAGGAGTTAAATCTAGAGAAAATTCCTTACCAGCTCATAACCATTTCAAAGGGGATCAGATCCTGGGCAAAAACTAGATGACAGCATCCCTTTGAATTCTTTCTGCTTCAGGGAAATGGGGGAAAAACCAACCTTCCAGTTGAAAGCTTTATTTGGAAATAAAGTTTAACTTCAAAATATCTCTAAAGAGAGACTGTCTGGGCTGTAAGAACTTGGCACGACTCAGTCCGACTTACCCTGCTTGAGCATTTTGGTGCCTTTATGCCATAATAAGATGCAGCAAAAGTCTCCCTCGTGGCTATGTATGAGAAAGTATAATCTGGGGTCTAAATGCCACAAAGCATCCATATTTATCTTTAATGGCTATATAAATTCAGCAGATGAGAAGGAAAACATTAATTAGACAGACCCTGCCTTTGGCAGTAATCACCACCAGTGACAGCTGAACCAGCCAGTGGATAAAATATGCACGAAACATGATTATCAGAATAAATAACTGAGGATCGAGAGAAAATTAAAAAAGGGAAAAAGGGAAAAAAAAAAAAGCCCCACACAACCAACACCTTTTTTGGTGGGGGAAATAAAACTTTACCTTATGCTGGACTTTGGACTCTCTCTTTTTTTTTTTTTTTTTAAATATATACAAGCTTTCCTCAGTTTAGGGCCCCATCCCGCGGCTGGTGTCTGTGGCAGTGGGGTAGAGTATTTCTGCAGATCAGTCTTGAATTCTGATTGCACAGAAGGAGTAGAAAACCCTGAGAGGTCTAGTGTCGAAGCCCTTAGTTAGCAGGGTCAGATTCTGGAATCACGCTATACGTGCAAATCCAGACCAGGGGCTTATCATGGACATCAGAACATAAAAAAAATAGAAAAAATTCCACTGACTTGAGTGGGCTCTAAAAACAATGACCTTAACAAGGTGATTTTTTAGATTTTCAATGGTATCAAGGCACGTATGCCTTTGCTTCTTATTTATGTGAAATGCCCGTGAATAAGCTTGGATTTACTTCAGGGTTTAGCCCGGGGGAGGACACTGCTCTCACTAGTGCTCTGTCCCCATCCTCTTCCATCAAAACCTCCTCTGTTCCTGCTGGATTAGTGGCCACGGCACAAAGGACGTATTTTGAAGGAATCTAAGATATTTTTTTTAATCTGTCTCCTTTGGGGCAAGGGTCATAGTTTGTAATTTAGCAAAGTAATTAGATGTCAAAAAGTGCATCGGAGCCGTCGGCTCACAAACATCTTGAAGGTGAATCCTCCGCAGGGTTTTTCCCTTAAAATAGGTCAGGTTTCCCTTTCTCCGGAGCAGGGGGTAGAAGCTGCTGCTTTGAAGGGAGGGGAGGGCAGGGGTTGAAGCCATGGGTGGTGGAAGATCAACTGCAGGATGAAAAGACAAGGGCATGAGGCTTCTTGGCCATGAAGACAAAATTAAATGTTGCCCATCCCAAAAGAGGGCGAAGGAGAGAGTGGAGAAAGGGACAGGGCTGGGGGAGAGGGGATGGGAGCGGGGAGGGGAGCCCTGGAGAGCCAACCTCACCTGGGCCACCACCGGCACCTACCCCCAGCCTCTCACCGCAGAGAAGAGGCAACCAGCCTGACTTTCCTGAGCGCAGGCAGAGCCAATGTGCAGCAAAAATCTACCGTTTTGCTGTCCCCAAGAGCCTGCTGCTTGAGGCCGCTGCGTATTTTGCCTGTCCCGAGATTTGCCCCCGCTGTGCTGTCCCTGTTCGGCCTCCCGGTGGAGGAGGGACGAGGTCAGCCACTCACAGCGGGGAAAAAACCCAACCACAAAAAAACCCACGCCAAACCAAAACTCTAACTGCACTTTTTTCTCCCGCCACATCCAGGGCTTCGGTGCCGGGCTGCTGGCAGAGTCCGATGTCACAACTGACCGCTGCCGGCTCTGCTGTCCCATGCGGAATCTGGGCGAGTCCCAGCCTCGCATCGCCCCGACTCATTCTTTTCAAACGCTCCATTGGGTCTTTTTCCTCTACTTGCTCTTTCTTTTCCAAGAGGGGAAAGACTTTGCAATAGAATAACAGAAGACTCCAACACTTGAGACACGGGAGGTTCGAGACGCAGGGGGAGAAGCGCTCAGCACTGTTCTGCTTCCACAAAGCCCTCCTTCTCCTGGCTGGCCGGCTCCACCTCCGAGTACATTGCGTGGTTGGTGTGATTTCGGAATTTCATGGCAGGCCAGTGATGTGGCCTTCGCTGCGGACAGAAACGAAAGACCCATCAGAAGCTGTGACGGTGCCTTTCAGGCCAAGCCTGCAGGGAAATTGGCAGCTGGGTCCTGTCTTTGTGGAAGTTTGACTTTTTATTAATAAAAATAGATTAAAAAAAAAATCACATGATGCTTAAAAGGGTTCATTACAGTGCGTCGATCTCACTGAGCTGACCCACTAATGAGGTTAAAGGGGGGAGCTGGGAGGAAACGGAAATTTTAAGTGAAATCTCACATCAGGCTCAGAACAAGGGTGGCCTGTGCAGCCGCGGATGGCCACGGGCTTCCCCTGCCACCACGTCCACGTTGGCTCCGTGTCGCCTCTCTAGCTGCAAAACAGGGACAGCCACATCGTCCCTTCTCAGCCGGGTATAGATAAATGCATCAAACATCACCAAGTGCTCAGGTACTAAACTGGCAGAGGCCGTGAAGATGGATCCTCTGAAGCCTGTCTCTTCAAACAGGACAGATGGAGGACAGACAAAGCGCTCGAGGAAAAAGCCAGCGAGAGCTAAGGAAAGGCTGAGGGGTAAGTGTCGCTCGCTCCCTCCGCAGCAGCTCCTTTGCCAGGATTCAGCCCACTTCTGACTGCCTCGGGATCCTACACCACGTGCTCTCCTGGCTTCGAGCAGCAGATGGAGATTGTTGGACCCCCCGTCTTTCCCAGAATTAAAATCTTCCATTTAGAGCCTTCGCACCACCGCTTACACAGTGGCTGATGGCATGACATCTATCAGTAAAGTCTGACAGTTTTAGTCAACAAAAATCCAGCTGGGCAATTCAAAAGGCAGCGAGCTCCGTTACGCCACAGCTCCAGCCGAGCCCTCCAACCCGGCGGCGCGTGCGAGCGGGTGGAAGAGGCTAACGTTGTACGGGGGGGGACAAAATGGCAATGTGTGAAAGGGAGCAAAATAAACCAGTGTGGGAGGGAGAGAGCCTAAGTTTAAACCATCATCAGCTGGAGGCTGGGAGATTGAAACTCAGATATGAACCCTGCCAAAGTTCCTCTCTCTCCTCTTCTCTTTGCTCCCTGCTCTTCTCTAGGTTTGCTTTGAGAGCTGAGGAAGAGAAAAGCGGCCAGGGCTGAGGTTTTCCACTCACCTCGATGAAGAAGAGGGCAGCGTTGGAGGTGGGGTGGCTGTTGATGTAAATCCCAGCGAGGATAATAGTGGCGATGAGCAGCACAGCCAGGACGATGCCCACGATGGTACCCGTGTGGATAGGGGCACCTGCTTTCTTGGAAGGAAGGCTGCCGCCCAGACCTGCAAAAAAAAAGGCTTCGGTTGAGTCTCGAAGGGTGCTGAGACCTTGGTGTAAGAAAGGACAGACAAGAAAACCAAGGCAAGACCTTTCAGGGCTCTGCACGGACTGAGCGATTTAACCTGTTACCGTCGGGCTCCACAAGAGGGGAAGGTGCACCAGAGCTGCCCGAGCTCCAGCATCCCTTTCGGATGATGGCAGTAGCTGGTTTGAAAGAGGATTAAGCCACCGCCACGCAGTAACTCCCCCCTCCCCAATCCATATTCTTTATAGATTGGCTGCTCGCTCTGGTGGAAAGCCGTTAGCCATATGCCGAGCGGGGTCCTTGGCACGTCGTACCCCCAGCCCCCGGCTCGCCCTCGCTCCTTGGCTGGGAATACGCCATTGCACGGCGCTACAGAGGGTGTACGTGGCGTATATTACCAGTGACATTGCCAGCTATTTGGGGAGCAATTTGGCTGCAACTGGGAAGACTGTGCATTTCAAAGGCTCCATGTCTGCAGAGAAACTCATCCTGCACCCAGTTTAGCCAGTTTAACTTCCCTGGGCTGCTCTCAGCTCAGAGGGATGGGCTGGCGGTTTGTGTACGACCGCAGTTCTTCCAAACGTGACATTGGGCGAAGAGAGCTCCGGTTTTTCCCATAGTCTGGAATTAGTAAGAGCATCACAGCAACAGTTTGGTTCCCTGCCCTTGGGGCTGCTGGACAGACTGGGATTGAGAAAGGACTCGTGGAACAGAGATGAAAAAGGCAGAACTGGGCTAAGGCCGCTTTTTTTAAATTTGGATTTTACACTGCTCTTTGGGACAGCTGGGGAAATGCAAAAAAAAAAAAAAGGACTTTGTGTCTATGCCGAAAGTGCAAAGAAAGGGAATTGCACAGAAAGAGAAAACTCATCATCTCGGTTTGCGCAGCAGGACCAAGCGGGGGGAGTAGACAAACAGCAGCAGGGTAACACAGAGCGGTCCCCACTCTCGCTTTTCACCACCCGAAGTGGCATTAATCAGGGTAAGGACAACAGGAGCCGTATCTCGGGTGCATCCCCCAATCTGGGTTTCACCTGCCCGCCCCGCCGACGGAGCCCAGCTCCCCGCGGCGTTCGATTTCAGCGTAACGTGTTTTCACTCGGAACGAACATGAGCCAGCGGAGAGGAGATTAAGGGCTTACCTTCGCTTCCTGCATACTGATTGAGCTTCGTATCGTCTAGAAGAACACAAAGGCAAAAAAAAATAAAGTTAGGAGCTCTTTATGATATTCTGCATGCTCCCCCCCCGCCCCCCGGCCCCGCTTTCACCCCTCTCTAAGGGGGCCGCTGGCAGAACACATCTCTCGCACAGCATTTACCCGGCCAGTGAGAGTTTTAAACCTCTGAGTTTGGTGGAAGTATGTGGCTTATGGGTTATTGTCTTCCTTCAGAAAGGCGGCACCTGGAGCACAAACATCTGAGGAACCGGGTGTACAGAAGTGTGCGAAGCAGACGTGAATGCTGGCGGGGGCCGGGGGCCTGTGCTCAGACTGCAGTGTTTGCACCAACACGCTGCTCATCCATCCCCAATAAACCACGGGGATGTTACTCTGCGGATGTCTTGCATGGGGGGGGGCCCCGAAATCCAATTCCGTTCTTCAGCTCATTCTGGAAACACCAGGATGTGTTGTACAAGGCTTTACATCTTGACGCTCGCCATCCTCGCGAGTCCAGCTCAAATCCCGGGCCAGAATTCCTACCCCTCGGCTTCCAGGTTTGCCAACAGAGTGACCAGTGATTCGGCCGCGTTCCCGACCCCCTTGGTGAGCGGGGCCAGGAGCTGGGCTGGCTGGGGAGGACGCCGAGGGCGCGTTCCCTCCTTGGCTCCGCTCCTTCCTTCGCTGCGCTTTCTCCAGATAAAGTTCGCTGCCTGATGCAGCTGGCGGTTTGTTTCCTTCCAAGATTACAAATTAACTTCATGCTTGACTATGTCACAGAAAGCCTCTTGTGTTTTTTCCAAGAACCGGCGATGAGTTGGAAAATAATCTCAGCGGTGGTGTTACACTCCCCCTTCCTTTAATTGCTCCTTTCAAAGTCAACTCTGCCAGCCCGGCGCTCCGTTCCTCCCCCCAACTCCTTCCCATCGCTGAAGGACAATTACTAATGTTCCTTTCTAGTTCTTCTAATTAGCAGTTTGCGTTAGGGACTATTAAGCAGCAAAATTGAAGTGATACCTGCCGCTAGGACCGGAGGAGCCAGCCCTGCGTTAATAGGATCATCAAGCTTTAGAACGTGGGTGTCTCGAGGGGAACCGGGGTCCTTGTGTGGAGCTTCCCTACGCTGGAAGGAGCAGCGTTCCCGAGCAGAGGGCAACCACGAGCCCATGCTGGCAGCCCGGGGTCACCAGCTGGGACCAGGGACATAAAAGCATGAGCCCCTGTATACAGTATTAACCTCTGGTATGATGCTGGGGGGGGGATGTCTGTCCACCAGGGACTAAATTGCTCGTTGACCTTCACAAATGCGTAAAAAGGCTGTGATGCACCTTTAAAAACTCTTCCCAGTAGAGGGTTTCATCTCTCGCTCCGAGTCCCACCTCTAGGGCTGCCCTTCCTCCTCCTCTCCGCCGCCTCCCGCTCCCACCCCCGCCCCGTGCTGCGAAGACGGGGTTGTTATTGTGGTTCTCTGGGTAGGAATTGGCTTCGTGATGCCTCGGAGCGACAGACCTCCCCAGGGCTGGGCATCGAGGACGGGGTCACCCCACCCGGCCCTACCTTCTGTAGTGAGGCTGTCGACAAAGAGCGAGGACGTGGAGGTGGCGACATCCCCGTCCAGGGGTGAGAAAGAGCTGTCAGGAGGCGATGAATAGTGGTCACCTTCCACTAAATCCTCGCAGGTCTTCTCGTCGGACTGGAAAGAAGACAAAGAACCGTCACTTCTCCTGCTCTCCTCCAGCAGGAGTGCCAGGGAGCCAGCGGTGAGGACCAGGCTTCCCAGGCTCAGGGCTGCCGAGCCCTTGAGGTTCAAACCCTGCAGTGGGAGCAGGGGACATGGTCCAGGAGTGCCAGGAGAAGTGTTGGGGAGGGGGGGGTGGTTTAAGGTGACCTGGAGGTTGGAGAAGAGAAGGTAAAGTTTGGGAACCACTTAAGTAGGACAAATGACAATGATGTGGTAAGGTCCTACAGCCTGACCTTCTTGCATCGCTGGATGACCTTACGTAGGTCCTGTCACCTCCTTTTCCCTCGCTCTTGGTTAACAGGGAATAAAGCTGCATTTTCCGTGGGGGGAAAAAAAAAAAACCAACAAAAAACCAAAAAAAAAAAAAAAAAAAAAAAAAAAAAAACGCCAAGCAGAAACAGATGTTTCGTTAGAGCTGATCTTTCTGAGACAAAGAAAGTAGTTCATCCAATGTGGAGAGAATTGTGCTAACAAGGACAAAAAAAATAATCACAAGGGCTCATTTCTTCATGCTTGGGAGTGAGTAAGAGTCATGCTTCAGAAGGTGAAGAAAAAAACATCCCAGCGTTCTCAAATTGCACCGTTTGGTAACTTGTGGAGGTCTCTGCATCGGTCCTGACCACCGGCACCGACCAGCAGAGAAACAAGACACCAGCGAGGCAGAGACAGGTAACGCCGGATTAGATGGACCACCTGTTAACGATTCCCACAGAGACATCCCCGGTGAGGCGTGTCGGAGATCCTGCTGTGACGGGGAAGGGACAGCTAAAGGGATACTCAGCCTGTTCCGGAACAGCACGCGCCAAGTGGAGCCGAGCGTGAATTTTTTGAGCTGGGCTACGTTTTTCCTGCAGTTCGGCGTCTTTCCTAGCAGAGGACCCGAGAGACGGGCTCCTTCTCTCGGTCTCACCTTCTGGGCACAGCCGTAGGACAGCCACTCCTCGCGGTATCGGTCGAAGCCGCTGGAACATCTGCGGAGAAAAGCAGCATGAACCCGTGGCAGGCGAATTCCCGAGAGGCGCAACGACGGTACCGCTCGTTTGGCCGCTCTGGCCGGGCATCGCTCGGGATCGTAGAATCACACGGAATCACAGAAGGGTTCGCCAAGCTGTCCAAGAGCCCCAGATGCTGCCCCGACGGGCGCTGTACGCACACACTTGGACAAACAAATATCCGAAGGCTGGAAAGATTGGTCTCCAAAGACACGGGGTTTCCAGTACAGCTGTGCTGGAACGACCCAAATGTTCCTCTTCACAGAGGAGGAAAAGGGTCAACGCCGCTTCTCCAGGGGAAACGGAGAAGCAGAGAAATAGGAAAAAATATATAGACTGAGTTTGAATTTCCATTCCCTGGACTCTGTGCCAGGGCAAGGCCATGATCTCCACGAGGGTTGGTTTTTGGGTTTGGTTTTTTTTTTTTCCCAGCAACATCTGCACAGGAAAAACACATTAAAGAAATTACAAACTGCATCAGGAAAACACCAGCTAGAGAAATCTCTACAGAAACAGAGGGAATGAAATAGCACTCTGACCTTTGGAAAGTCTCTGGGGATACCAAAATATGAATCGGGGGGGTTCGGCTCACACAAGCACTAATTTACCCAAACTACCAACCAGTAAAAGAGGAGAAGCCACAAAGAATTTTGGGTCCTGCTGAGTCACTGAGATCTTTGCTTGAAGCACGGTTCCTGTAACGGTTACGGGCTCAGCAAAAGCGAAAATACAAACTCCGCTGCCCAGAAGAGAGCGAAGAGGAGTCGGGTCAAATCACGGCGCTGGACTCAGGGTGTAAGTTCAAACCCTGGAAGTCACCCGACCAGCTTCCCTGGGAAAGATGGCGTCGGCTTTGCAAAACCAACCCGGTTGGAAGCCAACGAGACAGCGGTAGGCTGGCTCTAGCTTGCTGTTTCCACCACGCTTGCTGCCCGTTTGTCAGCTAAGCTCTTCAGGCCCGAGCTGCCGACATGCAGTTGCGGCTGCGGGAAGCGCGGATTTTAGCCAACACATCGAGGAGACACCGTACCATAAGTGATAAGAGCAAACATCAGCACCAGCCACCTGGATTTTGGAAGATGGGGTTTGCAAACACCGTGAATTTGGAGTAAGCAGAGCGACGAAGTTCTTGAACCCTGAGCTTTCAGCCCAAACACGAGCCAGACTAAGCCACTGCATCCTGGGCTTGGTTTTGCTACCAAAGCCCACGTCTGGTTTCCCGCATCTCTCTCAGCTGCGAGAACATCGTATTATCTGATCTGAAGCCACCGCTGAGCAACTGTCACCGAAAAATGATGTTCCCCTGGCTCGGGTTGTACCCCAGCCCGCTGAAAGGCGGTGAAGCAATGCTGATTTACGGGGTCGCTTTGCTGATGCCTCAGGATCTTTCCCCATCCCGGCTGCCCTGCTCGTACCTTGCTCAATTTGCTGCGTGTAAGGAAAGGGTGGAACGGACACAAGCCACGTGCGCTGGCAGCCCAGAAACCCCCCCGCACCCCGGGCTGCATCCCCAGCAACGTGGGCAGCAGGGCGAGGGGGGGGATTCTGCCCCTCTGGGGAGACCCCCCCCCTGCAGTGCTGCCTCCAGCGCTGGGGACATCAGGAGGACACGGAGCTGTTGGAGCGGGGCCAGAGGAGGCCATGGAGATGCTGGGAGGGCTGGAGCCCCTCTGCTGTGGGGACAGGCTGGGAGAGCTGGGGGGGTTCAGCCTGGAGAAGAGAAGGCTCCGGGGAGACCTTCCAGCCCCTTCCAGTCCCTAAAGGGGCTCCAGGAAAGCTGGGGAGGGACTCTGGATCAGGGAGGGGAGCCATGGGATGAGGCGGAAGGGTTTTACACTGAAAAAGGGGAGATTTAGATGAGATATTGTGAAGAAATTCTTTGGTGTGAGGGTGGTGAGACCCTGGCCCAGGTTGCCCAGGGAGGTGGGAGATGCCCCATCCCTGGAAACATCCCAGGCCAGGTTGGACGGGGCTCTGAGCGACCTGGTCTGGTTGGAGACGTCCCTGCTCATGGCAGGGGGTGGGACTCGATGGCCTTTAAAGCTCCCTCCCCATCCAAACCATCTGTGATTCTAAGCCTTGGCCGTAGGGAGAGCGGGGCTACAGGCAGGAGGGTGAAGGTGGGCTGCGGGCGGTGCCGGGGGGGGCTCTTGCGGGAGGCGGCAGGGGACGGGGCGGGCAGTGAGGCGTTGCTGGGACAGCCGGGCATCCCCCGGCACGGCCGTCCCCGTGCCGCCTCTGAGGATCTGTGTTATTGGGTCCTCTCCCCTGCCGCCAGCTCTAAATAAATATTTCAGCAAAATCTCATTAAACTCCCTCCCGCTCCGCGTCGCGCTGCTGGAGAGCACGGAGCAGGATGGCCGCACGGCCGGCACTGCAGCGCGGCCAGCCCCCCAAATCCTCCATTTACCCCCCAAACAAGCAGCGAGTGCCCCCCATCCTTGCCGCGTCTCGTCCCGGGGCGGGTGATGAGCATCCCCAGCTCTCAGACCGACCCGCCGGCCTTCAGACACCGGCGTGTCCCAGCCTCCCTGCCCCGCGCATCCCTCCCGCCTGAAATCACAGCCTAAGTCAGGGAAAGTTCCCCCCAACGTTTAATCTCACTGACAAAAAAAACCCACGAGTCTCGCTTCTGGTCTCAACTCGTTCCAGCCGCTGCGTCGGAACATCAGGACCGAGAAGCCCAGCCTCGGGAAACGTCTCCTTTCCAACGGCTTGTAACCGGAGATCGGATCACCCCTTAACCATGGCTGTGAGACTATGAGAGCAGCACCCTCACCAAACCAAAAAGCGACAACAACAACAAAAAAAAAAACAACAGAAAACCAGACAAAAAAAGGAAATAATAATAAAAAAGCAGCAACGCTGATCCAGGCAGGGGACCCGGCGCTGCGCTTGCTCTCCCAGCTACAGAAACATTCGCGAGAGAAGAGGTGGGAAGGGACCGCGTGGCAGGTACCTCTGCAGGACGTGGCACCAGCTGCAGTTGAAGGTCAGCTCCGAGGACACGCACACCTCACAGCTCCGGTGCTGGAGACACGCTGCGAAAGAGAGAGGAGAGCGGTACCAGCATCTGGGCGGGCAGCGGGCGCGCGTGCTGCCGGCGCCGGCGGAACCAGGGCACCCAGAGATGAGTCTCCAACGCGACCTCCCTCTGCTTATGGACCTGCGGCACCTTCCCAGCAGGAGCGGGCTCCCAGCCCCCCTGTAAACATCTCCCCGCTCTGGGAATTAAAACACATCTCAGACTTGTGCCATTTCTTATAGCACGGAGGGTCTCTCAGGAGGAAGGAAGCCACACAAACAGTTTAACGCCCTGTTGCTGTGTCCCTGCGAAGTAGCTCTGCAGGAATATCTCCACGCTGGAGACAACTGGCTGCCTGGGGAGTACCACCACGCGCTTGCCATCCTGTCTAGAAAAGACGGCCGGGAGGGCTTGTCTGCACAAAAAGGCAAGGAAACCAGCAGTTTTAAGAAGCCCCCGGGGAGTCCCTGCCAGCCTGCGATGGGCCGAGAGCGGAGCCGGCGCTGTGGAACTCTGATGCCGGCGGTTCGTGTCCCGCATCGGTGCGCAGGACCCCGCGAGGCAGCAGCATCCCCGTCCCACCTGGGCACCTGGCACCCCTCCGTCCTGCCCCGCGCTCCCCATCGCTCCGCCAGCCACGGGCTCCCTCTTCCCCGCCTCGCACTGCGGCAAACCCGCCACCGCGGCTGCCCCAGCCCCTTCTCCGGTCCTCATCTCCTCCAGCCTCCCGTCCCGGAGCTTCTCCCGAGCTCCCTGCCACGTGGAGGCAGCGAGCGAGCAAGGAGCTCTGGAGAAGAGGCAGAGGCAAAGCCACTTCATCCACTTCTGACCTGAATAAGGCTAAAAATTAAACCCCCAGAAGAAAATGTGGAGTCTAGTTCTGTGGCTCCCCTGCAGATATTGCTCTCGGCTACCCTGGCTGCTGGGGAAAAACAAAATACCAAGTCTTAAGGAGAAAAAAACCAGAATTATTGCAGGATGCTTATTTATGATCTGCTTTGCAGTAGCCCTGCCTGCTGTTAAAATTGTCATAAAATACCCTGGGGAGACCGTTTAAATGCATAACCTTGGTATCTTCGTGACAGATTTACTCTCCGCTCTGTATTTACGGACCGCATGACGACTTTTCCCTCGTGCGCATGTGTCCTTGGATCCCAACACTAAAAATGTATCTCTTTAACAGGATCCTCAAGAAATTTCATCTGAGTGTGGAGGCGGAGAAAATGTCTTGTAGACAGACCCGAAGTGAACCAGCGTCCAGCCAAATTAGCTGCAGCTCGTGGAGCAAAGAGAAGGAGTTTCGGCGGCCGGAGGGGTGGGAAGAGCTGTCAGGCGGGAAATAAGGAATCAAAGTATCGGGGCGAGGGGGGATCCAAGGGGGAGCAACAAATTGGGGAAGGTGTAACTGCCTGCAGATCCCTCCTTCATCACCTCCTCCCGTGCCAGCTGGGCTTTGCCGCATCCCAGGCAGCCGCCTCGGCTACGGAGCAGCCGGGCTGGCACGCACGAGGGGTTCGCTGGTGGCCGAGGTTGACTCTGAGCCGATAAATCCCCCCGGCAGGGCTGTACGTGTGAGATGTGCAGCGACAGCCACGCACAGACCTTCTCCCAAAGGCGGAATGACTGGCTGGGGGTGCCCAGAGCCGGGGCCGAGAGCCCACCCTCCCTCCAGGGCTCCGGTGCACAGGAGGATCCCAGCCCTCGGGTGATGGGTGGCAGCCACCCCCCCTTCCACATGGAACCCGCCTTGGCTTCCCCCTTGGGCTGTAAAGAGCAGGTTTTTGGAGTTGCTGGGTGAAACCACGGGGGGTGGGGAAGGGAAACACGCTCCGGGGCACCACACCAGCCCGTCCGACTTACTGGGCAGCGGGGTGAACTCCACGGCTGACATGTTGGTGATCTTGCTGGTGTCCAGCTCCACGCGATGGTACTCGTAGATGGTCCGACGGCGGGACTCTGAAACGCGGAGCCTTGGCTTTAGACGGGCCACAAACCCCCCCACCCCCCGCGAAGGTGCTTAACCCTACACGCGTGCGGGGAAAGCTTGTGGGGCTGCTGCCGCCCCCCCCCAGCTGAAAGGCAAAGGTGGCCCCAGGTCTCGGGGTGGTTCCCGCGGGAGAGGACGGTGTACGGTGGGTGCCAGGCTGGAGAAGCAAAGCGGGAGGTGCCGGGAGGGAGGAAGGGTGTCGGGACACACGTCTCCTCTTCCCTCTGTTGCGAGGAGGAGCCCGGAGCTCTCTCTTCTGTCCCCCTCTCCCCGACCGGAGGCTCCGGAGATGGCCGTGCTCCCGTCCTGCACCGCTCTGAACAAACACGACGCATTGCTCGCCCGTGACTCACGGGGCCGCGAGCCTCCCCCGTGCTCAGCGCTCGCCCGTGGCTCCCGCTCCGCCGCCGGCTTTTGGGGGGAAGCCTCCTCCTTCCCCCGGCCCCCACGCCTTTCCCCCTTTTCCTTCTCTTTCCCCTTCATCCCGGGGGGATAGGGGGGGGGCTATCCTGGATTCGGGCTTCTCCCAGATTTTCTCCCAGCGTCTGCCACTAATTCACGCGGTGACACCAGCCAAGATGCTTCTCTGGCATCGCGCTTATCTGCGAGGATAATCGAACCTCTCCTTCCAGCACGGCCGCGGCTCCTCGCAGCCCTGCTCCGCACTCGGAGACCAGCGGATGAGCAGGACAACATGCCCTCCCCTCCTACCCCCTCCTCTCCTTCCCTTTCAAGCCTTGTTTCTTCTCCTCCTTGGGGTTTTTTCATGCCCGGTTCTTGCATTTCTTCTCCCCTGGCAGCCCCGGGGTAGCAGGGGGTGCAGGCAGGGGGTGCAGGCAGGGGGGTGCAGGCAGGGGGGTGCAGGCAGGGGGGTGCAGGCAGGGGGTGCAGGCAGGGGGTGCAGGCAGGGGGGTGCAGGCAGGGGGTGCAGGCAGGGGGTGCAGGCAGGGCTCAGCACGCCCCTGGGGACGGAGGGGACGACCCGGACGAGGGACAGGCTGTCAGGGCGGGGAGGGGAGGCACCATCCAGCCTGGCTGAGGTTTTAAGACAAACTGTTGTAACCGGGTAATAAACCAGGGCCAGATGGCAGGCGCCATAAATACCACGGAAAAGCAACGGCGCCGGGCGCAGCCGCTGGGAAGCAAGGGTGAGGTTGGGATCCCCACGGCAAGAGGGGACGGGAGAGGCTGGAAGAGCCTTTTTGGGAGCTCACCCCATGCCTGCAGCTCACGGCACGCGTGGAATAAGCGCGGGGACGTGTATGTAGCCGTGCCCACCTCCTGCCGACGCGGGTGCAGACCCCAGCCCTGCCCGCAGCACCCGTGCCACGCCGCGCACCCGCAGCGGTGCGGTTGTGGGCTCCCCTGAACCCCCCCCCAAACCTGCAGGAACGAGGCACCCAGCACCCCCCCCCTTCCCCCCCCAAGCCTCTCGTCCATCTGCAGTCGCGTTTGCCACCGTTCTTCCCCTCCTCCTCATCAGCTGGAAATCAGGGAAGCGGTGGCTTGGCTGCTCTCGGAGAGCCTGAACGCGCTGGGCGAGGAGCACGAAGCCCTTCGCCTGCAGCTCGTCGCCAGCGATGGTGGGCTGGGGCCATCCCCACCCACGGGACCACCCGGAGCACAGGGCTGTGTGATGGCCATGGCCATGGAGAGATGCACCCGGAAAGAGGGGCATCCCAAGGGAGACGCATCCCAAGGGAGAGGCACCCCAAGGGAGAGGCACCTGGGGACGTGGGACACGAGGAGCATCCATCCACGCAGCCGAGCCCCGCACACCTCCTCACCCTCCCGTGCTCCCCGCCGGGAATCCGCGCAGCGCATCCTCATGTCCTGAAGTGCCCAAAGACGAGGACGTCTCGTCCCCGCCTCCCCGCCTGCCCCCTCTCCCCGGAGCCTTGGCATCCCCGCGGGACCAGCTGCTGCCCTGCCCCGGCAGCCGCCTCCCGCCGTTCCTTGAGCGCAGCAACTCACCAGGCACATCGGGAGACGGGTTGAGGATCATGAAGGCGTCGGAGAGGCCGGCTTTCACGGGGTGCTGGGAGGCACTGATCTGTAGGACCGGCACGGGGATCTGCACCGGGGAGAGCGGGAGTGAGCGACCCCAGCCCTGCCCCAGCTCCCGGTGCTGCTGCAGAGGTCTCCAGTGCTCTGGTGGCACTGGGAATGCCCAGCCTGGGCGTGTGAACAGTTCTAACATCAAACCTCCTCCCAGACCCCCAGGGATCCCCCGCAGGGACCCTCCTGCCGCGCTCTCCCCGGCAGGAACCTCCCTCACCTCCTTGTACCCAAAGACGATTCTGCCGGTGCTGTGCAGGGCCGCCTGGAAGGTGAAGCTGCCCATGTCCTCCTTCCCCTGCAGGTAGACCTTGTCCCACTGCACCACAAAAACCGTCCCTGGGGGGAGAGACCAGAGCGGATCCGTCATAGAATCACAATCACAGAATCACAGACTGGTTTGGCTGGGAAGGGACCTTGGAGATCACCCAGTGCCACCCCCTGCCCTGGGCAGGGACACCTCCCACCAGCCCAGGCTGCTCCAAGCCCCGTCCAACCTGGCCTTGAACCCCTCCAGGGATGGGGCAGCCACAGCTTCTCTGGGCAACCTGGGCCACTGCCCTCACGTCTCAACAGCCTGCCCGCTCCTCGTCCCCCGGCGAAGCTCCAAGTCACCTCATCCCCCAGCCTCCAGCACATCCCTCTGCGCAGACCCACGAAGGAGCCCCCGCCAAACATCCCACTTGGCGTTACCCAACCCCCCCCCAGCCCCCGGCGCTGCCCTGGGCTCCCCTTCCCCGCGCCCTCCCCCTCCTCCGGCCCCTCGGGGTGCTCCAGAGAGCCGAGCTCTGCCCGGTTGTAGGAGGAAGGAGCGGGCAGCCGGGCTGCACGTTCGGCAGCGCCGGGGCTTGCCCGGGGACCGGCCGGAGCATGGCTCACCGTTATCCATGTACCGGACGGTGGAGTTGCGGGAGTAGCTGGGGTTGAAGTTGGCCATGAGGGGAGCGACGTACTGCGTGGCCGTGAGCATCCGGTGGATGACGTCCCCCATGAAGATAAAACCTGAGGGAGCAGAGGAGGGTGAAGCAGCCCGCGCTCCCCTGCACTCCCCCGGGATGCTCCCTCCCTCTTTTCTGACCTCCCACCGCCCTGCCCTGGCTCCCCCATCCCTTTTTTCACCCCCATCCCTTTTTTCACCCCCAGCATCCCCTCCTGGCTTGCCCCTGAGCCTGCGGGACCCCCCTGCATCCCCTCAACTGCTGCAGAAACCGAGGCGCCAGCAGCACCCGACTCCCCGAGCACCAGCAGCGGGGCAGGGTCAGACTTGGGGCGGAGGGAGGGTGCTGGAAGGGCTGCAGCCCCTTCTCCGTCCGAGCTCCCCGGGCTCTGGGATGTGGGGTGAGGTTAGAGCCTGCACCGGCGTCGCATCCAGCCCTCCCGCCGCAGGAATACCCACCGAGCATCCCCGTCCCATCCCGACTCACCGCCCGTCGCGATCGTGACCTGCCGCAGGAGGTGGCCGTAGAAGGGGAAGTCAAAGGAGAGGACGATTCTCTGCGGGAGGGAGATGGGGTGAGAACCGCGCTCAGTCCTTGGGAAAACGCCGGCGGAGGCCGCGGGGGGACGGGGCTGCGCCCACGGCTCTGCCCTGGAGCGGAGCAGGGCCCTGGGGCTGGGGCACGGAGGGGTGGGAGAGGGATGGGGTCCCTTCTGCCCGGCAGGACCAGCCCCGGAGGAGCCCAAACGCTTCCCAAGCCTCAGTCCCCACCCGGCCGTCGCGGGGATGTGGAGGGGCTGCTGCCGCCCTGGTGCCACCGTTGGGAAATCCCTGCTGGGAGAGGACACCCGGGGGACACCCCAGGCTGCAGAACAGCCCCCCCCACCCCCAGCTCACCGAGGCCTGCCGGTGCGTGTTGGAGAGGATCCCGTGGATCTTCACTTGGCTCCTGTTGGCCGCTGCCATGTCGACCCACAGCCCCCTCAGACGGGCGTCCCCCGGCCCGTAGATCCGTGACACGTAGTAGCTGTGGTTGTCCTCCTGCAGGCGGGGGGGGGGGGACAGGACAGCGTTACCCAGCTTGTTCCGCGGAGACGCAAACCCCCAGGCAGGGCCCAGAGCGGCCGGGACCCCATCTCCGCGCGAAGCAGCCACAAAACCAGCGCGGAAAATCCCATGCGAAGCCAGCAAAGGATGCCGAGAGCGGTTGGAGGAGGTGGAGGGAAGACCCCCGAGACGGAGTGCGCGCAGGTCGGAGGGGCTGGCCGAGAGGCAGGCGTGACTGACGGGAGACGGCAGCCTTCCCGGGAAGAAAATATCCCGCTCTCCAGCCAGGGGCTGGAAGTTACAGCTAAAGTGACCCCCAGAAGCGAAGCAAACAACGGGAGATGGGGACGCCCAGAGGAAATGATGAACCTCGGCGGAGGCGGCTCGGGGGAGGCTGCTGCCAGCCCAGGGGACGGGGGACGCCACGGGGGAACGGGGCTCTGCGGGGACACGGGTGACATCCCCGGAGCGTGGGAGGGGGCTTGGCTCTGTGTGAGCGATCTGATCCCCCCTCGCTGTTCTCACCCAGAGGGAGCAGAGGGACCCCGGGCGCCCCCCCCTCAGCCTTCCCCAGCCACCAGCAGCCCCTCGGGCTCCCCAAGCCCCCTCTCCCCGGTGCGTCGGAGCGTGGACCGCGCTCCGCCGAGACCCACCTCAGGCTGGGCAGGGACGTGGGGAAGGATGCACATCGCGGCTCTGCGGCAGAGCAGGCGACGGGCTGCGGCGTGCGGCCGGGACCCAGCTGGGAGCCGTCGCCTGCCGGGGCAGGGGTGGGGGGAGGCCGGGAAACATCTTAATTTTCCTCGGGAAAGCGAAGCTCCGCTGCTCCGCGCCAGCGCCTGGCGTGCCGCCACGCTCGCCGCTCGTCCCCGTCTGCTGCGCGTCTGCCTCTGACCCCCGCACAACCCCCCCCCACCTCGCCCCCAGCATCGTCCCCCCAGACCCCGGCTTGTCCCCGGGACCCGCTCCCAGACCCGCTCCCTGCACCCGAACCCGGGCGCCGGAGGCAGGGAAGGAACCATCAGCCCAGGATTTAATGGGTCGGAGGGGGTAAAAAAGCAAAAGCGAAGCCACCCCCTCGCCCCCCCCCCAGGCTTTGAACAACCCCGGAGAGCTACTGCGGGAGGCGTAAGGAATAAAATGCTGTTAGAAAAATCCTTTAACGTGTAATTTTTTTTCTGCTTCAGCAAAGTTCAGGGAGAGCCGCCGCACTCCCCTGCCTCCTGTGGAAGCCCTGACTCCGGGGAAAGCTGTCCCAGCTCTTCCCTACGGCAATTCCAGCCCCTTCTGCTCAGAGGGACCGATGCACAGTCCTCCCTTCGCTATGGATGGGGAAACTGAGGCACGGGGAAGGCTGTGCCGGTACCTGCTGCATCCCAGCACACACCTCCCCAGGCAAAGGCTTTGGAAGCCCCCCTGGGACATGGGGACAGGCCACTGCTGGGGGACAAATGACAAAACTTCTCATGCCCTCGTCCTCCTCGTGCCTTCCCAATGCGTTCCAAATAAGCCAGGATGGAAATAAGCGGGGCCGGGAGCGCGGAGGAGCTGGCTGCCGAGCTCCTGACCTCATCGCTGACTCATTAGGATGTCCTAATCCGTCACCTTGCTTTGGTTACAGCAGGAATTAGGAGACGGGAAGTTTGGGACACACAAATAAAGGGGGAGCGCAGCCGCCGTGGGGCAGAGCTCGGGGAGGGACGGCAGCGCTGCCCGGCGTTGCGCCCCTTTGGACATCCTTTGGGTCCAGCGCTGCCCCTCTGCACCCTAAACCTGGAATATTTTGGATGGGAGAGGGGGGAACAACCCCCCCCGCAGACCCCGGGCTGTCACCTCCCGCGGCGGGATCACACCTTCTGTGGGTCGGACCCACCGAGACGCAGTGACACGCGGAGGAGCAGCGTCCCCGACCTCGAAGGCGGCCCTGCTCCTGGGGGGACACACGCTCTGAGCCCCCCCCCCCGCCAGCACCGAGCCCCAGGAAATTGCTGCCTTTTCCTCCGGGGAACCACAAGCACCATCACACCCTCCCTGTGGTTTCCCGGCATCCCTGAATGCCGTGGTGGCCGTTGGTGGTTTTGGGCTGGTTTTGGGGTTTGTTTTTTTGAAACACTTCCACAGCAGGGACTTTTCTGGCTTCTGGCCTTTCTCCATCCCCGACGGTCAACAAACAAGGCCAAGCTGGAGCTCAAGCGGAGTGGGAACAGCCCCAGCTCTTTCTCCCCTGCTAATTCCACCGAACCCACAACCAGCTGCCGGCAAAAACGCCAGGACAAGTCACCGAGGCCGGCACGACCTCCTCCAGAGACCGGCCACGGCCACGGCCACGGCCATGCATTCCCCCCTCCCATCCCAGAGATCTCGGAGCCAGGCAAAAACTCCCCCAGCTGCCGAGGGACCCGCCACAAATAACCAGGAGGTAATTGAGGGCGGGTAATTAGGCACAGCCGGGATGCGAGAACCCAGTGAGGTGTCCCAGGAGGTGACACTGCTGCTACACGAGTTCGTTAGCAGCGGCGCGGGCTGTCGCCTTCCCCAGCCAGAGACACCCCCCCCCCGGCTCCCGCGCAGCCCCCTCGCCCCCGATAACCTCGGCAGCATCATCCCGCGCACACGCGGCACCGTGGCAAGCGGAGCATCCCCGGCGTCTCACCCCGGGGACGGCCCCGGGACGTGGCAGGGCTGGCGGGCAGGGACGGCCGCGGGGCTCGGAGCCATCCCCGGGGCACGGTCGCCTCCGCGCTGGGCTGTAATTACCCTCTGGGCTGCCGGGATCCGGCCCCACACATTAAATCAGAGCCAGCGGCTCTTCCAGCTCCCTGCCCAGCCTGGAAATAGCTCTCGGCGGTCAGGCGCCGGCCGGACCCTGGCCGGGGCGGGCAGAGGGCAGCTGGTGGCAGCGGCGGGGACCCCCACTCACCACGATCCGCGTCTCGTTGGCCGGCAGCGTGTCGATGGCCAGGCTGCCCCCCACCAGGTCCTGGCTGATGCGGGTCCCCTCGGTCCCCGGCGAGGTCTCCCGAGGTCTCCGCCGCCCTTGGCTTGCTGCTGGGTTCCCAGGGGGGTGTCCTGGGGTAGGGGTGGGGGGGGGCACGGAGATGGGTCAGCGGGGTCCAACGCCGGGAGGGCACCTGCCTGTGGGCCGGGATCAGCCCTGTCCCCCCCGCAAGGCAGCTTCTGCTTAGGTGACATGAGTGTGGGGGGGTCTCAGCCCTGGTAAGCATCATCACTGTGATGATGGAGATGCAGGGATGGGGGTCAGGGATGGCTACAGGACGCAGGGACAGGTGACAGACACCCATGGCCAGGGGAGGAGAGCTGCAGTGGAGGGGTGAAAGGAGGCAAAGCACCTACAACCCCCCCAGCTCGGCTCACACCCCGCACACGCCACTGCAAGGCCACGAGGATGGGGAAAATGCGGCTTCAGCAACGGGGCACCAGCGTGGCCACATCCCCCATGTCCCCGGCCCTCGGTCCCCTCCTCCAGGCTGGTTTGGGGTCCGGGTGCCAGGGTAGACTCCAAGCATCCATCTCCAACAGAAACGTGCCCCGTGTCCCCTCCTGACGCGCCTCTCCCCGCCTGGCTCCAGCCCCGGGAGCGAGCGAGCGGAGGCCAGAAACACGGCGCAGCATTGGGGAGGAAGGAGAGGGGGATGAAAAAAAACGTTTGGGACCAAATCTGCAGAGATTCATGAGCTTTCCAGGCAGCTCGGCACGGGCGGAGGCGGGCGGACGGCACACGCTCGCCCACGGGCAGGGACAGAGCCAGGACGTCTGTCCCCAGCGAGCGGGACAGCAAAAACAGCCGGCAGGGCCGCAGGCGGCTCCCCTTGTCCCTGGGAGAGGGCTCCCACCGTCGCCCCTGGGGAGAGGCAGCTAATTACTGCCTAACGAGCTCCTGCTCCCCTCCTGAGCTGGGCCGTGGGGCTGGTTTCCGTCCCCAGTGTCTCCAGGAGGGGAAACTGAGGCAGGGAGGAGCCGGGCTGAGCCGGTGGGATGTACCCCACTGCCGAGGGAGGGGGCAAGGGGCTCTGCACTGGGGGGCACAGTCACCTTCCATGGGGGCACTGGGGGGGTCTCAGCCCCTCCGATGCTGCTGGGAGGTGTGGGGTGCCCCATGGAGCAGAGCCTGTCCCGCAGGCAGGGCTCGAATGAGCCCCCCGCAGAGGATCTGGCATCCCCCCCCCCCAAAAAAAATCTCCCCGGACGCTGCACCCACAGCCAAGCCAGCACCAACCATGCCACAGGGTGTCACGGGTGGGGGAATCCCGGGTGGGGGCACCCACAGCCCCCCTCTGCCCCATGGCTGCCCCACACGGCTGCGGGGGAGGGGGGGGGGGGGGGGGGTGGTCCGGGCACCCCACGGTGCCAGAGCCGTCGCCGTGGAGATGAACGGGGAGGGGGACCCCAGGGCAGGTCCCACGCCGCGGGGGGCTGCTGGGGGGGCAGCCGGGTGGTGGTGGGGGGCAGCGCGACACGCACCTGTGTGCCCGGGATGGGGGGGGAGGCATGAGGACACCCCCAAAGCACAGGGGGGGCGCACAGGGGGCCCGGGCGAGACGCGGGACCCCCCGCAACCCCCGGCGGGGCCCGGGCGGACGTACCGACCCCCAGGACTCCCCCCACCCCCACTCCCGGCGCCCCCCCCCTCCCGGAGCTCTCCCGCAGCCCCCCGGCCCCCCTACCTGCGCCCAGCGCCCCGCGCAGGAGGCAGAGCAGGATCAGGCCCCCCCAGCGCATGGTGTGGGGGGGCGGGGGGCCCCGCTCGGCCCCGACTGTGATGGGGGGGGGGCTCAGCGCCCCGCCATGGGCCGGCACCCCCGGGGAGCCGCGCACGGAGCCGGAGCAGGAGCGGGAGCCGGGGCCCGGGCGGAGCCGGGGGTGGGGCCGGGGGTGGGGCAGGGGGTGGGGCCGAGCCCCCACCACTACACCCCCCCCCCAGCAATACGGGGGGGACACCAGCGAGGCTGGGGGTCCCACCGCCGGGTCCCCGTTGCCGGCAGCCCGGGCTCGGTGACCCTGCACCGGGCTGCGGGGGGGGTGGTTTGCTGGCTGAGCCGCCCCCCCCAACCTCACCGAGCCCCCCCAGCCCCGGGAGGGTGGGGGGTGGGTGTACGCGGCCCCCCCCCTCCCCCCCAAAAGCCATGGCGTGGCCGTGCATGGCCCCGCAGGCTGCCCGCTGCCGGAGGGGCTGCACGGCAATCGAAAACACCGGGTTTTGGGGTCCCCCCCGGGGTCTTCCCCCCCCACCTCCGCCCCCCCGGGGTGTCCCCCCCCCCCCCCGACAAGCCCTCAGGGGACGTGTCTCCGCGGCACAAATCTTCGTCGTCCTTCCATTCCTCCGGTTTGTCCCTTTGCAGGAGGAGCACTGGTTACCGGGGGGCTGGGGGTCCTGGGGTGGGGGGCAGAGGGCGGGGGGCAGAGGGTGGGGGGCAGAGGGCGGGGGTCCAGCCGGCCCCGCGGAGCCCCGGGAGCAGCCCGACGCCCCGGCCCGCTGCTCGCCCAGGCTGGCTACTGGCCACGGCGTGATTTGGGCAGCGTTTCTGGGGGCTCAGGTGTACCCCAGCCCCGGGTACCCGGGAGGGGGTTCAGCCCCGGGTTGGGGGGGGGGGCGCGGGGCACCCCGGGGGCCGGGGCAGGAGGAGGGTGCAAACACCAGCAGAGACGCATCCCGTGCCCAGGGCTGGGGAGCGATGCCGCCCCCCCAGCCCTGCGCCCCAGCCTGCAGCTGAACCCGGGGAGGGGGGGGGGACGACGGGACCGACGTGGGGCTCCGCAACCCTTTGGCCGCTTGAAATTGGGGAAGCTGGGGGGCGGGGGGGCACCGCTTTTTTGAGGGGGGGGGGGGGGGTGCGGACATCCATCCTTCTGCAAGAGAAAGCCCCCGGCGGGGACACCGGAGGCTGCGGGGAGAATTGGGGAACAGCGACCCCCCCCCTCGCTGCCGCTGGGGAGCAAATAAACGGGGTGGAAAAGAAGAGGGGAACCCACCCAAAAAAAGCAAAAAAAAACGAAATAGGAAAAGGAGGGGGCACCCGGATTTGAACCGGGGACCTCTTGATCTGCAGTCAAATGCTCTACCACTGAGCTATACCCCCGGTACTTGTTTTTCGCCGACCGATGCCTATACGACCAGCGAGCGCGGCCGGGCTGTGACACCCCCTGACCCGCGGCTGCAGTGTACACACACACACACACACACACACACACACACAACCCCCCCACGCACACCCCATCTCTCCTGCCCCGCACACTCACAGTGTGTCCCCCCCGCCACTGCCTGCAAAGGCCGGGGGGACACAAAGGCAGGATCCCGACCCCACACCCATCTCCGGCCTCAGCGCTCGGGGGTGGGGGGGGGGACACGGCCCCAGCAGCCCCCAACCCCATCCGCAGAGCCCAGGATGGGGCCAAACCGTGAGTTTTCTGCACAGCCAGGCCCTGCTCCCCACCTCAGGGCTGGGGGAGCGCATGGCAATCCCCCCCCCCCAGCCCAGAGGTGCCAGGGCTGGGGGAGCCCTGGGGGTTTGGGGGAGCAGAGCAGCTGCGCGGGGCCCCCGTGGCGCTGGGGGGGATTAGCCGGAGATGGCAGCGTGGGGGCGAGCGCCCAGCAGGAGACGGATGGGGGGAGCGGCTGTGATTGCGCCCGGGGAGCGAGGTCAATATTTGCTCCCTAAGCCGCTGGGCAAACGCGGGGCGAGCGGGGGCGGCGTGCGGGGACGGATCCCTGCGGCCTGGCCAAGGCACCGGCACCGCCTGGACCACGGGGAGAAAGGAGGTTTGGGGCCACCCCGGTGGTTTTCCAGCCACTGGTCCGTGGTGTCCTTTCGCTGAGCTGCCCCCGTTTCCCTGTGTCACCCCTCAGCCCCACTGCCTGCCTTTTTACAGGTGGGGGAAACTGAGGCACGAAGGCAGCGAGAATCGCCCAGGGCAGCAGAGTCTCAGAGCGGGAGACCCCAAGGGAGGGTGAATCCCTCTCCCTCCCCACAGCGGGATAAATCCCTGGAGCCCAGAGGGGAGATCCCAGTGCACCCCCCTCCCAGCGAGCCACTGGCTCCCACCCTGCCCTGGCCACCCCTGGGGACAAAACCCACCCGGAGCGATGCCGCAGCCCCCGTGCGTCAGTTCGGCAACTGGGAACCAGCCCTGGGGTGGCTCTTCCCGCTGCAAAGTGTATTGGAGAGGTCCGGGGGGGGGTGGGAGGGGGAGCGTGGGGTGGCCCTGGCTAAGCCCCCCCGGGTGTTTGGGGACACGGCGGTGACATTGTCTGGGGGATGTGCCCAGGGGAGGCCATTTGCGGGTTTGCCCAGCGCCGGGGCCAGCTCAGCCGGGAGATAAGGGCCGGGACAGGCAAACACCTCCTTTGCAAAGCCCTTAGGGAAGGTGCAAAGCCCGTCACCCCCCGGGGGACGTGTGTGCTGGGGGGGGAACGACACGGACAGATGGGCCATGTGCCAGGGAGGGGGGGGGCGCACACACAAAACACAGGTCCGATGCCAACCCTGTGCCCACCGCTGGCCTTCCTGGGGGTCAAAGCGTTTGCCCCCCCCGCCCCTCACCTTCTGCCTCCCCCTTGTCCCCGCATCCCACCCTCCCAGGAAAAGCTGGAATGGGGCAAACCCGGGAATCGACACCCGCTGTTGCAGGGAGCCGCTCGGTGCCTGGCGGGGTGCTGGCACCCCCCGAGCCATGCGGGGACCCCAGGGGCTGGCGGGTACCGCGGGGGGGGCGGGGAGGGGGGCGCTGGAGCCCCCCAGACGCCTGAGCCAGACTGCTGGGGGGGGGGGGGGCGTTTACTTTGGGGCTGTGGCACCCAGCCAGGGGAAGGCTGGCAATTATGTTAATCCCTTAACCCCTGATTGCCTCCTCCTTCCCCATTAGGTGGGCAAACAGTTTTAGCAGCGGGGGCCAAGATAGGCCATGGGCTACATAAACGCCAGGCCCCCGCCACCCGGTGCCACCCGCCAGCAGCATGCCGATGTCCCCGGCCGTCCTCTGCCTCCTCGCCTCCCTCCTGCCCCTCGCCTCCGGCTACCTCTGGGCCTGGATGTACTCCTTGCCCCAGCACCTGCCCCACGAAGCCGCGCTGGGCAGAAGCGCCGGCCCCGGGGACAAGCTGGAGGAGGTGAGTGGTGGGTGGCACCCCCCGGGGTGGGGGGTCCTGGAGGAGAGGAGGAGGAGGATGGGGTGCCACTGCAGCAGGGGTGGGAGCAGGGGTGGGAGGTGGGTTTGGAGCAGGGTGGGAGCAGAATTTGCAGTGGGGGTTGCAGCCGGGATGGGAGCAGGAGTGGGATGTAAGGGTGGGATCTGGGTTTGGAGCAGAATTTGCAGTGGGGGTTGCAGCCGGGATGGGAGCAGGAGTGGGATGTAAGGGTGGGATCTGGGTTTGGAGCAGAATTTGCAGTGGGGGTTGCAGCTGGGGTGGGAGCAGGGGTGGGACGTAAGGGTGGGATCAGGGGTGGGATCTGGGTTTGGAGCAGGGTGGGAGCAGAATTTGCAGTGGGGGTTGCAGCAGGGGTGGGTGCAGGGGGTGGGAGGGGGGTTTGCAGCCGGGGTGGGAGCAGGAGTGGGATGTAAAGGTGGGATCAGGGGTGGGATCTGGGTTTGGAGCAAGGTGGGTGCAGAATTTGCAGTGGGGGTTGCAGCCGGGGTGGGAGCAGGAGTGGGATGTAAGGGTGGGATCTGCGTTTGGAGCAGGATTTGCAGTGGGGGATTTGCAGCCGGGGTGGGTGCAGGGGGTGGGAGGGGGGTTTGCAGCCAAGGGGGGAGCAGGAGTGGGATGTAAGGGTGGGAGATGGGGTGGGATCTGGATTTAGGAGCAGGGGTGGGTGCCGAATTTGCAGCTGGGGTGGATGTGTTTGCCTTGGAGCTGCGGCAGGCCAGCTGTTAGCATGTGTTAGACCCCCCCAACACTGGCTCAGATTTGCCCCCCCCCCACAATTGAGGCAGGGTCCCTCCAAGGCAAACACATGCAAAGGGTGGGAGCCGGGGTGGGTGCAGAATTTGCAGGCAGGGTTGTGGCAAGGGGGGGTGCAGGGGTGGGAGCCGGGTTTACAGCCAGGAGGGGGGCCAGGGGTGGGAGGTGGGTTTGCAGCAAGGGTGGGGGCAGAATTTGCAGCGGGGGGTGCTGCAGGGGTGGGCGTGAGGGTGGGAGCCGTGTCGGCAGCCAGGCCGGGAGCAGGGGTGGGCTCTGGGTGCGCAGCAGGGCGGGAGCCGGGGGGGTGGGTGCAGAATTGGGAGCGGGGGCGATCCCGGGGCGGCGGGGCCGGGAGGGGGAGCGGGGGGGGCCGGGAGGGAGCGCGGGCGCGGCGGGCGGCGCCGGGCGCTCCAGTGGCGCAATCGGTCAGCGCGCGGTACTTATAGGGCAGTACGCGGAGCAATGCCGAGGTTGTGAGTTCGAGCCTCACCTGGAGCAGGACTTTTACGGGCTCCGGCAGCCGCTCTTTGTGCCCCCTCACTGCCCCCCATCTCCCCGCACCGGGTTTTCTTTTCCCGAGAGAAAACCCTGGAGCCCCCGTCGGGGGGGTTTCCCGCGGGGACGGGTGACCCCAGCTTGGCAGAGCTGCTCTCAGCCTTCATCCTCCCCAAAACGCTCCCACCCTCAGCCTGGGTTCACTTCGTAACGTGCAAACAGGCAGTTTTTGCCCCGTGCTGCTGTTTCTGGTCTGGGATGGAGGTCAGGGATGGGGTCCGGTCCCCTGAGGTGCTGCATGTCCCCCACGCAGGTGACAGCGTGCAGCCCGGCCACCCCCTGCGCCCACGGGCACTTCTGCGACGAGCACTTCGGGCTGTGCCTGCCCCGGCGTCCCGCGGGACAGTACTGCCGCCGCGACACCCACTGCGCCCACGGCCTCCTCTGCATGTTCGGGAAGTGCCAGCAGCCCGTGCCCGACGGGCAGGAGGGTGAGCAGGGGTCGGGGAGATGGGGGGACACAAGGGACAGCCCCCCCCGCCCCCCAGCCTCAACCCTGGGAGCTGGGGGACGCGATGATGATGATGGGGTGGGTGCCGACATCTAGCATCCCCCCCACGATGGGGTAACGGGTGCTGGGGGCACCCAGCCCCCTCCCTGTCCCCCAGCCTGGGGACAGAGTGGGGATCCTCCCTCCCTGTCCCCTACCCTGGGGAGAGAACGAGGGTCCCCTCTCCCGTAGCCTGGGGACAGAGTGGGGGTCCTCCCTCCCTGTCCCCCAGTCTAGGGACAGAGTGGGGGTCCTCCCTCCCTGTCCCCTACCCTGGGGAGAGAACGAGGGTCCCCTCTCCCGTAGCCTGGGGACAGAGTGGGGGTCCTCCCTCCCTGTCCCCTACCCTGGGGAGAGAACGAGGGTCCCCTCTCCCGTAGCCTGGGGACAGAGTGGGGGTCCTCCCTCCCTGTCCCCCAGTCTAGGGACAGAGTGGGGGTCCTCCCTCCCTGTCCCCTACCCTGGGGAGAGAACGAGGGTCCCCTCTCCCGTAGCCTGGGGACAGACTGGGGGTCCTCCCTCCCTGTCCCCTACCCTGGGGAGAGAACGAGGGTCCCCCCTCCCTCTCCTGTAGCCTGGGGACAAAGTGGGGGTCCCCGCTCCCCTAACGCCGCTTTCCGCCCCGCCAGGAGCCCGGTGCCAGCGGGACGAGGACTGCGGCGCAGACGGCTGCTGCGCGCGGCAGCACGGCGAGCGGGTGTGCCAGCGGCGGCTAGCGCTGGCCCAGAGCTGCCACGTCCCCCCCGGGGGTCTGGCCTTCAGCATCAACCAGGTGTGCCCCTGCCAGGCCGGGCTGGTCTGCCGGGCCACCGCGCCAGAGCGAGAGTGAGTATGGGGACCCCCGAGCTGGGGGAGGGCAGCGGGGGACACCCGGGTCCTGTCCCACCTGGCGGGGAGGGAAATGGGGCCGGGACCGAGGTGCCACCGACATCCCCGTGTCCCCGCAGGAAGGCGTTCGAGTACTGGCCGGAGAAGAGCGAGTGGAGGTGCCGGCAGCCCTGAGCCGGCAGCGCTGTATTTATTCCCTGTAAATAGTGTGTCCAGAGCCGGCCGAGCGCCGAGAAACCCGGCCGAGCGCCGACGCTGAGCCCGCCTGCCGCCAGCGCCCATCACCCCGGCAGCGGGGCGGCAAGACCCCCCCTCCCACCGTGTCCCGCTGCGGGTCTTCACCCCTTCCCAGGAGCCGGGCAGGTCCCAGCTCCGTCCCCGTCTCGTCCCCGCTGAAGGCCCACCCCAGGAAGAGACGTGGGGGTCACCGCAGAGCTGAGTTGTGCCCGGTCTCAGCGCTGGCCCCGGTGGCTGCGGACCCCGCGCGTGTGTGTGTCCCCCCCCCCAGCCCCGCGCAGACCCCACCAGGCACAGCCGTGGGGCAGGTCTCACCGAAATGTTTATTACAAAGAACCAAGCGAGCGGGGCGAGTCCCCCCACACACCAACGAGAATAAATAAATAAAATACACTTTGTTGGGTCTTTTTAAATAAAGTTTGTGGGAGCGACATAAATACGGGACGTCCCTCTGCCCGCGGGGGGGCCCACTGCCCGGACCCCGGCCACCGTGGGGGCGAGCACTGGGGCAGGCGGGTCTCAAAGCACTTGGCAGGCAGTGACACCGAGTGTGTGTCCCCCCCCAAAAAAAGGGGAAACTGAGGCACACAATGGGCGGAGGCGGTTTGGCAGCGGCAGAGCTGGGTGCCCCCGTACCCCCCCCCGACCTGGGCTGGCAAGGCTGGTGGTCTGGGTAAGGCAGTGACCCGGGGACCCCCAGCATCACCCCGGGGGGGGGGGGGGGGCAAGGGACTGCCCCATAAGTGGGGTGAGCCCAGCCCCACGGTGAGGGCTGGATGTGGGGTGTCCCCACCCCACCGTGGTGTGGTGACCCCCGCAGAGGTGGGGGGGGACAAGGGATGCTCCGGGGCGGGCACAGGAGAAGGCAGTGCCCCGGGGTGCTGGGGGGGGGGGGGGGGGGGGGGGGGGCAAAGGCAGCCCTGCCGGGCAGGGGGGGACGGACAGACAGGCGGACGGACAGACGGACAGACGGACACAGCTGGACGGGGCGAGAGCGGACAGGCACGGCGGGGGGGGTTGGCACAGGGGGGGCTGGGGATGGGAGAGGCAGGACCCTGGCGCTGCCCGGCACACCCCAGTGGTCCCAGGGAAAGAGGCGGGGGGGGGGGGGGGGGGGGGGGGCGGCGGCGCAGGGCCCCCCAGGGCAGAGGGACCCTCCGGGTGCTGCCACGGCTGCGGCAGGCCAGGGCTGGGCAGCTGTTAGCACGTGTTAGACACCCCCCCTCCCCAAAACTGGCTCAGATTCCCCCCCCCCCTCCAAATTCAGGCAGAGCCCCTCCAAGGCAAACACATGCAAACTGCCCCCCCCCGGGCAAGCAGCACCCCGGGGGGGGGGGGCCACAGCCTGGAGCACCCCGACACCCTGCACACACCGCACACGCATGCAAACCCCCCCCCCCCCCCATGCTGGGGGTGGGGGGGAGCTGTGGGTCGCAGCCCTGCAGGGGTGCAGTGCCGGGCTGCAGGCACTGGCTGGGGGCGGGGGGGGGGCGGACGGGACAGCTGGAAGGGACACCCCCCCCCCGACTGCCACCACCAGCTCAGGGGACCCCCTGCAGCCGGGTGGCAAACAGCACCATGGAGAAGTGGGGGCACCCGGGCTGGGCAGGGGGGGGCAGCCAGCAGGCAAGGGCTGGGTGAGGAGTGTGGCCCCCCCACCCTGTGCCCGGGGGACGGGGACACCCCGGCCACGGGCAGAGCCCCCGGGGTCCCCTTTGGTCACTTGCTCCCCCTGTGGGGTGGGGAGGGCCCGAGGCACCGTGAGATGCTGGGGGGGGGGGGGGGGGGCGCTGTAGCAGTTACGGGGGGAAGACCCCCCCCCGCACCGAGGAGTGGGGCAGGGGGTGCCCATGGGGCAAAGCAGGGGCTCCCCATGGCACAGCTGGCCGGGCTCCGGGGGGGGCACAAAGGCAACCGGTGGGGGTCTCCCCCATCCCAAAGCCAGTGCTGGGAGGTGGGGGGGGGGCATCCCCTGCCTGCACCCCCTCACCCTAATGGATGTAAACGTCCTGGCCCCAGCCCTCCACGTCGCTCTGCTCGAGGGACTCCGGTGGGTCGGGGCCGTAGCGGTCCTGGCCCTTGGCTCGGTGCTGGTGGCCGGGGGGGGCACGGGGTCCGGCACGGGGGGGACCCGACGTCTCCTCATCGCCGGGGTCCATCTCGATGTCCATGCAGCAGGAATCGCCGGGCTCCGTGCCGGCCGAATCCCAGCTGCCCGGGGTCTCCGAGTCAAAGGTGTCCTGGCGGGACAGGCTGCGGGGGGCTGGCCGGGCGGGTGGCGGGGGGGGGCGGCCCTGCCCGTGGCCCCCCACCTCGCCCGAGCCCTGCCGGAGGCAGCCGGGTTCCCCCTCGCGCGGCGGCTCCCCGGGCACGAGGTACGGACCCTGGTTAGGAGAAGCAACCACACCGTGCAAGGAGGGATGGACAGATGGACGGGGGGGTTAGTGGGGGGGTGGGTTAGCTGTGGGGGTGGCGGGGGGGGGCACATGCGCTCCTGCCCAGCCTGGCCTGCCCGCACCGCACCGCTCACTCAGGACACGACAGCGGCAGGTCTCAGCCCACCGGGGGCAGGGGGGGGTGGCCGGGGCAGGGCCAGGACAGGAAGGGGGTGATGGGGATGGGGGCGGGGGGGGGGGAAAGAGTAGCGTGGGGAGGGCTGCGGGGGGGGTTTGGCACAGCAGCAGCGTCCCGCTCGCTGGAAAAATTAGCGACAGACAACACAGGACAGATGTCCCTCCTCTGCCTCCTGTCCCGGGGGGTGCTGCGGCCCCCCCCCGGGCTCAGCACCGTGAAGCCCACGGTGGGATGGGGGCTCCGCACCCCACTTCCAGCCACCCCTCGCCCACACCAGGACACCCCCGTGAGCCCTCGGCACCCCCGCGGCCCCCCCAGAGCTCCAGAGAGACGGGGCTGGGGGGGCTCTGGCACCCCGGCAGCCCCCAGGGAGGCACAGAGGGGACCCCCATTCCCAGGGCATCTTGGACGGGGCAAATTCCTGGGGGGGCCCCAATCTCCGGGAGGAGTCCGGGCCTGTGAGAGGGCAGAGACCCCCAGGGGGACCCCGACTCTGGGGTTGGCACCAGTCCCAGGCAGGGAGTGGACCCCCAGGGCTGGTCCTAGGGATGGCCCCAATCCTGGAGGTCCCCAGGGTGGCCCCGATCCCAGAGGTGTCCCCAAACCCGGGGAGGGGGAGCAGGTCCCCGGGGGGGGGGCGATCCCAGACACAGTCCCACCCCAGGGGGCTGCAGCTCCACAGGGTGGCCCCGATCCCAGGGATGGCCCCAAACCCGGGGAGGGGGAGCAGGTCCCCGGGGGGGGGGGCGATCCCAGACACAGTCCCACCCCAGGGGGCTGCAGCTCCACAGGGTGGCCCCGATCCCAGGGATGGCCCCAAACCCAGGGAGGGGGAGCAGGTCCCAAAGGGGGGCGATCCCAGGGACGGCCCCACCCTTGGGAGACTGCAGCACCCCTGGGGGGGGGCCACAGGTCCCCAGGGGGGGTGATCCCAAGGATGGTCCCACTCCCGGGGGGGGTGGGGGGGGGCGCAGTTCCCTGGGGTGTCCCCAATCCCAGGGATGTCCCCAGGGGTGGCAGGGCTGGGGGGGGGGGGGGGGGTGTGTTATCCCCGCTGCTGTCTCACAGCGCATGCTCCTCGAGGGGCGCGGGGGGGGCTGGGGGTGGTCTCAGCGCCCCCGCGCCCCCAGAGGCCCAGGTTCCTGCGCAGGGAGGTGAGCACCTGTACCTGGAGGTTGGAGACGGGCGCGGGGCTGGAGGCCAGGGCGGCCGTGGCCATGGTGCGGTTCAGCAGCGGGTTGGGGGGGTTGCTGCTGGGGGGGTGCGTCGCCTTCCAGTAGGCCTCCAGGTACTCGGCCAGGTGCTCGCAGGCCTCCTCCAGCTGGTTCTCATCCAACACGATGTCGAACATCTCCTGGGGGCGGGAGGAGGCCATGGGGCAGGGCAGGGCAGGGTGGGGTGCCTGGACCCTGGGTGGAGCCTATGGACCAGGGCGGGGCCAATGGACCAGGGTGGGGCTTATGGGACAGGTTGGGGGTCAATGGGACAGGGTGGGGCTACTGGACCCAGGGCAGAGCCTATGGGACAGGGCGGGGCCAATGGGAGAGGGCAGGGCCACTGGACCCAAGGTGGGGCTACTGGACACAGGGCAGGGCTACTGGACACAGGGCAGGGCTTCTGGACCCAAGGTGGAGCCTATGGACCAGGGTGGGGCCACTGGACCATGGTGGGGCTACTGGACCCAGGGTGGGGCTGCTGCACCCGAGGTGGAGCCTATGGGACTGGGCGGGGCCAATGGACCAAGGTGGGGTCAGTGGGAGAGGGTGGGACCACTGGACCAGGGTGGGGCTACTGGACCCAGGGTGGAGCCTATGGAACCAGGGCAGGGCCAGTGGACTAGGGTGGGGCCACTGGGACAGGGCGGGGTTTCTGGACCCATGGTGGGGGCAATGGGAGAGGGCGGGGCCAATGGGATGGGGCGGGGCTTCAGGGCCAAAGGCTGGGGCTGCGGTCCCTGCTGAGGTGGTGGGAGGAGCCTGCAGGGGCGGGGCCTCTGACATCGCTGCAGTGGTGGGTGGAGATTGGCTACAAGGGGGCTACAAAGGGGTGGAGCCCTGGGGCAGGGCAGGGCTGGGGTGGGTCTGGGTGGGGCAGGGCTGGGCTTGGGTGGGGCTGGGGTGGGGCAGGGGCAGGGCTGGGCTTGGGTGGGGCTGGGGTGGGGCTGGGGTGGGGCAGGGGCAGGGCTGGGCTTGGGTGGGGCTGGGGTGGGGCTGGGGGGGGGCAGGGGCAGGGCTGGGCTTGGGTGGGGCTGGGGTGGGGCTGGGGGGGGCAGGGGCAGGGCTGGGCTTGGGTGGGGCTGGGGCTGGGTGGGGCTGGGCTGGGGCAGGGCGGGGTTGGGATAGGGCTGGGGTGGGTGGGTCGGGGTGGGGCTGGGTGGGGTGGGGCGGGGCTGGGGCGGGGCACACTCACGGGCGGACACTGGGCCAGCTTGTCAGATGCCACCATCTGCACGTTGAGGTGCTTGGCCTGGGACTTGCCCCGGGACTTCACCAGCCGCTGCAGCACCTGGGGCAGGAGAGGGTGGCCCAGGGTGGCCGTAGGGACCCCGGCCCGCCACCGCCCAGCCCCCCCCACCCCAGCACAGCCCCCACCCGCCCCGGGGTCCGCACACACCTTGGGGGAGGTGATTTTGATGTAGACGATGATGGGGGCCAGGGACGTCTTGGCCAGCTGGGCCGGGTGGTTGATGGTGTCGGCGTCCAAGGCCACCAGCTGCAGCGTCCGGGCCAGCTCGAAGATGCGCTCGGTCTCGCTCTGGACCTCGGCTGCCGGGGCAGGGAGACAGCGAGGGTCAGGGGGACAGCACGGGGGAACGGGAGAGCACGTGGGGGCTGTGGGGACAACTGTGACGAGGGGAAGGGGACGTGGACAGGACCAGGTGGGGTCTTGTACTGGGACTTGGCCACTCCAATGTCACTCCACACCCAGGGACGGGGGGGTTCCCTGCAGAAGGGAGGTGGCAGGGGGCTCCCAGCGCTGGCACCGGCTGGGTGCGGGAGGGGCAAAGCCCCCCAGACCATACGCACTTGGGGAGGGGGGGTCAGATGGAGCTGTGTGACCAGGGTGTCCCCGGCCCCCAGACTCTGCCAAGGTTGTCGGGGTGGCCGGACCCTGCGGTGTCCCAGAGCCTGGTCACGGCCAGGTTGGGAGGGTGGGGATCCAAGGGGACACGTCCCCCTCTGTCCCCCCCACCCCGGGCAGGGGGCTCCCAGGGGTCCCGGCAGGTCCAAGCTACATACCCAAGACATCTGTATCAGGAGCAGGGGAGGAAGGAGCAGCGCAGAGAGGGGGAAACCCAAAGGAAAGAGGAAAGGAAAGAAAAACACCACAGAGAGAAGATAAAAGGGGAGGAGGGGGAGAGAGACTGAGTCAAACCAGCCTGGGGGGTGGGCGCAGGGCCCCGGGTCCCCCCTGTGTGGGTCACCCCACGGCGGCGGACCCCCACACGTCACCCCCCTGAGCTGTGCCCCGGCGCGAGTGGGACGAGCGCCCCCGGGACGGACGGGCTGGGGGACGGGAGGCTGCGAGGCTGATACAGATGGAGGCTTGGGGGGTAGGGGGGGGTGTCACGCTGCCTGGCCGCGGGCCGGGGGGGTCAGCGTGGGGCGGCCGAGCCGCCTTACCCAGGCTGGAGCGCGTGCTGGAGCGCTCGATGATGGTGTGCTTGCTGGGGTTGTTCAGGACGGAGCGCTTGGCCAGGGAGATGTCGGCCGTCACCCGCGTGATGGAGATCCTGCCAGACGGAGAGGGCACGAGCGGGTGGGGGCAGCAACAGTGGGTGCAAACCACCCCCCCCACCCCCCCCCATATGCAGCCACCCCCTTGGGGGGCAGAACGGGACCCTCCTTCCACCCCTGTCCTCCCACCCCGCGCACGGGGCTGCCCGCAGCTGGAGCCACAGCACTCCTGCTCCTCGGGGCGGAGATCCCCCCAACGGCAGGCACCATGGGGCAGGGCTGAGCGTCCCCCCACGAGTTTAGGGGTCTCCCCATGGGGTTAGGGGTCCTCCACGGTCTTAGGGGTCCCCCCGTCATTTTAGGGGTACCCCCATGGGATGAGGGTTACAGGTAACTCCATAGGGTTACGGGTCCCTCCATAGGATTAGGGGTCCTCCATGGGGTTAGGGGTCCCTTATAGGGTTAGGGGCCTCTCCATGGGATGAGGTTTTAGGGGTACCCTCATGGGATGAGGGATCCTCCATAGGGTTATGGGTCCCTCCATAGGATTAGGTGCCCTCCATAGGGTTAGGGGTCCCCCCGTGGGATTAGGGGTCACCTTGTGGGATTAGGGGCCTCTCCATGGGGTGAAGGGTCCCCCTGTGGTGTTAGGGGTCTCCCCATGGAGTTAGGGGTCCCCCATGTGGTTAGGGGTCCCTCCACGGGATTAGGAGACCTCCATGGGGTTAGAGGTCCCCTATGGGTTTAGAGGTCACCCCGTGGGATTAGGGGTCACCCCATGGTTTTAGGGGTCCCCCATGGTCTTGGGGGTCCCCCCATGGTTTTAGGGGTCCACCCCTGGGGTGAAGGCTCCCCTGGCCACGCAGCCACCCGTCTCACCTGCCATCAAAGCGATGCTTCAAGAAGTCGAAGAGGGCTTTCTGCATCATGTCCGTGACCTGGGGAGGGAGGGAGGGAGAGAGAGCATGGGGCCGGGGTCCCCCCTATATTCCCCCTGTATTCCCCCCCCCCAGCCCCCATGCCCCCCATTTCTCACCTCGTAGCCCTTCAGCGACGGCCCCACCAGGATGATGGGCCGCATGGAGGGCACCACGTCGTACGGGGGCACGTGCTCGGCCTGTGGGGCAGAGCGGGGCATTATTAGCAGGGCGGGGGGGGGGGACATGCCGGGGGATCCTCGGCTTTGCCCCTGCAGGGGCAGCTCTGGGGCTGGGGGGGCTGCAAGCGGGGGGCACCCCACCCCCTCCCCGCGGGCCCTCCCGGGGGGTCCTGACGCTACTCACCGATTTCTGCTTCTGCTTCGCTACGTCCCGAGAGGCCGCGCGGGGCCGGGGGGGGGGCGAGAGAAGACAAACAAGGCATGCGTGTTATCCGCGGGCGCGGGGAGCGGGGGCAGCGAGCTGGGCTGGGGGGGCTGGGGGGTGTGTGTGTCCCCGGGGGGTACCCCAGGGGATGCGCGTGTGTCCCCAGGGGGGATCCCAGGGGATGTGCGTGTGTCCCCCCCCGGGGTCTGCCCCAGGGGATGCATGTGTCCCCCCCGGGGGCTGCCCCGTGACTGTGTTTCACATGAAGCATTGCCCTGCTTTTCGTTAATTTGGGGTAGGGGGGGGTCTGTGGGGCTCAGAGAGCGGGATAGGGGGCGGCAGGGGGCAGCTTGCCCCCCCCGGGGTTGTTTGCCCCCCAGAAGCTCTTGCAGACCCCCAGCCCCGGGCTGTGGTTGTGCCCGAGCCCCCCCAGCTTCTGCCCAGTTTGGGGGGGAGGAACAGTCCATTCCCATCCGCGGGGGGAGGCGAGACACTGGCCGTGCTGGCACACACCATGCGCACACTGGGGGACCCCCGGCCACGGGGAGGGGGGGGGCACAGGCTGACCCATCCCATGGACCACGGGGGGAGGCAGCCATGGGCTGATCCATCCTATGGACCATCAGGGGGATGCAGCCACGGACTGATCCATCCTATGGACCACGGGGGGGAAACAGCCACGGACTGATCCATCCCATAGATCATGGGGGGAGGAGGCCACGGGCTGATCCATCCCATGGACCACGGGGGGAAACAGCCACAGGCTGATCCATCCCATGGACCACGGGGGGAGGAGGCCACAGGCTGATCCATCCTATGGACCATGAGGGGGATGCAGCCACGGACTGATCCATCCTATGGACCACGGGGGGAAACAGCCACGGACTGATCCATCCCATAGATCATGGGGGGAGGAGGCCACGGGCTGATCCATCCCATGGACCACGGGGGGATGCAGCCACGGACTGATCCATCCCATGGACCACGGGGGGAAACAGCCACAGGCTGATCCATCCCATGGACCACGGGGGGAGGAGGCCACGGGCTGATCCATCCCATGGACCATGGGGGGATGCAGCCACAGGCTGATCCATCCCATGGACCATGGGGGGATGCAGCCACAGGCTGATCCATCCCATGGACCACGGGGGGATGCAGCCACGGACTGATCCATCCCATGTACCACAGGGGGATGCAGCCACAGGCTGATCCATCCCATGGACCACAGGGGGAGGAGGCCACAGGCTGATCCATCCCATGGACCACGGTGGGATGCAGCCACGGACTGATCCATCCTATGGACCACGGGGGGAGGCAGCCACGGACTGATCCATCCCATGGACCACAGGGGGATGCAGCCACGGGCTGATCAATCCCATGGATCATGGGGTGAGGAGGCCACGGTCTGATCCATCCCATGGACCATGGGGGGGATGCAGCCACAGACTGATCCATCCCATGGACCACAGGGGGATGCAGCCACGGGCTGATCCATCCCATGGATCCTGAGGGCGATGCAGCCACGGGCTGATCCATCCCATGTCCCACGGGAGGAGGCAGCCACCGACCGCTCCCCCCGCCCAGGGCTCATGGGGGACACCCCCGCTGCCCCGTCCCCCGCAGACGCTCATGCCCATGCTGCGGCGCGGGGACACGCCGTGGCGGCGCAGGCAGGGTGCTTGGGCAGCGCGTGGCCCCCGCCAGCCCTCCCCGGCAGTGTTAGGGCAGGCAGGGTGCAGCAGGCGAGCACGGGCCGGCGGGTGCCGTTACCTTCCTAAAGAAGGGGATGCGCTTGTTGTGGGCGGGGGGGGTGGTGACACTGCTCACGCTACTCTTAGGGGAGCGGTGGGTCTCCATGGCCTCCTCCTCCTCTAACTCATCGGGGTCAAAGGCAAAGCTAGGCATGTCCAGGGCACCTGGGGACGGAGGGGCAGCCGGAGCCGGGGAGAGGGGAGGGAGAAAAGAAGAGCGATAATGGCGATGGAAGAAGGGAAAAATGGAGATGGGGGGGAGGGGGGGGGGCGCTGGGAAGAGCGGGAGGGTGGTGGGGATGGGAGGGGGGAGAAAGAAGGGAGAGGGGGTCCCCAGGGGAGAGGGGGGTGCACCCGCCTGCCTGCACCCAGGGCGGAGGGGCCGGAGCTGCGGACGAGGCAGGGGTTACCCAGCTTGGGGGAGGAAGGACCCCCCCGGGCTACACCTGCCCCGCTCAGGCCAGGGGCTGGGGGGACCCCGGACACCCTTACCGCTGGCCGGGGGGGTGGGCCGGCGGGTCCCCGTCACCACGTCGCCCAGGCTGGAGCTGGAGTTGTCCCCCGATTTGCTGGATGGGGAGAAGCACAGAGAGGGGGACGGGGGATGAAGGTGGGATGGGGGGTGCCGTGGGGAACCGGGGGGGTCGGGGATGAGCCTCACCTCGAGCTCAGGCGGTTCTGCCTCATCTTCTGCTCCTGCAGCAGCCGCATGTTCTCCAGCTTGACGGGGCTGGGGATGAAGCCCACCTCGCAGCCCTCCTTCACCAGCCGCCCGATCCACCAGTCGTTGTTGTACTTCTGCGCCCGGGAAAAGGGGGGGGAAACACCTGAAACCCCCAAATGCCCACCCCCAGGGCTGCCATCCCCAGAGCGACCCCAGTCCCGCGCCCCCCTGCCAGCCCCCCCCAGCCCGCTTCCCACCTCCTTGATGTGCAGGAAGTCTTTGGGCTCGAAGCAGATGGCCATGCCCTGCACCGGCACGTCGTCGCTGGCGGATGGGTTGTAACCGACGTTCGTCCGCACGGCAAATGCCACTGGCTTCGTCTGCCAACAGGAGAGGGCTCAGCATCTTCCCCCCCCACCCCAAAACTGCAGAGACCCCCCCCTAGCAAGAGCAGGTCCCTCCTCGGGCCAGGCAGTTGCTGGTGGAACCGGCTGGGCAGCGGGGCTGGCTTGGCTCCGATGGGCACCGCGGTGCAGCCACTCACCGGAGCTGGGCTGGGGACACTGTGGCCACAACACCCTGGGAGCTAACGAGGGGCTCATTAGCTAATTGCCCTGGACCCACAACCGAGGTGCGATGGGTTCTCAGCCAAGGCAAGAACCCAGGCATCCTGGCTCCCAGTTCCACCCAGTAGACCCCACTGCCTTCCCAGTGCCACCCAGTGGTGCTGAGACCACCACTTCAGGGGACGGGGTGCCGCGGGGATGGAGAGCAGGGGTGGGACCAGGGGGGTCCCCGTGCCGGGGGTCAGCCCCTTCCCCCAGCGGGTCCCATCCTGCCGGGGCTGGGGGGGTGGCAAGGGTACCTGCCCGCAGCCAGGGAGGCGAGGGCAGGCGGGAGGGGTCTCCAGCCCGGCTCTCCCACCTTGGCTTTCTCCAGCTGCGCCATGGCCTGGCGCTCGGCCTCTTTGCGCAGCGCTTCCCGGTCCTCCTCCAGCGACACATCCGAGTCCGAGGGGCGGCTGGTGTAGGACTCCGCCGAGCCCTGGGAGAGCGGGGAGAGGGGTCAGCCCAAACCACTCCCCCCTAAAAAGGCGGGACCCCAAGCCCCACACCCCACCCCACAGCCGTCCATCCCACCCCCCCAGGACCCCCTCGCTAGGTCTGGTGCCCATCATTGTGGCCTCTGGGCACGCTGGGGACAAACCACCCCGTGAAAGCTGCTTCGCCCCCAGGCAGGGGCAAATCCTGTCCGGTGGCATCCCGGCGGGGTTACGGCAGGCCGAGGGCCGGCACAGCTGTTCCCACTGCTCCGGCAGGGAACGTGATACCGAGCCGGCGCCTGCTCCCGTCCTGCTGCCGACGGGCCTCTCGTTAGAGCCGGGAAGGCGACAAGGACCCCCCATGCCCGCCTGCTGCCCCCCCGGCTGTCCCCCACCTGAGGGGAGGCCAGCGGGGACAGCACTGTCCCCTCCCAAGGGGTCCCACGGCAATGGGGACAGGGTGCTGTGGGGCGACTCGCGGTCACCCCAGGACAAGGCTGGAGCTGGGGTGGGTTGGGAGACCCCCTGCTCACCCCCCAGCCCCTGGGGCCGGGGCCCGGGCAGGGGGCAGTGGGGACACCCCGGGCTCCTCCAGCCCCAGGGCAGTGGGTTCTGCGGGGGACAGCAAAGGCACCAACCCCCCCCCAGGGGGGCTGCTCCCCCCCAGCCCCTCTATAATCCCCTGAACCCCAGCAGAGCCCCCCAGTTTGCCCCGTCCTTTCCAAACACCATGGAGGTGGGGGCCGTTCTCCTTTGCACAGACCCCCACCCCCAGCTGTGGGGCAGCAGCCCCCCAGGGGACCCACCTCCTCAAAAGCCATGGGGCAGAGACTGGCTGCCCCATCTCCTGCTGCTGACGGGGGTCTGGCCCTTCCTGAGCCCCCCAGCCCCATGGTGAGACCAGAGGGGCTTTTGGGGGGGTCACCTGGGGTATAGACACGATGCCCTCACCCCGCAGACCCCATGGGTCCCACCAGCTCCCGGGACTACCTGCTCCAACCCCCATGGAGTCGAGGGGGACACCGCACCGAGGGCAGAGCCAGGACGGGAGGGTGCTGGGACCCATGTCCTGGGTGCCGGGGGGCTGCGGGGCAGGGGGGGGGACGCTCACCGGGGCAGCGGGGTGGTCTTTGCCGGCTGTCTCCATGGTGGCAGGGCCGGGGGCGAGTGGGTCGGGCGCTGGGCTGGAGCACCCGTGGGTCAGGTTTCAGCCCTGGGACGTTTGCAGCCACCCCTGGTATATTTAGCCCGGTGCCGGGCAGGGGGTGGGGGCCAGGGGGGGCCGCAGGGGCCGCTGCCAAGCCAGCACGGTGGAGAGGGCTGGGGAGGGAGGCTTTGATGCCAGCTGGGCGATGCCAGGGCTGTGCGCCCTGCCTGTCACCCCCAGGAGGGGCAGGGAACACCTGGGGGGGGCTACAGGACCCCAAATGCTCCCAATATGAGGGGGACGACTCCCCCCAGCAGCCATCGCAGGGCAGAGGGGGTCGGGGGGCACAGCTGGGTCTGGCTCAGCCATTGCAATGCCCGCACTCCCCCGAGACCAGGCTTGGTTGCAAACCTGGACCCCCACCTCGGTCCCCGGGGGGACAAGGATCCCCACAGGCAGGCAAGTCCCCTGGGACCCCCCAAGACAGCCCCCCCCCCCCCTCACCTGCCGGACGAAGCTGTTGGAGGTGGTGTCGGACGAGGTGCTGCCATCCGAGCGCTTGAAGCGGCTCTTGCGCTTGCTGTACTTGCCCTGGGGAGAGGAGGGGGGGGGCAGGAGGGGAGTGCTGGAGCCCCAGGACTTGGGGGGCAGCTCTGACCCCCCAGCCCCAGCTGCCAGGGATGCTCCATCCCCCTCCGCCCCCACCCTGTGAGCAAACCCAGCTCCTGAGGGACAAGAGAGGGGAAACTGAGGCAGGGACCTGGTGTCGCCTTATCCAGGGGGGCTGGATCTCCGATCCCCATGGGGAGGAGAGGGGGCTGGTGAGGCTGATCGGCTGCAGCCCCCAAAATCCATGCCCCACTCCCCCCCCAGCCAAACCAGAGCCCAACCAGTACCCTGGGGAGGTGGCCGCTATGGGGGGCACCCCACACTTGCCTGTCTCCCCACGCTGCCACCCCGGTGCCCAAGCCCCACACACGTGTGTGTGCCCCCCCCCCAAGCATGGGCACGCTCCGTGTAAAGGGGTGCACACACGTCTGCACCCCCGCGCCCACCCCCGCCAGCCGGCACCCACCCCTGAACCCCAACAGAACCCCCCCTGCTTCCTCCAGTGCCTCCTGCTGGGGTGGACTGGAGGAGACAGGGATGCCCCAGTGCCCCCCCTGCAGCACCTCCTACGGGTGGGGGGGATATCGGAGCATGCCCGGGGCGGGGCGAGAGGCTGGGATATGCTGGGACAAGTGGGACTGTCACCCCCCCGGTGTCGCAGAGGGACAGCTGGGCCCAGCTGCCACCCAGCCCGGGGATGGGTGGTCCCCACGCCGGGCAGCACCGGGTATTTTTAGGTCCTTCGCCCCCGGTCCCCCCCCATCCACTGCTCACAGCAGCGGGTGGACATGGCTGGGCTCAGTGGCAAAGGTCCCTGGGGTGGGGACGGCGGCCCCGTTGCTGGTGGGGGGTTCACTGCAGCCACCCAGGGACCCCCCCCCCCCCCCACCCGGAGGTGGGGGAGACACCCCAGCCCTGCTTGGCTGGATGTGGCCAGGGCCTGTGTCTGCATCCCCCGTCCCCCCCCACCCCCAAAACTGTAACCCCAACTGGTTGATGCTCCCCAGTTCAGCACAGAGGAGGGGGGGGATCTGTCCCCATGGGGATGTACGGGGGGCGGGGGGGGACACAGCACCCAGCCAGACCATGAGGATGAGCTGCTCCACTGGTCCGTGGTGACCCCCCACCCCACTGGGACCAGCGGGGGGCACATCCCTTTCCTCCCCCCCCAGGGGGAAGGGGACAATCTGGGGGCGGGGAGGTGGGGGGGCACCACCCCAGCAGAGTTTTCCCAATTCCTAAAAGTTTCCCGGTGCGCACAACACCCCCCCGCACCCACCTCCCCCACCCCCTCCCCGGGGTTCTCCGGGGGGACAAACCCCGGGGTGGGGGGGAGCAGTGACACAGCAAGCAGCACAGACACCCCCCCCCCCCCTCCATGCACTCCCCAAACCTGGGGGCTGGACACCCCCCTCCCTGGGATGCTTGGTGTTGGGGGGGGGACGACTGCATTTGGGGTCCCTCCTGGGGTAGCGTGGTCATGGGTGGGGGACACCCTGTTTTGCATGCTGGGGAAGGGGGGGGAATCGCCACCGTTACGGGGTGGAGGGCTTGGGATGGGGGAATTGATGGGGTTCACCCCCCACACACACCATGCACCCTGGGGCTGTGGGCGATGGTACTGCTGCAGCCACCGCCCCCCCCCGTCCCCCCCGTCCCCTGTCCCCAGATTCCCGGGGGTGTCACCTGGAGGGCGGCGTTGTCGAAGACGTCCATCTGGATGTCCTGCGTGGAGCTGTAAGGGGTACGGGCCATGCCGCCTTCCCGCACCATGGAGCTCGCCGGGGTCGGCGGGTTTTGGGGTGGGGTGGGGGGATGCACACACACCCCCCGAGAGGGACAAGACGATGACGATGACGATGGAGCCCAGGCCTGGCCTCCGCCGTACCGGCCCCCGCGGTGACGGCGGCCCCGGCGTGCAGCGAGCGAGAGGAGGAGGAGGAGGAGGAGGAGGAGGAGGAGAAGGAGGAAGGAGGAGTGGGGATGGCGGCAGGGGGGGACGAGGGATGGCAGGCAGCCGCCTCCGCCTCGGCCGCTCCCACCGCCTTCCCGGGAGGAATGGGGAATGCAGCTTCCCCCCCCCTTCCCAGGTAGGGTACCCCCAAAGGGGGAAATAGAGGGGGGGGTGATGAGGATTCCCTCTCCCCAAATTGGGGGGGGCACAGGGGTGCCTGCCACGGCTTGCACACCCGAGACTTTAGCCTGGAGCAGACTTGCTTCCTGGGGAGGGGGGGAACCCCAAAATGAGATGGGGGGGGTGCACAGGGCCCCCAGGCTATTGTGTGGCTTGGGAAGGGGGGGGGATATGCAGGGACAGCTGTGCCCCTGTCCCCAAATGGGGGTCTCAGGATAAGGTTGCCCCTAAAACTCCAACTTCTCCCCCCCCCCAGACCCTCCCCAGCTGGGATCCCCAAACCCTCAGAGTGACCCACGTCCCCTGCCCCGAGCCCCTCTGCTCCCCAGGAATATCCACCCCCCCACACACCCCCCCCCCCCCGCCAAAGCCATCTGCATGCCCCATGTGAAGCATCCAGGGAAAGCATCCAGCGACCCTGCGGCAATGGGGGGGGACACCCGGGGCTGGTGGACCTCATGTGTGGTGGGGAAGGGGCTGCACTTGGCCCCCGCTGCCCCCCTGCGAGGCTGCAGCTGCCCCGCAGGGACCCCAGCACCGTCCCTGCCTTCTCCTGCCGGGGGTCCAAGGGGCAGACTGCGCGTGCCGCTGGGCGAGGGCTGCTGGCAGCCCGCACGGGTGCTGGCGTGTGCCGGGCAGGACACGACTTGCCTCTGCCCCCTCCCCAGGGAGCCCCCCGATCGCCTCCTCCCCAGGCAGGACCCGGCTGAGACCTCCCGCACTCGTCTCACAGCAACTGCGCCGCAGGAGCCACCGCTGCCGGCTGTTGGAAAGTTAAAAATTCCTTGCCCCCTCCCTGCTCCGCGCCAGCGGGTCTTTGCCTGCTCCAGTCCCAGCTCCCGCAGCTGTGGGACAATGCGCTGGGGGAAGCGGGACAGCTGACGCCACATTTTCCATTATTAGCCCCCATCCATCACCTATGATGGCACCAGCGGGCGCTTCGTGGCAGCCGGGCAGGTGGGGAAGGGAAGTTTGGAGGGGGAAAAGCTGCCCAAGGTCACGCCGCCTGGCACCACCGACCCCGCGACACCGGAGCCCCGACCGTGCCCAGCTCTGCGCCTTGTGCCTGGCCAAGCTCCAGGTGTCGGGGCTTCATCCACCCCCATCATCAAAGCCTGCCCATCTCCTGCTTTGCCCCCTTGCCCAGGCCTGGGCCACGCGGCCGACGCAGGAGCATTGGGGGGGGATGCGGGGGGAGCAGAGGGTGGCGGCGAGGGCGTTTTGGGGAGGCAGTGCTGGGTGCCAGGGCAAAGGCAGCGGGGGCCCTGCCAGCGGGGAGCCTGCCCGGAGGCGGAGGGCGAGCGCACCATTCCCAAGCAGCTGCGTGGGAGCGTAACGCAATTACTGCATCTCCCTCTTCCTGCTGACGGAGCTGCTTGGCTCCCCGGGCCCCCCCCCGCCCCGGCTGCTGCCTGCGCTGCCAGGGGCACAGCGCCCCGCGGGGGCTCACCGGTGCCCGCTCTGCCCCTGCTCCTTGGCGGGCACAGAGCTACGGACATGCCCGTCCAGTGCAGGGTGGAACAGCGCGGGCAGAGGAGGGATGGGAGGTCTCCCCGGACCTCTCCGGAGGGGCTTGTGCACCAGCAGCAGGATTTTTCCCTGGCGTTGAAACCTCTCCTTGAATTTGGGGCCAGATCCGTCTCTTCATCCCTACCCTCTCTGGAAAGCACGGAGCACAAGGTGACGCTTCCGCAGGGCTCAGGGACACGCACTCCGTGTCTCACGCTCACTCTCCTGTCTCCAGCCCCCGCAACCGGCCAAAAGCTCTACAGGACATGGATTTCCAGCGGCAAAACCCTGGAGCCGGTAACTAAAACCCAGCCACTCTCCTGTCTCAGGAGCCTCCAGATTTCGCTGTTTGTTTTATGAAAATGATGAGTCAGTTTTTAAACAGCAAAAGCCTGTGTTTATCTGTGTTTTTCTCTCAAAATGCACCAAAAATCTGTTGCCACCGGCTCCTCTTCTCACGCCATATGTTAGACTGTGCTACGGCCGCCAGATTCAAAAAGGAGCCGTTAGCATCTTGTCTTGGGTGTTTAACGAGGCGCCTTTGGGGGCCTTCGGTCTCCAACCACTCGCAACCTTCAGCGGCTGAAAGGAAGGAAGGAAAAGAATTGCTACGAAACGACGAATTTGGGCGCTATTTAACATTGGCGGGGTTAAAAAGCAACATTGTCGCTGGACGAGTTTGCTTTAAAGTGGGAATCGAGTCACAGAGAAACCCCTGTGTTTTTAGGCCGGTTACAATCTATACGTTATGATTTTGCAAGCTTTCCCTTCTTCCAGGAACTCGTCACCAATCTGTTCCTGGAGAGGCTCCAGCACTTTTCTGGGTCGTTTCTCTGACGCCGGGGACGCCTGTTGCCACCGGGCCAGTTTCAAGCTCACTACGGCTTTTTCTGGGGAGGCGCTTCTGGCTGGGAGAGCCACGAGACGCCGCTCAGCCTCGGTTTTCCAACTGCAAACGGTGCCACCGGCACATCCAGACCTCACTTGTGTGTTTGACTGCATATTGCTGGGAAAGTAAAATGCTTTCTGCCAACGCCAGCCCTTGCTGCAGCCCTGTCGCTACCCGTATTAACACGTTACTTCATCACAAAACACAAGTGTCCCCTTCCCTCAGCGGCGCCACGACCCAACGGCTGCAAAGGAAGTGGAACTTGATCCACATGCGGGAACGAAGCGGGATCCCAGCTCGCTGCTCTCCTGCACCAACCTCTGGACACTCACGCCGCCCTTTAGGGTGACTTCTTGGGAAACGAGGAATGACCGCAGGTGAACGCCGGAGAAACGTACATCCCACTTTTTACTAGGGAAAAGCAATGTGACGACGCTGCCGTTAAACTCCTCCCAACCTGCGGCTGCGTAGGGTGAGGAGGGACAACCTGTGCACAGGTTTCCTGGGGCCCAACAAGGAGCCTGAACATGGGCTGGGGACAACCTCCTGCCGCCCCTGGTGCGAGGGGAGGCCTGAGGGGCCTGTGGGCCCGGGTGCGAGGGGAGGCCTGTGGGCCCCGGTGCAGAGAGGGGCCTGTGACCCCGGGTGCGGGGGGAGGCCTGAGGGGCTTGTGGTCCCAGGTGCGAGGGGAGGCCTACGGGCCCCGGTGCGAAGAGAAGCCTGGGACCCCGGGTGTGAGGGGAGGCCTGTGGGCCCCGGTGCAGAGAGGGGCCTGTAACCCCGGGTGCGGGGAGAGGCCTGTGGGCCGCCCGTGTGAGGTGAGGCCTGCGGCCAAGGCAGGCCTTGCACCCCCGCCCGCCCTACGCAGGCCCACCGGCGGGGAGGGGGCATCTCCCCAACTCCCTGCAGCCCCCCCAGCCTGCCCCTGACCCCCAGCTCCGGCCCAGTGCTCCCCAGTCCCTCCCAGTTCCCCCACCACCCACGTGCCCCGCGCAGCCTCCCCGGCGCCACCGCGCATGCGCCGTGCCCGCCCGGCGCTGCCCACCGCGCAGGCGCGGGCTGTACCACCCCGCGGGGACGGGGGGGGGGGGGGGGGGGGAAGCGAGGTGGGAACGGCGTCTCTTCCCCGCCGTCCCGAGGGCGGCCCGGCTCCCCGTCCGCCCTCTCACCCGTCACACCGCCGCGGCTCTCCTCTCGCCGCCGTTCGGGCCGCTCCGGAGCCGCGGGGACGGAGAGGGGCGGGCGCGGGGTGGTACGTGCCGGTCCCCGCGGCGCTGGCTGTGGGCGGGGCCGCGCCCGCCGCCTCTTCCTCTCCGCCCGGCCGCCGCCATGAGGTGAGGGGTTGCGCTCCGTCGCCTCCTCGGGCCTGCCCTGGCTACCGGCGGGGAGTGGGGGCGACCGGCGGCGTGGCCTCAATAGTGGGGGATGCCCCGCCGCGCTATGGCGGGGCTCAGGGCCTTGTGAGGCGGCTGCGGCCTCCTCCGGCCTCGGGGGAAAATGGCGGTTGGGCCGCGCTGGGGAGGGGGCGAAATGGCGGCCGGGGTCCAGGCCCAGGGGTGCGGAGGGAGGGAGGGGAGCGCTGAGCGGGGCTGGCCTCGCTGCTCTGCGGCCCTGGGCTGGTCCGTCTTCCCCGTCGTGCTGTTCCAGCAGCGCGGCCTGCGCCCGGCGGGCTCCCTAAGGGCCGTCCCGGGCCTTCGGGCTGTCCCGGGCCTTGAGGCCGTCCCGGCCGCGGGAGGGAGCGTGGCGCTGAGCTGTGTGCGTGGTTCATCCCCAGTATGCTCCGGCTCCAGAAGAGGCTGGCCTCCAGCGTCCTGCGCTGCGGCAAAAAGAAGGTCTGGCTGGATCCCAACGAAACCAATGAGATCGCCAACGCTAACTCGCGTGAGTGGCCGTCTGTCGCGGACGGGGCCCTGCCATGCGTCGCTTCGCGTTGTCCGGGGGAAGAGGGATGCGTTAGTGACGTGGGAAGAGGCTTTTTGACTAGCTCCGTAGCGATGAGGCTGGCTGAGGTAAAATTCCGACATTTGAGCAACTGCTTTGCACTTCAAAGTGGAAATGGGTCCGTCGGCAGGATTTGCAAAGGTCCACCGTGCACATAGAATCATAGACTTGCTGAGGTTGGAAGGGACCTTCAAGATCATCAAGTCCAACCATTAACCTACCCTGACAAAAACCACTTCTAAACCATGTCCCTAAGTACCACATTTACCCTTTTTTTAAGCACCTCCAGGGATGGTGAATCCACCACCTCCCTGGGCAGCCTATTCCAATGTTTAATAACCCTTTCAGTGAAAAAATGTTTCCTAACATCCAATCTAAACGTCCCCTGACATAACTGGAACCCGTTTCCTCTTGTCCTATCGCTTGTCCCCAGGGAGAAGAGGTCAGCCCCCATCTCTCTACACCCTCCTTTCAGGTAGTTGTAGAGGGTGATGAGGTCTCCCCTCAGCCTCCTCTTCTCCAGGCTGAACAACCCCAGTTCCCTCAGTTGTTCCTCAGAAGGTTTGTCCTCCAGACCCCTCCCCAGCTTTGTAGCCCTTCTCTGGACACGCTCCAGCACCTCAATGTCCTTCTTGTAGTGAGGGGCCCAAAACCGAACAACTTACAACAGTGCGGTGCCTGGTGAGTTCTTGGCAGTGAGTTTAGTATGCGGTGTCCTGTGAGATAACTAGTGAGGGGTGGACGGTGGGGTAAGAGCAGCTGCAGCAGTATTGGCAGGCTCTGGGGGAAGGTCTGGCTTGTCCTTTGTGCTGGAGCCTTTTCATACAGGCTGGGTGGGAGTCTGTGCTTGCCTAATGTGTTCTCTCATTGCGCGTGAGATGTTGAACGTGCAGTTTCTTTCCACAGGTCAGCAGATCAGGAAATTGATTAAGGATGGTCTGATCATCCGCAAACCTGTCACCGTTCACTCTCGTGCCCGATGCAGGAAGAACACCTTGGCCCGCCGGAAGGGCAGGCACATGGGCATCGGTAAGTGCTGGCTCCTGGAAATGTCTGTTTTCCATGGTATGGGGTCCACCTACGAGCTTATATTGGGCAATGATCTCCAAGAGTCTTGTGGCAGGGCCTAAAAATACATAGTTTGTGTGTCAGTAGTTTCCTTCTTGAAGTAAAGAGAAGGATTAAACTCTCCGGCACGAGCGCTTTGTTCAACTTGCAGAGATTTGGCCTCATTCTCTTCCTGTTTTCCCTCTCTAGGTAAGAGAAAGGGTACGGCCAATGCCCGTATGCCCGAGAAGGTGACCTGGATGAGGAGGATGCGAATTCTGAGGCGCCTGCTCCGCAGATACAGGGAGTCCAAGAAGATCGACCGCCATATGTAAGCCTGCCGTGTCGCGTCTCCGCACGCTGAGATACCCCTGTATTGCTGTATGCGGCTTCTGCAGCCAGCTCCCCGCTGTGCAGCTGGGTGAAAATAAATCCTCTGCAGGAAGCACAGCTCCGGAGAGCTGCTCCAGAGTAATCCTGGCAGTTCTCCAGACAAGCCCCCTGCCTGCGCAGGGGAGGGAAGAGGCAGCGCAGGAGCTCCGGAGTGACCCTGCTCCTCGCAGCCACGCTTGCGTGTGCTGCCGCTCTGTGCCACGAGGGGTGCGGGGCGCCTGGAAGCTGCGCGGTGGTTTGATCTCCCGGGTGGCCTCCTTGACAGTCCGTTCCGTTCCGTTAGGTATCACAGCCTGTACCTGAAGGTCAAGGGCAACGTATTCAAGAACAAGCGGATCCTGATGGAGCACATCCACAAGCTCAAGGCAGACAAGGCTCGCAAGAAGCTCTTGGCGTAAGTGCTGCCTGGCTGTTCAGCTTTGCTCTTGCAGTTTGTGGAATGGATTTTGTTTAAATAACTCTACAGGCAGGTAATTCCAGGTGGCTGCTGCCGCTGGTGGCTCTGTCTGGGGCCCTGGTGAAGAATCAAACCAAAACTGGGTAGGGCTGGCTGGAAGCGGAGAAATGGGTGATCCTGGCAGAGCTTGGTGCGTCCCACCGCAGGCGTAGCAGGTGGTGGTTGCCCATAGAGCTGTAAACTGGTAGATCTGCTGATCCAGCCACTGGGATCTGTAAATGATTGACAAGGGGAGGTGAGGAGGTGTAAGAGCCAGTGGATTTCAAAATGCTGCTGGGTGCTTGGTGAAAAAGCCGCTATCTTAACCTTGGTCTCGTAAAGCTCTATGCCCCCACCCAGCCCGAACGGAGCAGTCCCCGGAGCCGAGAGCCCCTCGGGGAGGGCAGCAGGGCCCGGTGTCCTCGCTCGGGGCTGAGCAGGACCACGTTGGGAGCTGTGGGTGGCCCATGAGCGCTGGAGCAAAGCTCACTTCAGCGGCTGGTTGAGTGGACCAGGCTCCTGTAGAGTGAGAGGAGAGCGGGGCTATTTAAAGGCTTTTCTCGAGGCTGTTTGAGGCGATTCCTGAACATTCACAAACTCTTTAACTTCTTGCAGCGACCAGGCTGAAGCTCGCAGGTCCAAGACCAAGGAGGCTCGTAAGCGCCGTGAGGAACGTCTGCAAGCCAAGAAGGAGGAGATCATTAAGACCCTCTCCAAGGAGGAGGAGACCAAGAAGTAAACGCTGGCTGTCTTGTGGACATAGTGTTTTCCATCCGCAAGTGGTCAATAAAACACCACATCCAGGACTCCTCCCACGCAGGCTTGCGCTCGCGCTCTCTCCGGGGTTTCTGGAAGTGGGAGGGAAGGGCTGGGGAAGAGCTGCCGTCCCCCATCTTGGTGCTGGGTCTGCCCTCCTTGTTGGGAACCGAAGGAGTTGGTCGGGCAGTTCCTGGTGTGAGGATGAGCCGGGCCGGTGGCAGGGGAAGGACACGGGTTGGAGCGAGTTGGTTGCAGGCTGCGGAGGGCAGCGCTGCTGGCAGAGCCCGGTTCCTGTGCCGGCAGCGCCTCTGCGTCCAGCCTGGTCTCCCAAAGGGTGGCACTGGCTCCAAGTCTTCCCCCTCCTGCTGAGCTCCGGTGGGGGAAAAGGGGTCTGGGGGCTGCCACCGTCACCCACAGCACCCCGGCGCCCATCCTGGTGGCTCCCAGGGACAGACAGTGGCTCCTTGGGCGCTGTGCTGGGGCTTGGGCACTCCCTGCTCCGCAGCGTCGGTGGCCGGAGGTTCTGGCTCCGCAGGAGGGGCAGGTTGGGACTATGGAGTTCCTTGGGCCCACCCTAACCCCCCAGGAAAGGGCCTGGCACCCCCTGGTCACCCCAAGCCACAGCGGGAGGTGGCTGATGGCAGAGCCGGGCGAGAGGTGGGCACAGAGCCCCCGCCCTCCCTTTAACGGCCGAGAACCACGACCCCCTCATGGCTGCCTCTGGGGTGACCTCGGCTGGGGAAGGAGCTGCCTGCAGTGGCCTTGGGGGTGGGGGGGGACACACAGCTGAAGGCAGCGCTGTGTCCCTGCTGCCCATCAAGAAACGGCACCGAGATGCCCAGGGTGGGGGCAAAGCCCCAGAGGGGCTTCAGGCTGCATCTGCACCCCCAGGAGCAGGGCAGCCCTGGGGGGGCTGGAGGCCACTGAGCAGGGGGACACGCTGCAGCCCCCCCCCCCCATGCTGCTGGGCCCAGGACAGAGCTGATGGACAGGGGAAGCTTTTTTTTGGGAGGGGGGTCTGTCCCCACAGCTGCCCTTGGGGCAGCCCAGCTGGGAGCAGGGCACGAATGTGCAGAGGGGGAGGACACCGAGGGCTGGGGTGGGAAGTGGGGGGGTCTGCACACCCCCAGGCACCAGGGCCAGGGAGCTGGGACCACAGCTCACACCAGGGAACCCCCCAAGCCAGGTCTGGCCCCCCCAGGACACCCCCTGCTCGCCCAAGCAGCTCCTTACCAAGCCCACGCCAGCAGGCGCTGCCATCTCCACACTGGGGACTGTCCTCACTGCGGGGAGGCTGATGGGGACAGCGTCCCCCCCATAAGCTCTGCCCCATCCCTGGCCCCAGCCAGGGCTTTTATAAGCTGGGGGGGGTGTGGGTGTGTGTCCCCACCCGTAGGAAACACAGCTGAGACCCTCCCACCTCATCACACAGGTGATGGGACCACCTGGGGACGGGTGACCCCGCTGCCTGCCATGCTCCCTGTGCCATGTCCATGCACCATGTCCCAATGTGTCACACTCCCCCCCCCCCCCCCCCAGTGCCAGCCCACCCTGATGTGCCCCCCCCGCCATGCCCGCTCTGTCCTTGGCCTTGTAGCCGCCTCCACTGACGGTGACTCACCGCGGCCAAGCGCGGGGTGACTCACGCGGCCGGAGAGCCCCGTGTCCACAGCAGGTGGCATGTGGTACCCCACGGGGACGGCACCGAGACGAGGGGACGGGCACCCCGGCAGCACTCGGGGGGGGGGGGGCACCCACCTGTGTCCCCTCTGCCCGGACACGCGGCATCACCGAAACTTCTCCGGTTGGCGCAGAAAAATGACCTGGTGGCACCAGCACCGCGTTGGCAGCAGCGTTTAATTTCGGCTCTTGGGCTGGAGCATCCCGGAGCGGGGCCGGGGGCTGCCCAGGGCACCGGGGTGGGGGCGGGGGGGGGACGGACGGTTATTGCTTGGGCGAGCCGGCTCCGGCAGCCGGGCAGGGCACACGCGTGTGTTAGTGCACGGATACAGGCGTGAACGGATGGGGGGGCATGTGGGGGTGCACACGCGTGTGCACGGGCAGAGGTGTGTGCCCTGGTGTACGCACAGGGATTTGCACACCCGTGCTCGTGTGCATACACACACACACACACACACACACCCCCCCCGGCTCACACGGGGGGGGTTTAGGAGCATCCATGTGTGTGCCTCATCCATGTGTGTGCCCCATCCATGCGTATGCCCCATCCATGGGCAGTGCCACCCCGGGGGCCACCACCCTGTCCCCCGCCAGCCGGGCACACGCCTCGGGCCAGATCCCGAGGGATGGGGACACTGGGGATGGCCCCCGGGCACGGCTGGGGGGGGGGGGTGAAGTACCGCCCGGAGGGGGCTTCCTGAGGTGCTGTGGTCCAGGTGGTGGTTGTGACGCCGGGATGGGGACGGGGACATCGGAGGTGGCCGGAGGTTGCCCCTCAGATCTCGGTGAGCGCCTCGGCGGGGACCAGCCCCCGCTTCCTCCCGCTGGTCACCCGGACGAGGCCCTGGGTCCTGCCCACGCCGACGCAGATCTGGGGCGGGCGGACGGACAGAGGGATGGCACGGCCCTGCCATCGCCCCCCCCACCCCGCGCTGACGACGGACCCAACTCGGTGCACCCCAGGGCAGCGAGGTGCCGGCTCTGGCAGGGGTCCCCCCCCCTCTCCCTACCTGGTTCTCCCTGAGGCTCATGCGTCCCTGCTCCCTGTCGCCCTGCACGGCCCGGCAGCTCCTCCAGACGCTCTCCCCGGGACGGACGCGCTGCACGAAGTTGGCCGGGAAGAAGCCCAGCCGGTTGCCCACCTTCCCCTGCGGCGCGGCCGGGTGGCGGCTGAGACCCCCCCGCACTCGCTGCACCAGTGAACGCCCCCGGCAGGCAGCGGGGCCACGTGTGGCCACCAGCCCCGGGGCTCCCCTGGCCACCCATTGTGCCACAGTGGCCACCAGCCCCGGGGCTCCCCTGGCCACCCATTGTGTCACAGTGGCCACCAGCCCCGGGGCTCCCCTGGCCACCCGTTGTGTCACAGCAGCCACCAGCCCTGGGGAGACCCCAGTGCGTCCCACTGGCCACCAGCCCCGGGGCCACCCCAGCGTGTCCCACCGCCCCCCAGACCCCCCCTGACCTTCCACCAGTCCTCGTTGGAGTCGTCCACCAGCGTGACCCTGTCCCCGGGCCTGTGGGGAGGGAGGCGTGGGGCAGCGTGGGGATGTGCGTGTGTCCCCCCCCCCAACGCTGCCCCTATAGGTCCGGTGTCCCCCCCCCGGCCCCGCCAGCCCCCTCCCCACTCACTGCAGCGCCAGGTCCTGGTGCTCCTGAGGCACGAATTTGTACAGAGCCACGTAGGAGAACATGGGTGCCCCGTCCCTCCGTGCCAGCCCCCGGGCAGCCTGCGGACACAGACAGCCCTGCCCCACAGCCCACAGCCCCACAGCCCTGCCCCACAGCCCCCCGCCCTGCCCCACGGCCCCCCACCCTGCCCCACGATCCCTGGCCCAGACCCACGGTCCCCAGCCCCCTGCCAGTGTCCCATCCCTCTGCCCCACAGCCCCCTTCCGACACCCCATCCTGCTGCCCCACAGCCCCATCCCTCTGCCCCACATCCCCACTGCATCACCTGAGCCCCCCGCCCCGGTCCCCACCCTCCATCCCCATCCGGCCCCCCCCCCTCCCCACCCCCTGACCCCCACCTGCTGCCCGGGGCTCTTCTCCCCCGCGCTGTCCCTCTCTGCTGGGGTGACAGCTGCTGACACAGACAGACAGACGGGGGGGGGGACAGGACGGGACACAGAGTCAGCCCTGACCCCCCCAGTCCGGCCCCCACCCCAGCGCCACCCCCTTACCGCCATCGCTCAGGCTCCCCGCACCGCTCGGGGCGTCCCCGCTCTCCTCCTCGGCCGCCGCCTTCTCACCCTGGGGCAGAGGGAAGGTTTGGGGGGGGGGATCCCACACCCCTATAGTGACATGTGCCCCCCCGCAGCCCTCCCGGGGGGTACCTGGGTGCTGGGTGGCAGCTCCGTGGGGCCGGCGCCGTGTGCCAGGGAGGTGCCGAACCGCAGCGCCTCGTACACCGGGTCCACACCGGGATCTGCGGGGGGGGGACACACCGGACACACACACGGGGGGGGTGTCAGGGACCCCCCCCCCAGCCCAGCCTGAACCCCGGGGGGGAGGGCACAGGCTGGGTCTGCGGTGCAGCTGGAGTGGGGGGGGGGGCTCACCTGGGGGGGGCTCACCCTGCGCGGAGCCCCCCTGCTCCGGCAGCAGCAGGGGGGAGCTGAAATTGCGGCGGAAAGAGGTGGCCTGGGGGAAAAAACGGGGGGGGTTGAGGAAAAAACGGGGGTTTTGGGGAAAAAATGGGCGATTTGGCGAAAAAATGGGGGATTTGGGGAAAAAACAGGGGGGTTCAGGGAAAAACCAAGGGGGTTCAGGGAAAAAACAGGGGTTTTGGGGGAAAAAACAGGGGGTTGGGGGAAAAAACGGGGGGGTTTGGGGAAAAAAACAGAGGGTTTGGGAAAAAACAGGGGGTTTGGGGAAAAAACAGGGGGGTTTGGGGAAAAAACAGGGGGGTTTGGGGAAAAAACAGGGGGGTTCGGGGAAAAAAACAGAGGGTTTGGGAAAAAACAGGGGGTTTGGGGAAAAAACGGGGGGGTTTGGGGAAAAACCAAGGGGGTTCGGGGAAAAAAACAGAGGGTTTGGGAAAAAACAGGGGGTTTGGGGAAAAAACGGGGGGTTTTGGGGAAAAACCAAGGGGGTTCGGGGAAAAAAACAGGGTGTTTTGGGGAAAAAGGACACCCAGCACTCTTGGGGATGGGATGGCGGGGGGGGGGGCAGAGCTGGGTGCTGGGACAGAGGGTGCCCCCGGGGCTGGGGACCCCCGTGTGCCCCGTGGCGGGGGGGTCGGTGCTTGCACATGCGCTGCCATCCCCGCGCTCACACGTGGACACGCGTCCTGGTGCACACGCGTGTGCGCAGCCCCGGTGCTGGCAGCCCCCCCCCCCCCCCCGGGGACAGGGCTGTGTCGGGGGGTTCGGGGGGGTTGGCAGGGCTCTGTGTGTGTGTTGTGTGTGTCCCCCCCCTCCAGTACGTACCGGTTTGCCGGGGCACTGCTGGTGCGAGATGCCCTGGGAGCACCAGAGGTGCACGCCGGCCTTGCACGCCTTGCACCGCAGGCCCTGCCGCGAGTTGCCTGCAGGCAGCGGGGGGGGGGGTCACGGCCAGGGGCAAGGGGTGCCCCCCACCTCCTCCAGACCCCCCCCCGGACCCCCCTCCCTCTGCCCCCCACCTGCGATGAGCTGCCGGCACAGCTCGCAGGGGCAATGCTTCTTGAAGATGTACTGCTGGAAGCCGTGTGTGCGGGGGGGGGACGGGGGGGTCCCGGCGCCCTGCACGGCCCCCCCCGCCCGCGGGAAGAGGCTCTCCACGCTCTTGCTCCGCAGCAGCGTCCGGAGGGACAGAGACCGCTTCAGCCGCTGCATCTGCCGGAGGGACCCCCCCTGGGATGGCGGGGACCCCCCCCAGGGGCGACAATGAACCCGGGAGGGAATGGGGAAACCCCCGGGGGTGGAAGAGCCCCCCCCCAGGGGTGGCAATGACCCAGGGAGGGGCCCCCAGGGATGGCAGGGACCCTCCCAGGGGTACCAGTGACCCAGGGAGGGGATGGAGAGACCCCCGGGGGTGGCAGGGACCCCCCCAGGGATGGCATGCCCCCCCTCGCGTGGCAATGAACCCGGGAGGGGACGGGGGGACCCCCCAGGGGTGGCAGAGACCCCAAACCACCCCCCACCCCCTCCCCCGCTGCCACCCCCGCTGCACCAGCCCAGCCCGGCCGGGGACCCGGGGCAGGGGGGCCGGGGGGGGGCAGCCGGGGTAGCCCCAGGGCTGGACCCCCCCGGGCTGGGCTGGCGACACCCCGAGGCGGCTGAGAGCTGTCGGGAGGGACAGGGTGCGCGGTCACCCCCCGGTGCACAGACCACCCCCCCCCCCCGGCCGTACCTTGCTGCCGGGCCCGGCGGGGGGCGGCTCGGGGGGGTCCGCCGGTTCGCTCTCCCCGGGCGGCTCCGTCATGCGCCCGCCACGCCCCCCCCTCCTTCCTCCCCCTCCTTCCTCCCCCTCCTCCTCCTCCTCCTCCTCCTCCCGCTTGTCGCGACAGCGCCGCGACCCGGTCGCGACAGCGCCGCGCTGGAGCCGCCGCCGGTCCCTCCCCAGCGGGGGATACAGAGATATGCTAATCCTTAGCTGCCCATTGGCTGCCGGCCCCCATGGGGCGGGGCTTGCACCCCCCCCATCATCACCAGGCATCGCGGATGGGGGGGCACTGGGGTACCCCCCCATTGACAGACTGCGGGGGGGGGTGGGCACTGTGGGGACCCCCCCATTGACACTTAAGGGGCAGCACCCATTCGCCCCCCCGATATCCCGGGGGGGGGGGTCAGCGCTCATGGCCCCCCCCTCCATTGCCTTCTGGGGGATGCAGCACATATAGACCCCCCCATTTGCACCATTGGAGGGGGTAGCATCCATAGAGCCCCCCACTTGCACCTTGGGGGTGCAGCACCCATAAACCCCCCCCATTTGCACCCTTGGGGGGCGCAGCACCCATAGACCCCCCCCCATTTGCACCATTGGGGGGGGCAGCACCCATAGAGTCTCCCATTTGCACCATTGAAGGGGGTGTAGCATCCATTGACCCCCCCATTTGCAGCCTTGGGGGGGAGTAGCATCCATAGACCCCCCCCATTTGCACCTTAGGGGGGGTAGCACCCATAGAGCCCCCCATTTGCACCTTTGCAGCGGGGGGGAAGCACCCATAGACCATAGACACCCCCCCATTTGCACCCTCGGGGGGGTGTAGCATCCATAGACACCCCCCCCATTTGCACCCTTGGGGGTGGTCAGCACCCATAGAGACCCCCCCATTTGCACCTTTGGGGGGTGCAGCACCCATAGACCCCCCCACTTTGGCTCTCCATATCCCCCCCCCCCCTCTTTTACCACCTCATTGACACCCGGGGGGGGTGGGCGCTGTCAGCACCCTACACAACCAACCCACCCCCCCCCACCCCCCGCCCTTTTTCTCCCCAAAATGAGCCAAATCTGGGCGAAATTAGCGGAATTAAAATGCAGCGGGGGCTGGCACAGGGCGGCCTTGGCTTGTGGTCCTGGACAGGGCGGACTGGAATGACTGGGGGAGCGGGGGGGGGGATGGACAAGGCGGGGGGGGCAGATGTCCTTGGTTGGGACAAGGGGACAGGGAATGGCTTGGGGGGGGGGGGCGGGGACGACGACACGGGGCTGCTCACGGTGGGGCTCCAGCCGGCAGGGAACCGCGTGTGTGTCGTCCCCCCCCAAAACCCCCCCACTTTGTATTGACAATAAACACATGGTGGGCCCCCCCCCCACCCCCCACCCCCACTATTTACTGTCAACTCCCTCCCCAAACTGGCCCCAACTGGGCCAACCCCGCTCTCCCCCCCCCCCGCCCCTGCGCCTATAAAAGCTGTGGGGGGCGGGAATATACATGACACCAACCTGCTTGTTATCACCTTGTCGTCGTGTCCCCCCCCCCTCGCCAGGACAGCCTTCCCCCCCCCCCCCCCCCCCCATCATGCTCTTCTGGCATGGTCAACCTGACCATTACTGGTCCAGTACTGGGGAGATGTACCCCATCTCCGGCTCTGGGCTGCTCAGGTAAACCCCCTCCCTTGGTTTTTTGGGGGAAACTGAGGCACGGTTGAGTGCCCACCTTGTGGGGGGGGGGTGTGTGTGTGGTTTTTTTTTGCAGGGACCCCCCCGCCTTGCCCTACTTGAAGCAGGAGGAAGCCAACGGCGTCTCCACCTCGCAGCCCCCCTGCCCGGCTTTCCAGTACGTCCTCTGCGCCCCCACTTCTCCCGCCGTCCGGCACCACGAGGAGACCCTCACCTACCTCAACCAGGGTGAGATGGGGGGTGGGACCCCCCCCCCCTCTCTGGGGGCTCAGCACCCACTTTTACACGCCCCCCCCTACCCCCCACCCCTTCCAGGGCAGTCGTATGAGATCCGCGTGATGGGGACCCCCCGGGCGGACCCCGGCGGGGAGGGACGGAGGATGCTCAAGGTGAGACGGGGGGGGGGGGATTGGGGGAGGTGGGGACCCCCCCAAAAAAATGGGGTGAAGCCTCGGGGCACACCTTGGGGCAAAGCGCTGAGCTTAAATCCCAGTCCAGCCCCAGTCCTGCCCCAGCTCAAACCCAGTTCAGCCCTGATCCAGCCCCAGTTCAGCCCCAGTTCAGTCCCAATCCAGCCCCAGCTCGGCCCCAGTTCAGTCCCAGTTCATCCCCAGTTCAGCTCCAGTTCAGTCCCAATTCAGCCCCAGTCCAGCCCCAGTTCTGCCCCAGCTCAAACCCGGTTCAGCCCCAGTTCTGCCCCAGCTCAAACCCAGGTCAGCCCCAGTTCAGCCCTGATCCAGCCCCAGTTCAGCCCCAGTTCAGTCCCAATCCAGCCCCAGCTCGGCCCCAGTTCAGTCCCAGTTCATCCCCAGTTCAGCTCCAGTTCAGTCCCAATTCAGCCCCAGTCCAGCCCCAGTTCTGCCCCAGCTCAAACCCAGTTCAGCCCCAGTTCAGTCCCAATTCAGCCCCAGCTCAGACCCAGTCCAGCCCCAGTTCTGCCCCAGCTCAAACCCGGTTCAGCCCCAGTTCTGCCCCAGCTCAAACCCAGGTCAGCCCCAGTTCAGCCCTGATCCAGCCCCAGTTCAGCCCCAGTTCAGTCCCAATCCAGCCCCAGCTTGGCCCCAATTCAGTCCCAGCTCAGCCCCAGCTCAGACCCAGTCCAGCCCCAGTCCAGCCCCAGTCCAGCCCCAGTTCAGTCCCAGTCCAGCCCCAGTCCAGCCCCAGTTCAGTCCCAATCCAGCCCCAGTCGAGCCCCAATCCAGCCCCATTTCTGTCCCAGTCCAGCCCCAGTCCAGCCCCAGTTCAGCCCCAGTTCAGTCCCAGTCCAGCCCCGCTCCATCCCCGTCCCCCCTGCTGGCGGTGGCCGTGGCGGTGGCCGTGGGCTGAGCCGCGGCGGTGGCGGGCGGCGGGGCCCGATCCTGTTGGGCAGAGCGTGGTGCGCGTGGTCTTCCACGACCGGCGGCTGCAGCGCTCGGAGCCCCGGCAGCTGGAGGGCTGGCGGTGGAGCCGCCCGGGCGATCGCATCCTCGACATCGGTCAGTGCCGCCGCCGCGGGGGGCTGGGGGTGCTGGGGGCGCCGGGGGGGGTGTCCGTGCTCACCCCCCTCCCGCAGACATCCCCCTCTCCGTCGGCATCCTCGAACCCCAAATCCACCCCACGCTGCTCAACACGGTGGAGTTCCTCTGGGACCCCTCCAGGCGGACCTCCGTCTTCCTGCAGGTGGGAGCCAGGGCCAGGCCTGGCCGGGGACCGCGGGGAGGGTCCGGGGCGGGGGGGGGGGGATGTCCTAGCGGCCACCCCCGACCCCGCTGTCCCTGACCAGGTTCACTGCATCAGCACCGAGTTCACGCTGCGGAAGAACGGGGGGGAGAAAGGTGTCCCCTTCCGCATCCAGATCGACACTTACGGGGTGGGGGGCAAGGGGGACCCCCCCGAGCACCTCCACTCCGCCAGCTGCCTCGTCAAGGTGTTCAAGGTATTGGGGGGGGCCACCAGTGACCCCAGGGTGACCAGTGCCCGTCCCCCGTCCCCCCCCATCCCCTGCAAACCCCGCTCTGAGCGTGGGGCTGGGCGCACGAGGGGTGGGGTGCGCGGGGGGGTGGGTGCAGGGGGGTCTGAGCACCCCGGGGGTCGGGGGTCCCTGTTGGTTGCCATACCCATGGCCCCGGGGCCGCGCTCACGGCCGTGGGTGCAGCCCAAGGGGGCCGATAGAAAGCAGAAGACGGACCGGGAGAAGGTGGAGAAGCAGCCGGCGCCGGAGCGGGAGAAATTCCAGCCGGCCTACGAGAGCACCGTGCTGGCCGAGGTGGGGCCCGGCCCTGGTACCCCCCCACTGCGGGCCGGGGACCCCCCCCCCGGGACCCTGCACCCCCTGACGCCCCCCTCCATCCTCAGTGCGCCCCGTGGCCAGACACACCGGGTGCACCCCACAGCCCCCCGGGCACCCCGGGGCTGCCGTCCCCTCACCCCTGCAAGCTGCTGAGCCCCGACAGGTAAGTGGGGACCCCCCCCCTCTGCACCCCCCCCTCACCAGGGTCCCCCGCTCAGCCCCGGCCCCTCTCCCCGCAGGGGGTGTGTGTTGCCCGTCTGCGCTGCCGAGAGCCCCACGGAGAGCCCCGTCGAGGTGAGGGTGCCGTGGGTGCAGGCTCGTGCACCCCTATAGCCCCCCCCCCCCCCCTGCGGCCCCCCCCCAGGAGAGGCTGGCTGGGCTGAGAACGTGCCCGCTCGGTGCATGCCCCGGCTGAGGCTGGGTGCCGCATCCGGCAGGCGCTGAGCCCCTGCGCATCCCCCCTGGAGACGCAGCAATGGCTGCACAAGCGCCGCTTCTCCGCCTGCGCCCGCGTCTTCGCCAACTTCGCAGGTGAAGCCGTGGAGCAGCGTCGGGCCGGGGCGGGGGGGGGCAGAGACACCCCCCCCCCTCCCCGTGGCTGTGACCCCCACCCTGAGCTCCCCCCCGCCCCGTCCGCAGGCGCCGACCTGCTGAAGCTCTCCCGCAGGGACCTGATCCAGATCTGCGGAGCCCCCGACGGCATCCGCCTCTGCCACGCGCTGACGGGCAGGTGGGCTCCGGCATCCCGCCGGGCTCCTCGGTCCCTCTTTTTGGGGGACCCCCCCCCAGTGCCTGGCCAGACCCTGTGCCCCCCAGCAGACCCCTCTCTGCCCCCGCAGGTGCCCGCGGCCCCGGCTGACCCTCTACGTGTCGCGGGAGCCCATGGTGGGGGCCGAGGGCGCGGAGGACGGATGCTCAGGTACCGGGGTGGCATGGGGGGGGGGCCGCAGGGAGGGGGGGGTCCCCACTCACTGTCCCATCCCCATCCCGTCCCCAGGGCTGTACCAGGAGATGCACCTGGAGGAGCTGACGGTGGCTGAACTGACCGGGAAACTGGCCGAGCTGCTGGGGTTGCCCCCGGGCCAGATCCTGCAGGTCTCCCGCCAGGGACCCTCCGGCATCCACATCCTCGTCAGCGACGCGGTAAGGACCGAGGGGGACACCTGGGCGGCAACTGACCCCGCGGCCATTCCCGACCTGCTCCCGGCCACGCTCAGCCCCCATGGGTGCCCCTCGCCATGGCGGGACGGGGGTCGGGGCTGCGGGATGGGACACGCAGCCCCAACCCACCCCCCCCTCCCCACGTCGCCCTCCAGATGATCAGGAACCTCCTGGACGAGACGTGCTTCGTGGTGGCCATCAGCAAAGGTAACGTGGTGGCCAGGGGCTGCGGGCAGGGGACGATGGCCCCGTCTGAGCTGTGTCTCTGGGCAGTGCGTGGCCCCGAGGGGTTCCAGCTGCTGCTGCGGTAGGACCTGGCCCCCCGCGCTGCATCGCCCCCGCCAAGGGACATCTCCCGCGGTACTGGAGCCGAGTGGGATGGAGAGAGGAGCCCGAGGCTGGCGGGAGTCTGAGGGGGCGAGGGGAAGGGTCCCGGCCTGGCTCCCGTCTCGCCTCCATCCCTTTCTCCCCGCGCTGATGGCGGCTGCGTCCCCCACCCGCCGCGTTGCCTTCGCCTCACCCCCATTTTGTGTTAAAAGGACGGAGGGAGCCGGCCCCGAGCGCGGCCTCGTCCCTGCTGGGCTGGGGGCGAGGGGTCCCGGGGGGCCGGCGCCTGCCGTGGGGTGGGAGCAGCCCCACGGGGGGTTTGGGGCATGGGGACACCGGGGCAGAGCCAGGTCCTGTCCCAGCCCGCAGGGACGGGGACGGCCATGGCACAGAGCCCGGGGCAGCCCCGGCTGGGAAACCCCAGGAAAGTCTCATTTCTGCGCTTTTGGCTCGGGAAAAGGGTTATTTTTCACACCAAGTCCTTCCCCCGAGCGCTGCCCGGTGCAGGGGTGGAAGAGCCGGGTGGGGAAGCAAAGGGGGGGGGACACCTTTGGGACGAAGCAACTTGGGGGTGAAGGATGGGTTTGGAATAAAAAAAATCCAGCGGGAGCTTCGCCCGGAGGAGGAGGGAGGCAGAGAGGAGCCGGAGGATGCGGATGAGAAGCTGGGACGGCACCCAGGCACCCATCCCTCCCCACTGCCCCCCTCCCCCCCCCCAAAAACCTTCAGCAGAAGAGGACAAGACGCTTTAAACCTCATTTTTGGGGCAGACCCTCTGCCACCACGGGACACTGTAGTGAAGAGCATTGTCATACTGACCCCCCAGCCCAGCAAAAAAAAAAACAGAAACCCAAAAAAACCGTGACAGCAGGGGCCACCCAGGGACAACACAGTCAGAGTAAAATTAAAAAAAAAAAAAAAAAAAAAAAGGAATTACAACAGTTAGACAACAGGAATTTGTTGAAGGTTTTTTTTGTTTTTGATACCCGTTGCGACAGCCGCGGCCTCGTGGGGAACAGTCCCGGGGTTGGGATTAAAAAGTGCCGCTACTGCGTCTCGAGAACCCAGAAAAGCCTCATTTTTGGTTGTGTTCGCTCTCCTCACGCCACGGCCCCGGAGGATGCCACCACCAAACCCCCCAGGGAGGTCCCCCCCGTCCCCGCATACTTCTCGGGAGAGCAAGGAAAAGGGCCAGCGTGTGGCCACCAGCTCGCGGCCTCCACTGGCCCAGCCGGGCGAGCTCAGGGGCTGGGAAAGCTGCATTCGGCACAAGTCCAGAGCTTGAAAACTGATGGGAGATGCCGTCAGGGCTCCCTCCTCACCGAGCTTTCAGCAGAGCCACCGTTTTGCATCACTTACCCCCCCAAAAGGACAAGACGGGGACATTCCTCTAAACCACGGGCTCTAAACCTCAGCCTTTGGTGGCCTCTGTGGCCACCAGATCAGATGCCCCGGCACCTCGCGTTGCTCCAGCCCCACAAAACCCACGGGCACACACACACGGAGCACAAACATCATCCCAAACGCAGCCCCCGGCCCGCCCGCCGCCAGGGTTTTTGCTCTACAGAGGTATTCCTCCAGGGAGACAGGGCTTGGAAAATGGTGTTTATTGGTATTTATAAATACAAACATAAGGAAGAGTCCATTTGAAGACGGATAATTGACTTAAAAGGACACTGTCAAGTAGTTTTGAGCTACCTTAATGCTGTCACCCTGTTTGGAGGGGAAAAAAAAAACAAAACAAAACAAAACAAACAACGCTTTGGGTTCTGTATTGTTGAGTTTTCCCTTGAAAACTCCGCGGCGGTACAAAGAAATCAGTCGGCCAACTCCACCCGCGCTCGCAATCGATCCGTGTCCGCTCTCCCCTGCCCCAGTGCGAACCCAACCCAGCGCGTTCCTCCCGGAGCTGCGCAAACGCTGCGAGCGGCGGGTGCTGCCCCGGCTCTCACCCGTCTGGGGGGTCCCCCCCGCGCCCATCTGCGCCCCCGGGACGCGCCGTCACCTTCTGCCACCCTGCGAACGGGAGAAAGGAGTTCTGGAAGCAAAGCACGGGACCCCGCTGGGCCAGGAGAGAGGAGAATCCCCGGCGCTGAAGAGGATTTGAATAAATATCACGGATTAAAGAGCGTTCTACAGGACAGGAATTGACAGTATCCTTTTAAACACGGCGCGCCGGATTCCCTCCCAGCGGCCTGTGCGCCCGCGAGACTTCGTTAAGCATATACAGATGGGTTGGCGAAATTTTAAGTTGTAGATGAGGGAGGGGGGCGGGGGGGGGATAGAGCTTCGGTGGCACTAAGCGACCCGTCTGCCGGCCCGGAGAGCTCGGCCAGCGGTGAGAGGGTGGGAAGCAACACCCTGTCCCCAAAGCGGAATAAAACAACCCCCCCACCCCGCCACGAGAGCCTAAACCAGCCAATTCCTCCTGCTGCACCCCTGCTCTTCCCCCAGCAGGGAGGTGAAGCATCACTTCTCGGCTGCTGGCCCTTCTCCCGGTGCCGGGCAGTTGGGAGCCATCCGTAAGGACGCGCGCTCCCTTCCGGCCCGGGTGCAGGCAGAAGGAAGAGCGCAATTAACTTACACGCCAGCTCGTCTTCCACAAACCCGTTAAAGGGTTTGAGCAAGTTCTGCCCCATTAAACCCTCGGCGTCCGCCCATCTGTTCCCAGGTTTCAAACCGGGCATCCGGAACTGCCAGCACCAAGGAACTGGGAGCCGGGAGCTGGCCTGGGCTGTCTGCGCTCCTCTGCGGCACCCGGGCTAATCCCACCCGGAATGCCCCAAAACCAGCTGCTGCGAACACAACCGGGAAGGACGGGCGTATAACAAACCCCCGCTGCATTCCGGTGGTTCCTTCTCCGGGGCAAGACACTTACCTGCCGAAGATGCAAAAGTCATAAAAAAAAGAAAAATTAAAAAAAAAAAAATCACCCAGCGCTCGCACCTCAGTGTATGAAAGTGACAATAATCGAGGGCGTCATTTCAGACCCGCCGCTCCTCCCGCTTCCGACAGCGAGCCGTTATTTCTCCATCAGGGCAACCAGCAAAAGGATTCTACTTCGCTTTTCCCGGGAGGGGGCGGGATGAAGGGTCGGAGGGAAAGGACAGGAGGAGCAGCGAACTTACAGTCACCGGAACAGAGACTACAACTTTTTCCCCTATATCAAGAGTTATATTCCTCGTCACCGGGATAAAAACCTGAAATGCAAAACAAATTCGGACACCCAGTTGCGGATAAAAACAGGCCACGAAGGCAAGAGGAGCCCAGCCCGCAGCGCAGCTCGCTTTCCTTTTAAAAAAATCTTCCGAACAGGTCATTGCAGGCTCAAGCTTCTAACGATAAAAAGGTATTTTTGTTTGTTTGTTTGTTTTTTTTTTTAAATTTAAACTATCGATTCGGTAAGTTTTGTTTGGTAAATCTCCCAAAATTACTGAATGAGAAATCTGTTAAAAAAAAAAAAAGAAAAAGCGGGATGTAGGGAGGGTAAAAAAAAAAAAAAAAAAACCACCAAAAAACCTGAGCCTGACATTAGAGATTTGAAGCTAAATCACGAGACTCCAGAGGAAGCCTCGGAGCTGGACGCTACGGAACACAGAAGCGGCAGATGAACCTCCACTGTGAGCATGCTCAGGGTGGTCAGCAGGGACCGGGACGTGGAGAAGCACAAGTAAATCATGTCTCCCAACAGCTGCTGCTTCACTCCCTCACTGAAACACGGACACAGAACTTGTTGGGATTTTCAGGTTTGGTTTGTTTTTTTTCCCTCTCTTCTGGACAAGGGATGCAGGGTTAAAGCACGTTCCTTTCCTCTCCCCCTCTCCCCGCTTCACAAGGATTTCGGTTCCTATTCCGACCTCAACAGCAGCAACAGTCATTCTGGGGTCGCAAAATCCTCCCCGCTCCTTACCGCGAGGATTTCAGCTGAGCATGCCCGGGAGGGACGGGTCAGAATGAGACCGATCCACCTACAGAAAAAGCCAACCCAGCTCCAGCTCCCGTACGGCCGAGTTCGTCAGGTCGCTGGATCAGGCGGGGGGTGTATATGTATGTGTATGGGTGGCTACGGGGGGCCTGGCACCACAGCCCTGCTCACCGGCCCTGGCAGATGACACTGGTATCGCTTATCCTTGAAGATACTGGTGTCCACCGTAATTCTACAAGTGTAATTAAATACTCAGTTTGCAAGGATGACCACTTCCAGTGTCATAGGATGATGCAACATCTGCAGAAGCGTTGTCTGCTGCCCCCGACCGACGGAGGTGGAGTCACCGGCGCGAAGTAGGCGTGGACTTTGATATTGGGTAAATGGGTCTGCAAAGACAAACACAAGGTGTGAAGCGACGCGGGCAGCGGCAGCGCAAGAGTCAAACGGAGGGGCTCAAATAAGGCCTGGCTTACTCGTCTTCAGGCTGCACACACACACACACCCCCGCGCACCGACACATCCACACACACCCACACACACGTGGATTTACAAGTTCTTTCTGTTACCACAACGCAGTTACAGGGAATAAGAAAAAAAAAAGTGATGCTCTTCCCTCCCATGAATCCCATGCTAGCCAGGGGGAACAGAACAACGTCCAACTCTATGGATCCGCGTTCTCTTTCCAAATAAAATGTTATTGCTCCTTTTTTACTGAGAGAAACAGACTCGGGAGGGCATCCCTGGGCCACTCAGTGCCTTGGATGACCAGCAGCCAGTGACAGAGCAGCCCTGGCTCTGTCCCGCTCCCAAGGACACGCAGCCTCCCCTGCGGCAGCCTGGCTTTGCCACGGGATTAGCTGGAGTTATTTAGGTGGGAAGCGGCAGTCTGAAGCGCACTAGAATCTACGCTGAGCGCAGAAAGCAGGTGCGAGGAGGTGCCACTCTACACGTTCGCTGAGGCACCGACGCCGGGTCCCACCTTCCGAAGGGCACTGTCCTGTGCGAGCGCTCGTAAAATGAGCCCTTGCTCGCTGGGGCCTTTCCGCTCCCGCTCAGCAAACAGCGATTCTCTCTCCTCCCTACCAGCTAGCGCGCTTCCCCATCCCACCTGAGCGCAGGACAGCGGGTAACGTCACAGGGGACGGTTCTCACAGCACTTTTAAGAGTGAGCACCACACCACGAGGAACCCAAAACCTCCGCCCTCCCTCCTCCCCGCCGGATAACGTGTTCAAGTCATAGCCTTAGTGGTGTTTTATTATTATTTTTTTTTTTTTTTACCCTGAGTCTCTTGATCCCTGCCCGCGTGATTTGCTGACAGTCGTACAGTTCTATCCTCTCCAAGCTGTGGCAGCTTTTCAGGTGCTCCAGGGAGGCGTCCGTGATCAAAGGGCAGTTGTCCAGCTCGATCACCTCCAAGCGGTCGTGCGCGCAGGCACCGTTGCCCAAGTGACGAATCCCATCGTCCGTGATCAGCTCACAGTGGGACAAACTCTGCATCCAAACACAGCCAAGTTAGCAGCCTCTGCCATCGGCACGGAGAAGCCAACACCCTGCCGGGGGACACTGCGGGACAAGCGAGAAGATGGCCCACGTTTCACTGGTTCGGATTGGTTTCCCACACTGGTGTTTTGGACAGGTCTTTACTCCCCGTGCTGGAGCCATGGCTGCATTCCAGACCCCGGGCACTGGGCTCCATGGGCCTCCAGTGACTAATGTCCCTGCAAAGGGACAACTCCCACAGCTGAATGGGAAAGGCGACCGCTGGAAGACGAGACCCACAGGGCCAGGACGGCACATAAATACTGAAGACACCACCTTTGTAAAATCTGTGGCCTTACACATCACGGGAAGGACGCTGTCACGGGGGCTAAGAAGCAGCAGAAGTGTAATATCACCTACTCAACGCACTTTTTTTTTGGGGGGGGGTGGGGGGGTGGGGGTGCGTGGGTGTGTTTCATCTTAAGAAGTTCTTGAGGAAGAAGCGGGGCTTAAGCTAGGAGACAGCATCAGCCTGTTGCTTTGTTGAGGGGCTCAGCGTGCGCAGGAGAACCCAGGGACTGATTCCCCCACCTCCCAGGGCAGGTTCTCTGTGTGCCGACAGCAGAGCAGTAGACACAGAGGAGACCAACACTAAATTCCCAGAAATTTAGACCAAAAGGAACGTTGCTCTCCAGAGCCAGCAAGCCTTCCAGGTCTCAATTCCCAGCTCCGCACTACAGGTGGGAAGGGCTGCCGTCTCCTCTCCTGTAGATGGACTGACAGCCCGGGACCAGCTGGGGACAGGAGAATCCAGTGTCCTACAATTCATTTTCAGGCAGCTGGGGGTGCCTGGCGTGTGATTAACGCTAGCGGTAGGGGAGGGACAATAGGTTCTTCAGGGTCAAGTTTCTAGCCGAATTCTTCCAAAGCCTTCGCAACATGTCTATGAAGTCACAGAGACAAATCCCCACAGGCAGCGCTTAAAATCCCTTTGTTTACGGAAAGAAAACGCTGAAAGTCTCACTTATAACACTCACCAGAACCTGAAGCCGCGGACAGTGTATGGAAAGCTGGATTAGTGTACTGTCTGTTATCTGGAAAAAAAGAAAAAAGCCCTTTCACGCTGAGTGCTTTGCACAAGGACTTCTTCCCCCCGTGTAAAAGAAAAACTGCAAGTTTTTGCCTGATCGATGACAGCGTTCCCCGCAGTCCCTCCTGAGCCCCTCAGGAGCTCATCTCCTGCGGGACCAAATCTCAGACATACAGATCGTTCCACTCCCCTTACAGACACCAACTCATAGCCTTAAAGGACTGTTAAGACACAGGTATTGCTGGGGTTTTTTTGACTTTTTACAGTAGCTCTTATGAAATAAGCTCACAATTAAGGGAAAGAAGCAAGCAGACTTCTTCGACACCACAAATGTCTCCTAATTGTTTGTCTCCCCAAGTACAAGAGGTGTTCAAATCCCCTCCCAACAGCCTGGGGGACTGCGGAATTGTTCCTCTTTATTCTTCCCAAAGAGAGAGACTCCAGACAATGGCTTTCTAATCTGAAAGCATTCCGAAGGGAACTTGCTGGGCTGTCTTTGTTCAAAGCAGTCAGTCCAAGGACAGAGCCCAATCTTCCTCTTTTGGGTTAACTTTAAATCACTTCCTGTCTGGACTATTGTCATTTCCTCTTGTCATCTCCTAAATTTCTGCCCTGTAAACATCAGGAAGCACAGAATACTGTGGGGTCACGCTGTTCTCGTGGCAGGAGGCAAAATCCTACTACCTCCACTGTCTTTATCTGAATCAATTTCAAACCTATCCTTAGGGATAGAGATTTTTTCACGGGATCTTGATTAAATTGAATATGAGCCAGCAGTGTGCCCAGGTGGCCAAGGCGGCCAACAGCATCCTAGCCCGTATCAGGAATAGCGCGGTGAGCCGGACTAGGGAAGCGATCATCCCCCTGGACTCGGCACTGGGGAGGCCCCACCTCGAGCTCTGCGTTCAGTTTTGGGCCCCTCACTACAAGAAGGACATTGAGGTGCTGGAGCGTGTCCAGAGAAGGGCTACAAAGCTGGGGAGGGGTCTGGAGGACAAACCTTGTGAGGAACGACTGAGGGAACTGGGGTTGTTCAGCCTGGAGAAGAGGAGGCTGAGGGGAGACCTCATCGCCCTCTACAACTACCTGAAAGGAGGGTGTAGAGAGATGGGGGCTGACCTCTTCTCCCTGGGGACAAGGGATAGGACAAGAGGAAATGGGTTCAAGTTGTGTCAGGGGAGGTTTAGATTGGATATTAGGAAACATTTTTTCACTGAAAGCGTTATTAAGCATTGGAACAGGCTGCCCAGGGAGGTGGTGGATTCACCATCCCTGGAGGTGTTTAAAAAAAGGGTAGATGTGGTGCTTAGGGACATGGTTTAGAAGTGGTTTTTGTCAGGGCAGGTTAATGGTTGGACTTGATGATCTTAAAGGTCCCTTCCAACCTCAGCAATTCAACCTCTAAATTAAACTATTTTCCCTACAAACGCTACCTTGAAACGGTTACCAGCTTACGGCACACACCCTACAGAACAGTGTGTAGTGATATACGAGACCTCCTTAAAACTCACCAAGGCGGCTGCAGCACAGGGTTAAACCAGTCAACAATAACGGGGCCAGGACCTTACATCCCACTGCCTGAGGAAGGCTAAGGGCACCCCCGTTTCATTTATTCACGGGCACCCGAGTTTTATTTCAAGTTCTTGCCATGCCATGTAAAGTCACTGCTGTTCAAACAACCTGGCTATGGTTTTTCGAAACGGAGAGAATTTCCATTATTTCTAGCAACAGCTGAAGGACAAGCCTTCCCTTGCCTTAAAAGATTTTACTCTGGGATTTGACCTTGTGTCAAGGGTCACACATCTATTACATGACCTTCAGGACACATCTCTCACTATTAAAGTGGGTTTTTTTTAGTATTTAACAGCAGCAGTCATTACTATGAAATGTGAACAAAGGATCAAACAACAAAAGCAGCATTTTCTTATCCAAATACATCCAATTTTCTTGTTCAGGGTTCTAAATCAAGCTCTCATTTGGAGACAAATCTATTACTTTCTCACCATCTTTCCACCCTGCTGTGACTGTGCTAAAAGAGAAACAGCCAGAGGCGGCACCTCCTACCTGGACGCACTCTTCCAGGTCCATTTTTTCAAGCTCATGGCAGTTCTAGGAACAAACAAAAGGACCAAACACACAAAACTAAGGGCAAAGTTCAGGCAGCAAATATAAACACAATTACAATAAAGACAGTTCTTTTTAAAAATGAAGGATTTTCCTCCATGAAACATCATGACTGGAAGGCAAGTTTGCTGCTTCTTTACAAGCGGCACCAAGTATAGTAAAGGAAATCTGGGAATTTCACTCACTTAAAGGCACAGAGGTTTTTTTTTTTTTTTAATTCATAGAAAGTAAAGGCAGTTAAATTCAGGGTCACTTGGACACAACACAGATTAATCTAGAAAAACAAACAGTAAAGTTTATAACTCCCAAGTATTTAACATTTCATGCAGTTTGGATGCACGTCCTCCTAGATGCGGGGGGTGAGGACAACGTGAAAGATTACACACAACCTCATTTTTGTTAACGCAGCTGCCCCTCAAATGTTGAGATCTAAAGCATTATAAAAACCGACATTGAAGAAAAAGCTACCGTTTGTTCACATCTACCATGAAAAGAAAGCAAAGATACTCGATGAAACAGTGGAAAAGGAGCACTTACCCTAGCTAGAGTGGTAAACCCCACATCTGTTAGTTGAGAACACCTTGCAACTTCTAATATTCTGCACAGAAAGAATTTATAATAACCATGGTGGAGTCATTTTGCTTTTCAGAGTGTTTCATTAAAAGCTTCCAGCAACCCAGAAAAGTCTGACCCGGTTTAGGCTGTGCTCTCTGAGAGGATAATCTGCACAGAGCATCCACCCTCTATACCTGAGTGTAGGTCACAGGGAAAGAAAAGAAGAAGTCAGGCGAAAAGGGAACTCCACGGGCCACCCGCTCCGTCCCCCGCCGGGATTCGGGGGGGTCTGATCCCACAAGGGCTGGACTAAGGTGTTCTTAAAAACCTTCATTGCCGGACACTCCACAACCTCCCCGAGGGATTTCCTCTGGTTTCCACCCAAAACACAGATCTCGCCGTGAAACGGGGTGTAACACGCGACAGGCCGGCAGCCGAGCATTACAGAATAAATATTTAATGCCTCGATAGAACAGCCTGAAGTCTTCTACGAGGCGAACCGCTTGCTTCTGTGACACCAGAAACCTGCTGGCAGACGGCTACTGCAGCTCTACAGAGGTTTGCTTCAAAATATTAACGTATTTATCTACCTTCGGAGAGAAGGAAGTCGACTTGCCTAAAGTGCGTTACGCATTTTATCGCATGGAGCTTAATGCTACAAAGCTGCAGCTGAACACGAACACAGAAACCATTTGGAACTGGAATCATGTTTTACCTTCCTCTTTCACACCGGGTTTGCATACACGTGTTCGCTGCACTTTGAACCCATCGTTCTTTAAATGAGCTTATATGAGAAAATAGTTTGGTGGGTTTTTTTTTTTCCCCAGAAGACATGTATTTTATGCCATTTAAAACAGGCAACTCAGCTGTTACAGATGTCAGAGAATAAAACTGTCTCTTCTTTCTGCACCTGGCCATTTTCTGAATTATAGTGAAGTCTTCCTGAAGAAACTTGTCCTAATAAGAGAAAGTCTTAAAAAATAATAATAAAAGGGGCAAGCACCTGCAAGGGATGTCGCTGGAAGCCCACTCTGTCAAGCAGAGTGAAAGTTAGCACAAATTCCATCTGCTACAAAAATCATCGCGAAAACCCCGTTAATATCACATGTCGAGAGGAAACAATGTTGTTTAAATGTGTTTTCAGTTCTCAATACAAAAGTAACCTAACCTCAACTGTTTTTCATAGAAGAACAAAAGCAGATAGACAATGGTGTAAGAGGAGACGGCGACTACGCGGGTCCGTGGGCAGCGCGCGCCGCCACGGCAGGGAGCTCTTCCACCGCTCTTTTACTCGCCCAAGGTTAGAAACCAGAAGTTTGGGCAGAGCTAAAAAGCTCAGGGATAAGCGGTGCACGTTCAGGAAGACCTTCAGAGTCTAAAGCAACTCAACTTGGTGACCGTGTCACCAAGATCCTCTGCCCGACACGCCGCGGGCGGCCGGAGCGGGGGGAGCCGAGCAGAGAGGACTTACCTAAGCCTCGGGCAGTTCTGTCCCAGGGCGTTCAGGATGGCATCTGTAATGTTAGAGCAGCCTGAAGCACACAAGGATTGTAACTTGTGGCATCCTCTGCATATTGTAATGAGACCATCATCTGTTATTTGCTACAAGAAAAACAATAACAACATCACAAGCCATAACAACGCAGGTGGAGGTGCAAGGCACTGCATATTCTCCTTCTCAGATTTCCAACCAGGCATTTAACTGAGACCAAGTTATGCTCCTTTCAACCCGAAAACGCATTCAAATATTTCACTGGAGCAGCCGAAACAGGATAAGCCACATTGAAGTGACTTGTAAACATTCAGAAAGTGATTCCACATGCACGGAAATGTTTCTGAGCTCGGGCCACGTGAGCGATGGGGGAAAGCACAGTAGCCACAGGCCCAGACTCGGTCTCCTGCCCTCCTCTGCTGCCCTTGCTTGTATGGACCTTCTTGGCCAAAACTCAAGACAAAAGAGCACCCAAGAGTCAGAGCTACCCATAAAATAAGCAGCAGGTTGTTTTCACAAACAGCCTTTTAAAAATATACACTTTGGTGGTTTGGGACCAAAACCTGAATGGTGAGAGACGGGCTCACAGCCCAGACCACGTTAAACCCGTCGACCCGCCGCGTCCCCCGCCACCCCGCGCAGGTCCGGCCCTGCCTGCTCTGCTCTGGGACGGCAACGGCACGCAAAGCCGCTCCAGACGCTCCCCGACACAGGCGAGAGCACACGGGGCTGGGACTCGGTGTGGATGCGTCCCAGGAGCCGCACGGGACCAAGAGGGATGAGGGGAAAAGGGACACGAGGTGGCAGGGGCTGAGCGTGCTGGGGGACCGGGTTAAACCTCCGTTCTCAGGTTCTGGATTTTCAGCGGCAGCCAGATGCCAGACTCCATTCCCACAGAAAAGCACCAACCCAGGGACCGGCGCTGCTTCTCTTAGAAGAGCAACCAGCAAGTCTGTGGGCCGGTACTGGTGCTGGAGCCCGAGGAAACAGAAACCGAGCAGAACTTGGTATTTTCAGTTAAGGCGATCAAGAACCTTAGTTTTCTTCTCCCTTCCGCCTGTTTGCCTCTCCCCTTCCTGCCTCTCCATAGACACAGATCTGGAGCTTGCGAACAGCCCAGCTCCTCCTTCGCAAGCTCCCAGTCCCAGGCGGATGGGCACCAGTCTCCAGGCAGCCCAGTAACTGGTAAAGCTGGGTTAACCAGGTCTGGGAACGGACAGCCCCGCAGCCCTCAAAGGCCTTGCCCACTTCCGTGGAAAAGGAAGAGATCATCCCATTACTCCCCGTGTCAGACTAACTGCACCACGGGACATACAAAGAGCCCATTCCAATTTCTTTTTTGGCATAAATACACATTTTTGGCAGTGCGGAATAACTGGTTTAGAGCCCTTCCGTGCAGGGAAACGGCATTTCTTGGTTCAATTTTCCAAAGGAACCAAGGCAACAGCATTTCTTGGTTCAATTTTAAAAATCACACCCCACCGCTCCAGCCCCATGGAAAGAATTTTTCCAGCTCATCCAGTAAATGGGTTTAGAAGCTGCGTGGGCAGGGCAAAGAGACAAACAATTCTAACAAACCGAATGCTACGACACTGTTTCGGGGGCTTATTCAACATTACTGCATGTTACCAGAAAAGCTGGTTTTCATCAACTATTTTTAAGAGTCTCGTAAATACACAATTGCCCTGTCTGCAGAGATGACGACGTTTCTGGGATGGAGCACGTTCTGCGCGGTTCTGCTCAGAGACGGCCTCGAAACGCACGCTGCCGGGGAGCGGGGAAATCGGAGGAAGCTTTACTTACTAAGCACGTTTGAAGGTTTAAAGTCACCAGCTCGGGACAGTGCGCACCGATGTATTTCAGAGCTTCGTCCTCAAGCTGGAAAGAAAAATTCAGAGACTGAAGCAAGCCGTTAGTACTTGAAGCAATCTTCAAAAACAAGCTTTGAGAACAATAACGTGTCTGTGGTTTGGATACCTACGGGGGAGGAGGGCAATGCGCTGCGGTCTCAAAATACACAGCAAAAAGCCATGTCTTTTTGGTTGTGGTGGTGGGGTTTTTTTTTTGTTTTGTTTTGGTTTTTTTTACCGTCTCAGGAACAGAGTTCAAAGACTCACAACACGAAGTTACTCATTTAAAGAAAAGCCGATCTGGTCAAACATGCGTAATTAACAACCAAGTATTGGAATCAGAAACTATTTACAGGAATTAAGGAAACGCTTCACTAGCGAGGGCCTGTAAGTAACACTATTTTTATATTGCAATACTGGAACTAAAACAAAAACCCACCAGCCTTATTTCAATGTGAGGAGCACAAACACATCCAGGTTGCTCTCTGATGATAAAAAAGCCTGCTATTCTTAAATCTATAAGAACAGATGGCAAGTAATTGATAACAAGGATGTATTGCCATCAATATTACTCACGACTCCATAAATTACTAGAAACTCAAGCTGTTTCTATGACCTGAATTCTCAAAATAGGCTGAGATTGTTATATCTTTAATCGAGTCATTTTGACAGCCATGTATACCCATCTCACGTATGGAAAACCCAACAGGAGCATAAATTTAGAAAAAAACCTACTGACTACAGCCCTTACAGCTGGGCTTTCTGGTGCACACAGGGGTATTGGCGCCTTCTGCACATCGTCGGTGCATTAGCGCTTTGGTCACTGTAACAACCTTTCGGGACTTTCTGTGGCCACGCACAGGGGAAATAATGTTTTGTTTTGTTTTTTTTTTTTTTTTTTCAAAATAAAAACATCCAGCTGTTTATCTACACACAGCAGTCAAAAATGGCACTTATTGACTCGCACTTAAGGAGTCCCTACCCCAAGAAAAAACCCAAATCCAACCCGAATAAGCGCTGTCTGTCAATGTCCGGGTACAAGGACCTAACACAGGTCAGAGATGATTTCCCACGTTTGCCTTGAGGCTCTTAAACTCTTGGGAGTCTCTGGGTCACAAGTTCCAACTGCTCCAGGGTCAGTTTTATTCTCCTTTTTCAAGGACAAGATTCCAAGACACGCATTTGCTCCTTTCTAGCCTATCCATCTGCATGAAAAAGACCCCAGCCCACTTAAGTAAAAAACCCAAACAATCAGTCCCCACATTCTTTGCGAAATAGCTCTGCAAGGAGCCGTTTCTCCCTAAAAGAGTAAAGCTCGGGGTCGGTGTTCCCCACGCCCCGGTTCATAACTGATATAAACCCTCAGTAAAGTTGTAATACAGGGAAGTGTTTAACTTCTTAAGCTTTTCAATGATTCCCCAGGTAAGACAGGGAAGAAAGATCAAAGGAAGTTAGTCTAAATAACAAAAAGTATAAGAAGGGGGTAAAAAAAAACCCCTTTGAGGTTTACACCAATTTTGGTGCACCATTTATATATTCCAAAGTACAAACATCACTTTGTGTCTCTGCCCTCTTCAAAGTAACACTGTTCTGGCTCAAGAGATACACTCGGGGGAACAGTACTACGCTCCCGAGCGGCGGCAGAGATGCCTGTTCAAGGAGTCGCGTACACGGCGATTCTCTTTGACGAACTAGAAGATCCAAACGACACGCAGAGGAAGTTCTACCACCAGCGCAGACGAAAGGCCTGTCACGCTCTCTGAAATTCTCCGAGCCTTCAGAAACGGATGGGCCTAGCCATGAATAACAAAGTTATCTCCCCTTTTTTTTAAAAAAAAAAGTTTGCTCAATGCATTCCCGATGGGGAAAAAAAGAAGAATGACTGATTCTACAGCTAGATATGCAATTTGTTCACTGTCCCACCACTCACGCTGAGCTCAAAGCTATTAAAGAATTTCAATAAAGGCAGTTAATCTCCAACAGACAGATTGTGAGTAATTTCAGTAACGTAACGTTTCTGGAAATAGAAAAAATCCACGATACTTCATGCCCGTACTTTGGGTTACGGCCGAAACCCGCCAGCTGTTATTATTTAATCGGAGCCCTCTCCGTGGAGCCGTACCTGCGTGCAGCCCTTCAGAAACAGGGCTTTGAGTCCCCCACAGCCTCTCACCAGCGCCTGGATGCCATCCTTAGTCACTTGGTCGCACCAGGAGATATTCAGCTGCTCCAGCAGTGGGCATCCCTCGCTTTGGGGGTGAAAGGGAAAGCATGGGGAAAACTTGGTTTTGTTTTGGAAAAGAAAGCTCGCTTCAAGCCAGAATCTAGGAAATTCCCATTTCTGGAACCCGCCTGAGCGCAGATGACACCCGTACCCCCGCAGGGAATGCTTATCCAACATCAGCTCCAGAGGCAGTACCAGGAGCTCTAAAGCAGGGTATTAGCAGGGTAAAAAAAAGCCTGATTTATCCCCTTTTGGACACCTCCCAGCTCCTGTACAAGCACGGACACCAGTTACGCACTTTCTGGATCTGACCACCACCAAACCCCCAGACGGGGTTGGTTTCTGCCGTGCTGCTTCTCAGTCCCCAGGTGTAACTCGGCATTCGCAAACAGCTGCCAGCAGGAGTAACGCTCAAGTACAATTTGTAATTAGGAAGAGATACACACACTATCGTGTATTTAAGACAGCTGCAGCACAAATTTGGCCACATGAAATTAGAGACAAGGATGAAGACCCTCAAGGGAAGGAGAAACCAGGCTCAAAGTATTTTAACGTAGCTACAAAAATAATTTAATTATTCATTTGTTCTTTCAAATCTGTGTTTTCTTCTGGTATCTAGATTCACCCCTCCAGTATTTTTCCCCCCCGTGACACAGCTTTCCTGTATTTTCTTTTATTCCACTGATCTATCACTGTTTTCGTTTGTTTTTTTTTTTTTTGGTTTTTTTTTTTTTTTTTTTAATAGCTTGGCCTCTATTGTTACCTTTAGGGGTCTTTTTTTGCCTCCTTTTCTCTGTCCCAATATCTTCCCACCAATGTCTGTCTGTCCCTTCCTTTTCTAGATTACTTGGCAATTCCACTTAGCAGATTTAAGCAGTTATATGTCTCCTAAGCAGTTTAAAAAGACAGATCGTCACACGTTGGTGATGTAGCTATGTCAACAATCGCTACGTACGCGATGGTACACTGACAATGAAGATGACGACTGTTGGTAAACCAGCATTTTAAAAAGGCACAGTAAGACCTTTGTCTCCCCCAAAATCCCTCCTCCGCGACTTTAGTAGAATATAATTCTTCTTCTACTGACAATAACCACCAGGATGGATAAAAACAAGGTCGAGGGCAGCTTTTGCTGAGTCCTCTGTCTGCAAACCAGGAGGCACAAGGTGTGAGTGCTGAGCTCTGCTGGGGAACGCCTGAATTCTAGTCACAGTTACACCTCGGACTACACCAGTCTCCTGCCAGGCACACGAGGCACGGTGCAATGGTGGGTCACACAATCTGGAATGGACCAGCAGAAGTCAGCGTTGTTGACTCCTACCTCAGCGCTTTCAGAGACAGGTTGGTTATGGAGGTGCAGGAAGCCAAATCAAGGTGCCTGAGTTTCGAGCAGAACTTACTGAGGCTGGTACACGTACTGAAAGAGAGCACGCAAGACATTCACGCAATAAATTTATTCAGAGTCACATAAGTGTCATACGACACGCACTGCATCATCTTAAAATAGAGAACATAACATGGTGCACACAGAAAAGGGGATAACGGGGCAAACATGAGAACGTTACTCACGCGTCCGTGATCTTGGTACAGCCATTTAGGTTCAATACCTCAATATTTCTGCAGTTCTGTGCAAATGTCCTTTAAAGAAAAGGAAAAACACAGTATTTTTCAGCCAACAGATTTCCAGATGTTTTCCAGCATTTGTTTTACCTGTAGCATCAGATCCAATTTTACAGAATTGTCTCAAGCAAAATTAATAAGTAAAGAAAATAATTTACGTTGCCCTATATCTTGCCTTGGGATTTCCCAACCGAAAGGCAAAAGTTTGTAATTCAGCACCAATCACCACGTAGCCTGTAGCAGCAGCTGGCATTATTTTAACGAGAACTGAGAAAAATGGCTACTGTGTGAAGCTGAAAAAATGATAAATTAAAAAGGCTCATCTGTTATCGCTCCTGACGTTTGAAGTTAGACACACAGGCTAAGATCTCAGTTCCAAAACGTTCATAAATTATGCCAGTCCTCTGCAGTTGTAGAAATGGAATCGTTCTTTACATCACGTTTAAGAGCAGAAAGAAGCCATACCGCTACCTTAACGCATTGTCTCCGACTCCTAGACAGCCACGCAGGCTTAATTTCCGCAAGAAACCCCCACATCTTTTGGATATATTCTCAACTACTCGGCCCTGTCGGAGACAAAAAGAATTGCATTAAAATCCAAAAGCGACGTCGGCAGTCAAAAAGTTGAATTCAAAATTTTGCAGATTTAACAACAGTTCGTTATTCTAGGTAAAACAGTGCTAAGAAAACAAAACAAAAAAATGCCATGACAATAATCTAAGGCAGGGAGAGGGAGAATTATTCAGCTTCTGAAGATGGAGAGACAAGGAACAAATGCCTAAAAGCCAGAGTAGGCAACCTCAGGCTAAGGGCTGGGGAATCTCCCCCCGTTCAGAGCTGCCGGCCATCGGTACAGACTGTCCAAGAGAGGGGAAAGAAGCAACGCTGCTGCGACAGCACGGGCAGCGAGATTTGTAAATAAGTAGAGTTACATGTACTATAAATGAACATACTTAAATTTCTATTCGAAATAAGAGATGAGGCAGAACCAGCCCGTGAGTTTCACTCTCATGGAAAAAAGGGTTTAAAAAAAATTGTGTTGAAGAGATCTAGAAAAATGCTTTTTTAATTTCAAATCTGTAATGGATGGAAGCCTCCAAAGACCCCACTACAAGCTAGCAGTTACCCAGATATTTCTCACTCTGAACGAAGCGCAAAAACCATTGAGAGAACATTTGTATCAGTGTCCAGAAATTCAGAAACCTTCCTTTCTACTTTAGTCTACGTGCCTGTTCGTCACAGAAAGGAACGGCACTCGGTTCTTCAAGTACTAGCTGGCGTTTAAGACCTCTACAATGATGAAGATATTCTACAATAATCTTTTTCCGGTCCAAAAAAATATCAAGTGTCAGGCTCGGAACAACGTAATACCACAATCGAAAAAAGGGAGACCAGCTTTAATAGGTCTCTGCCTGGGGTTCTGGTGACATCTGGTGACATCTGGCCACTGGCTGCTCCAGGAGCGGCTCCGTGGCCGCCGTCCTGCCCAGGCTGATGCTCGACCTGCACATCCATGTAGAAGGGCTGGAAAATCAGAAACAGTCCGGGTGGTTTTGCAATTCCTCTAGCAAGCCCATGAATTCATAGGCTTGAATTAGAGGATTGAAACATGTTTATATATAGAATTTACATCAACTGTTGGATTTACATTCCTTTAAAGCAAACAATGCTTAGGACACCAGAAAGCCCAGCTGGTACTTTCAGGTTAGGTACAACATATTCCAGCGGTTTGTTTTAAAAGGGGAAGTCCGTGCTTATGCAAGAACACGTGTTTGATGTATACAGTGGCGTTGGAGAACAAAGAGATGTTAAAACCATGCAAAAAAGCACTCAAGAGTGAGCCAAGCCTGGTTTGGATTCATGGCATCACTCCTCTCTCCCTCCTCCACAGCAGGGCTGCTGCCTCCACGCACCAGGCACCACCTCCATGAAACTAAATCATGATATGGGTCTGGAACTTTCAAGGCATGCTAAAGAGATAAAAGTATTTATTATCAAGACCAAAAATCACACCATTTACTTCCTTCAAGAAGTCTCGGGCCACCCTGACCCCCACCAGCAGAAGTCACAGTGCCACGGGCCTGTCCTTTATCCCTGCCTCTCGCTGCTTAGACACACAGCTGGCAGGAAGAGATTATTTTAACTCTTTCCTCCACAAACAACGTGTGTATTTCCCACCAGTTCCCCCAAGGTGTGAATCTTCAGTCATCACCTGCTTTATGCCTCTGTCTGTAACGAGTTAAAACAAGACATTCCCTATCTCCATCCTCCAACATGTTTTACAGAGGATAGAACATTCTGATAAGAAACTTTAGGGTTGGTTTGTTTTGGTTTTTTTTTTTTGGTCTCTTATCCTGATTAATGCAATTTGAATTTTCAGAACAGCACGACAACAGCGCCCACCCCTATCGGTGCTGAGGAGCCCCCATCTAACAGATTGAGAACGGCTACAACGAAGCTTTTCCACTGCTGCGTCTTCTAGGAACAACTTTGACCTCGTCCCCCTGAATCACCTTCACTTACGTTTCAATTTTTGACATTAAAGACAGAGAGGAAAGGATAGATATATTGCAGGCCGTGTTTCAAAAGGCATTCAGTCTTAATGGTCAAAGTCAGTGCCACGTTAACATTTCTGTGAGCGAAAGGAAAAGTAGCCTAAATTCTGCTGTGCAGCAGCAGCAGTTTTCCACAAGAACACACCTATTTACTTATTTCTGTGCTCAGAACACACACAAAAATACTATTGCTACCTTGAAGTCTTGATACAGAGATATAATTCTGTCCATTTTCAAAAGCTGAATGGATTGCCAAGACTTTAAAGACTCCCTGAAGCTAAGAAGAACTGAAATTAATGATTTCTATCTCTAGGGAAGGTAAAAAGGGTTACACTGGGAGTATTAATCCATTCTAGGCTGTAATTACATTTTAACAAGAAAAATGGGTTTGTATGTCACTTAATTATACCTCAATATCCCTCTGGAAATCAAACAGGTCAATTCGCTGCCAGTTACTGCCATCCAGGGCCAGAACATTCCATGCCTTTATTGGGGGAAAAAATGTAAATGTGTTGTTAATATGAAAAAAAAAGCCAGTGGGGACCTAGTTACAGTTTGTTCCTTTTAGAAACAACATTCTGTCTCAGACCTTAAAGCAACAAGTAATTACAGCCACCAAGGAGAACTGTGCAGTTACCAGAATCGTCCCCTCGCACACGGGTGACGCGTTGCGAGCCCGCGCCGCCCCGGCCACTTCTGCTCCCTCGGGAGCGGTGCCGCTGAGCCCAGGACGGGAGGCAGAGCTGGAGCACGGGCATCTTCACGGTCCTGGCTGGAATCTAATCCCCTCTGCAGCTAAACCAACGCCTTTAAAGGACGCCGGCAGGACCACCACGGAGATGGAGGGTACCAGGACATGGGCGAGTCCCAGAGGAGACCCTACCCCAGGCACCTACGCTGCCACGAGGATGACACTAGACTGAGGACGCGCAGGAGTCGGTGGCGCTAGGACGGAGGACCATGCGGTGACATCCCGTAAGCGGCGGGTGAGGCTCTGGTCTCGCACACCTTCTCTCTGGCCTCCGGCAGACAGAGGCGCTCAAGGCAGTTGCGCAGCTCGGTGCACGGGGTGCCGCATCCCAGGGATAGAGAAATTCAGAGCTCTGTAAGCGTCTGGATAAAGCAGCCAGCTCTCACCCGAGACCTACCACCACCGCCCGAGCGACAGTGTTTGCTACCGCCGATTTAAGGGTTTGTTTCGGCTTTATTTTATTTTTTTTTAAAACAAACAAACAAAACATCTCACACGGCTCATGCTACAAAATGAGAACCAGGAACTGAACGTTAGTAATTCTGCCCTTAATGAATCAAAAGGGTTGTCAACAGAGTACTATACTTGACATTTTAATTACATAATCTAAGTGAACAACCAGATCCCATAATAACCATGAGTCCATCGTTATGAAAGAGCGCATGTATATATAGGCGTATTTTTATCCTACGTTTATGACATGCACTAAGCTGCATCTCCATCACAATGTATATCCTGGCTCTTGTGCAAGCCACGTATAGACTTACAACAGAACCGTGAGCATTCATTTTCTGCATTTTACATCTCCTGTTTGTTTCAAGGTCTGGTTATTGCCCTGAGAAAAGTAACAGCTCCAGTGGAAAAGCAACGCACCAGTGGATGCGAGTTGTAAGAGTGTATTTGAACGTGTAACGCAGGGGATATCACACACAGCCTCCCAGCGCGGTGCAGATGCGTTAGCCCTTTACAATACACACTGTGTCACGTAACGACTAACGTGTTCCCTGATGCCCCGTGGACTGTGTAAACAGGAACAAGCGGCAGAGAATGGGAGTACACCTTGACCTTGGCAACTATCTTTGACAGCCCATTTCGGCCCATATTGTTCTGCTGGAGCAGTGAATGTCAGCTGGAAGATCTTTCACTAGAAAAACCTACGTTACCCAGAGACCACGGGGTGATAACCGTAATGCCTACACATCACACAGGCTATTTTTTTTTTTTTTAAGCAATTAAAAATGTTTCTGCATAGTCTTTTTTATTCTTACGTGTTCTGAATAATGACACAAGTCACTGTCTCAATTCGGAACCCAAGGCTGGTCTGTTTTGTACAGGCGTCACGCAGCGCCGGCTCTGCCAGTGCGGTGAATGCACCGCTACAAACGCCTTCCTGCGTGACCGACTTTCCGCTCCTGCCTCCTCCGCGCCTCTTATTAGATACCGGCAGGATAAAGTATCCGAACAAGTCTGGGAGCTCTAGATAACCAGACCTGCAGCTGAAGGAGTTTTCCTAAGTGAAGAATCCAAGCTGGATTTCATTAGCTGAAGCCCACAAAACTATGAGCTACTTAAGGGAAAAAAACAACCCTAAAGAAAACACACTTGTTTTTTTCCCCCCCCACGTTTACATCAGCTACATCCAAGTAGGAAAGTAAACGCTCACGGACTGTGTAGCATCTCGGTGAATCAAAATTTCTACATTTCCACCAATTCCCACACAAGATGCCATTTGAGACTCATGCAAGTTTGGTGTTTTCGCCAGCACAGGCTCCAGTACAAACCTGGGCTGACTGGAGAGTTCTGGGACAAAGGCTGAGCCACCTCCCCTTGGAAACCTGCTCAGGGCCTGGGACACCGGGAAAACGGTATGCAAGCTTTGAGTCCCCCTTCACTGGTGCCATCAGTAGTTTCTGGTATTGCGGTGTTAATTCGGGACACTAATTAACAATAGTTGAGTTGCACAAAGCTCCCTGGTACAAATCCTCCCGGCTGGACGTGCCAGGGAAGGCCGGGGCGAGAGGATCGTCACCCAAACCCAACCAACTGTGAAAATCCACCAGCAAGGAGGAAGGTTCTTACCCGGGAAACTTGAGCACAACGACACAGAGTGACCACATCCAGGAAAGAGAAAATTCTGTAACAGAAATAAAAGATATTTTATCAGTTACGGGCATTTCAAACAAAGAGAACATGGAAAACAAAGAGAGGGGGGGAAAAAAAAAAAAGAAAAAAAAAGGACTGGAGACAGCGAAACTTCTTTGTAATTCAGTTGAAAGCTGAACTGTGAAAAGAAGCGCAGAGCCAGCAGTTAACAAATGAAAGCAAAACACAGATACCGAGCCACTGTGAAATATTAATCTTGCACCTCGTAGTATTTACTGATGGCAACGGAACAACTGTTTATCAAAACAAGACGCTCACGGGTATCGCACACTTTAACAGTCAAACCTCCAGTTAAGGCAGGACACGGCGGAACAAAGAGCCACGTTGAGCTGTTTGGGCTCCTGTTTGTCACAGGAGCATCGCGGTGCCCGGCACCTCTGCTCAGCAAAAAACATCTTTAGCAACAGCTCTCCAGAGCAGGCGGTGCGATAATTAACAGTTAATAGTTCAAAGCAACTCCACAGCCCCGTTTCGGTGCAGGGATTATTTCTCCTTTTTCACACAGCCGCGCTAAACGTGAAGCGTCGTTAACAGGGAGGCGGGAGGAGCATTTTGCTCTGCCACGCTGCAAAGCAGCTTTGCGGAGCCGGTACAGTGTCTAGGAGAGAGGCGTTTAGGATGAAGGCGATGCGGTCGCTCCTCTGCGGTACGTCATTCCTCTGCCAGGGCACACCCAAGGCCAACACCCCGGTGTTGCTGTCCTATTTATCGGGATAAAGGAATTAGACGGTAATACTTTGCAATGCTATACTGGGCTAAGGCATGCAGCTTTTATCTCAGGCATACACACCACCGTCTGCGATCGCAGGAAGTACCAAACCCATTTAAAGCTCCCAAATCTGCACCAATTTATCAATACGGTTATTTCACGGCTTATAGTTATTCAGACAATCACATGCCACAAAACAGAGCAGGCCAAGTGGAGAGCAGAACGACAGGAAGGTCTCCTTCTCTTCGCTAGCAAATATAAAACCATAGGATGAAATGGTTTTGCCAAGATAATACAAACGTTTGACTACAAGAAAACACTTGCACATACGCTTTAAACTTGAAGACCACCAGAAAGAGAAGGCAAATGTTATCAGATGCAACCAATAAAGGTTTGGGGCAAGCAATTTTGTTCCAAAGCTATGCACTATTTTATGAGATACTCTTGTCAGATAAAGCGTGGTTGTCCAGGAGAAATTCCGAGAACAAACAAGACTCCACTGCCCCCAAAATCCTCAGACTTTCTCAGAAGAGCAGGTCCCTTCCAACCCCTACGGTTCTGTGATTCTGTGATTAGTGACCGTTTGGACACCTGCAGCACTTGAGTCATTTCCCCACAAGCCTGGGGGCTCGGGGGGGGTCATACATAGACTTTCCCCGATTCTCAGCAGACCTGCCCGTGCTGGCGGAGACTTAGAAATGAGAAGACGTTGCTGGCAGCGTGTTCTTTTCGTGTGACTTCGAAACACCCTGTACTACTGTGCTACCGAAACTCTGGTATAAAACCAAGACAGCTGCATGATGAATTCATCTCCCCAGCTAAGTACAAAGAATACATTTGAATAAATATCACGGATACTGGAAAAGCCGGGGGAAGAGGTGCTGAGAACAATGAACAAACATTGTGTGCATCACAGGCCAACCGCGCTTTGTCCTAGAGATGAACGAGGCGGGGGTTATCCCGGCTTTTGCTGCTGACACCAAGGTTTGTACGCAGTTAGTACGTGCCGTGCACCTCCAGACACCCGTGTATTTGCATGTTGTTCTATGCGAGTAGTAAATCCTGGATTTTCAAATTTTAGGAGAGGACACAAGCAAGGCTGAGGTGATACAACTATCACATGGCCAAGCTTTCTTCACTGGCAGGTACATAAAAAGCACTTTAGATACATCAGTGTTGGTGGAAGAAGAGAAAAGGATGCTACCGACAGAGGATGAATGCAGATTATTCATCAAAACACAGATGCTCACAGGTATCACGTAGCTTAACGCTCAGGCATTCAGTTGAGTCAGGGCACAGCAGAATAAACAGCCACGCGCTCTCCCGTGCTCCTACACTGCCCAAAGACACTCAGGTTCAAGGAGTTTGGTTCAAGATAGTTCTCATCTGTCCCTTATGCATCTCATCGGGAGACAAAACGTACAGTGACATGCTGAGACAGACGCAGTTCGGAGGTTTGGGAAAGAGAGAGTATGGGCTTTACCATAACTCTGTTTTGGGAACCCCCTCCCGGATTTCAGAAGCAGCTCCATACTCGCTCTCAACTGCTTATAGACAAGCCTTCCCCTGGAATTAAATGTCCGTTATTCATGCACGTATGCGAGCACTGAGGATTTATTTAGCACAATGTCAATGCACAACAATACAAGGAAAGCCTGGGGAAATGATAGAAGCTAGGGAAAATTCTTACTTTCACCCCAGGTTCCCATCATAGGAGCAAAAAAATACCAGACTCCATGGGAACAGCGGCTAGGTCAATAACTACGCAAGCTTTCTATATTTTCATTAGAACTGCTTTCTCCATGGAAATCCCAGGCTATTAATAACGATCTCATCCCTCTATCAGGGCTGTTAGGTCTTGGCCAAATTCTTTTCCGCTTCCTGCTCCTCCCTTCCCAGTCTACCCACACAGCAAAGGGATGTCAAGGCAGCGAAACGCTCGTCCCTCTCCCCTCCGAGGTTCACATTGCTGAGCTTCGCCAGGAGCTCCCGTCTTGTCCAACTCGGAGACTTTGGCTGGGAAAAGCTCAAGAGCATTTTCCAGCATTGTCTGAACTGCACTTGCATTTGCTCAAGAATATTAAGCCAGTGACTCAGCACAATCAGACCGCTAAAAAAAAAAAAAAAATAAAAATCACTCTTTCAGCAGCGTTTCGATCGTTTCAGAATTGGCTCCAACTACAACCCTCTGCATGAACTGGAGGGAACAGCAGGAGCACAGTTAAAATCTCACAGACACAATGACCCAAGCGAAGTTTTCTAACGCAGCCCTGAGGACAGGCTTTTTCTTCTCCAAGGAGCTTTTGGGGAACATTTAAAACAACCCAACCCCCCCCCCCCAAACAAGCTGCCCACGTGGCTCAACAATGACCGAGCAGACATCATCTCCCACCAGGAGAACAGTATGGGCCAGAAATGCTGGGTCTATTTTCAGCAGTCTGCACGGTATAAAAGTAATCTTGATGTTCACTTGAAATAATACACGTTCTTGCTATTACCCTGGGGCTCAATTAAAACTGGACCTGACAACGAGGAAACACACCGGGCTGACAGGAAATTTGGATTCAACTTTGCTAGTCGGCTCCAGACCCTCCCTCAGTAACAGAGGGACAATTCCTCCTGGAACTGTTCCAAAGCACAAAATCCTTAGGAAATACCTGCTGCTCTGGCCAGATTCGGTTTATCTGGTGAAAGAAAGCAGAGAAGAGTAAGCAGCAGCGGGCTGAGCAGCACTACTTGAAAAATGGCTTTCCTGAGTCTCTTTAACAGATGAAGAGACACGTAGCCGGGGGGTTTCTTTTTACATCCAACCCGCAGGATTTCTGCTTTGCTCGCAGCTGACTGCTGTACTCTTACGTCGGTTTTTTTTACTCTTCAGAGTTGACAGTAAGAAACTAATCCACACCAATAACTTCAGCATCAAACAGGGATGACGGGGAAGGCAGACTGAGTATTCCAAACAGGAATTAAAACAACCCTGGTATTGCAGCAGATTAAATTATTTCCCAGCAAAGTAACTCACCATGTTTAGGACTTTGCCTGAACAGTCCAGCACTGGACAATTTAGCTAAAACACGTCGCGGTTAGAGCATTTTTCAGGTTTCAACCTCTTAATCCACTCAGGGTTTTCTAGGACTCCTCACTTTCCCACTGCCACTCTAATTAGATTAGGGTCAAGACTCTAATGAAATCCCTGGATGCTGCAGGCTTTGAGGTGAGCTAGAGCTTAGACCTTTAGCCTTCTAAAATTATCAACACCAATTTATGTCAGCGACCCACCATTCAAGTTAAGTTCTGCTCCGCACTCATTTTACGCCGATGGGCTGGCCAGGAACAGGGAAACGCCAACTTTGCTGCCAACTTACCGGTCCCCCGCGCGCTCCTGTTGCTTCCTTGTCCCGAGCAGAACTCAAGCTCCCGAGGAATAAACCAACACAAGACTTGAAGGTCAGATGGCAAAGCCAGTGCCGGTGACTGGCTGTGCCGGAGACGGGCGAGCAGGCAGCAGGAGGTGGCATGGAGTAAAAAGCCGCTTACACCAGGAGAGAACTGAGAACTTGCTTGACCTGCCCATAAACCAATATGGAAAAGCCGAATTCCCGCAGCCCGGTCCGCTTCCCCCGGCCAAGCGTAAGCTGTTTAGTGGCCCCACGTCACGCTGAGAGCAAACCTTCTGCGGGAAACCAGCAGAGACCACCACTGCCACAGAAAAGCCAGGCTTGGGGCTGGGGTTTGGCTTGCGGACAAGAAGCGACTGGCGGGCAGCCCACCAAGGCCGAATGCACCTTTTCAATGGGGCATCGTCGGTGCCAGCGCGGGGAAACAGGGACATGATGCCCCTTCTGGGGAACGGCCACGGCCAGAGCCAACGTGGACCACGGGTTCACCCTTCAGAGCCACTGAGCCAGATGCTGCCCAAACAGAAGCTGGAGGCAGCGAAAGGAGCTCCACTTTTTGCCGATTTGGCTCATTTTTGACTGTGTAAAGGTATAGGCAAGTATAAAGGTGTAAGCGCCTAGAAACTCAGCTGGCAGGAGACAGAGCTGAGGCAGGCACGAGGATCTGAGACCCATCAGCTGATCTCTGTCCCCACGTGCTGCAGGACAGCTTTGTTTAGAGTCCTGGTCTCGGGGAAATGCAGGACAAACAGCATGGCCACCAGCGACGTGGTAGGACAGAACCCGACAGGACAGCTGAAGCATGGACATGTTTGAAGGAGAGATTTCTCAGGACAGCCCTCCAGAGCTCTTTACACCTCCACCCCATCCTCCCAGCGAGAAGTGTGACTGGAGTTGCATATTTCTGTACCTCGGGGTGTGACAAAGGCTGCTGTTCACCCCTTTCATACCCTCCTACTCTTTATTTTGCTCAAGTACAGCTTTCCACTTTGCAACCACACACACGAGACATCAATGCCATCTGCAGAATGAACAAACCAGAGAACAAGACATTACACAGCGGCACTGCTTAAACACATAAGTCTTTGTCTTGCAGACAGTGACACTCATTTACGGGAGATTCCTGCAGATAAACGCATCCAAGTTTCTCTTTCAAAGGCTGCACTGTCAATCCACACTAATTAATCTTCACAGTATGCTAACAGTGAATTCCAACTCTCAGAACCATTACTTATGAACTTAAACATTTATAAACTCCCTCTCCTGATTTTGCCTAGGTTCCACGCAATCCACGCGTGCTGTTTTACGGCAGGTGAGGATGACTAGTGATATCAAGGCACACGAGACAACATCATTTCCGCAGGGCAGAAGCGTGCGCACTGCTAAGAACTCAGCCACGCTGTGGCTTGTACTGATGAAACTCCCTCCCTGGTGCAGGACCTTCCCTCCTACTTACCACAAATCCTTTTCCAACTCCCTAGTAACGTTCCTCCACACCAGCTACCTCCTACAGCCCAAGATGAGCTTTTGCTTCCACACAGGATCGTTCCACTTTGACCAATGTGCTGGAAAGCTCCCCCGTGCTCTCATCAACGTCCTGCTCCCTGGGAGCCCAGTGACCACACACCCCTTCCCCTCAAGTCCATGCAAAATCTCAGTTAAATTCCACCCCCCGACCTCTTCCTCCCTACCAGATTCCCTGTGCCACGCACACTCCTTGCCTCACACCAGTGCTCCTCACAGCCTGTCCCCAGCCTACCTGGGTCTTGTGTCACCTTACCACAAGGGCAAACCCTGGTTTTGTTGCATCTCCAACACCAGCACCTACTTGCTCCCATCAGTAAAAGAATCCCCCCTCAGGAAATCCAGCAAGACACTTTTCTCACTCTTCAAATTCCCCTTTTGCTGCCACACCTCCATACCAATGGTTCAGGGCAAGCACTGGGGGAAGACAACTGCTGTCACCTGTGAGAAACTGCATCAGTTTATCTGAGCAAGGGCATCCTGTCGCGTTTGCGACTTCATCCCGCTCCTCCCACAGGTTGCTCAGCTCTCCCAGCTACGCGATGGTGATTTTCACACGGCAATCCCCGTACAGCATGGACAATCACTCCCCTGTAGACCAGGCTTAAAAAAATCAAACACCCACATCAGCAGCAAGGAGGGCTTTAGAAGCCATACATCTTGCTTTTGGACGAAGAATACTGGAATAGAAGAGACCAAATCAGACTGGAGATACCATCGCAGAGAACAGAGGAGGCAGCGCAGTCAGAAGAAAAGTCAGACTTCTTTTTATTCAGTTTATTTCACAAGTGAGTTAGAAGCACTTTCCTGTGTCAGAGCTCTTCTCCCCAGACTTTTTCTTGCCATTAAACATTGACACTACCACACAGTTTCTTGCGGTGTAAGAATTTTGTTTGTGTTAATAATTTAAGCTGCCACGTGCAATTGCCTTCACCGTTTTCAGTCTAGCATCTCGGCTTAAAGCGCTGATGAACATGATTTTACTTCAAGATACCAAACTGTGACAACTGGACAGACACTGGAATAGGCTGCCCAGGGAGGTGGTGGAGTCACCATCCCTGAATGTGTTTAGGAGTCATTTAGATGTGGTGTGGGGGGATGTGGTGTAGGGGAGAACTTTGTAGAGTGGGGTTGATGGTTGGACTCAATGATCCCAAGGGTCTTTTCCAACCTAAATGATTCTATGACTGAGGTACAATCGCACACACGTCACACTACTCCTGCGCCGGGGAAGGCAAACTTCAGAGGGCACATACGTGTGCGCACGCGGAAGGGCAGCACAGGGAGAGGGCAGAGCTCTCCACCCAGATCCACAAAGCCTGATCTGCTTGACCTTTTCCAACAGGAGCATCCTGCCCGGTTCCTCTCTTATTGACGAGGAACAGGACAAAGTCTGCTCCAGTGTAACTAGACCAGAGGAACTAACTTTTTTAAAATGAAACACTTTACAGACAGGCAGAACCCTATTTCACTCATTAGCCCACACTTACCGTTTATTTTCATTACGGACTTACTTAGTCCTTAGTTCTTCCATCTACAAAGCAGGCAACCAGGAAATTAATTTAACATTTTAAAAACCAAAACCCAATAATATTCCGCATAAACTGCTGCTGCTGCAGACCTTTGATCTGCCTCTGTTTGTCTATGGCTTTCCAAATGACCCAATCCAAGCTCCTGATTTATGAGCAAAGCAGCAAAATCAGCTGCTGGCTGCAAATAACAATACACCCCCCCATCTCCCGTACGGAAAGCAGGCTTACCGAAGCAGCAGCTCTTTTGGAAGTTTTTTGTTGATCACAGCTTCATCATTGTTTGAGAACATCTGTAAACAAAAACAAATTTAAACATTTTAGCCATATATTTTCATTAAGGAAACAAAGCCTACTTTACTCTAGGGAAGAAGCTGCCGGTTAACGAGGCCATTTCAAGAGAGACATCTGGCCCGATAAATTCTCAAAAGATAAACTTTGTGCTCAAGCTTTCAAACTCCCGGATTAGACCACAGCTGGATGGGATGTTACATCCAATATAGTTTAAAAAGTGGTCCAAGAATGCTCTATGGGGTTGACAGATTAAATATAAGATGGGATTTTTAATTTATCTATTAAATGATAATGAGGAGGTGCTTGTGGGCTGGCAGTGACTATAGGAAGGTATCACTGCAGCGTTACTATGGGGTTCTATCTGTGCCACGGTTCCCCGCAGGTACAGCAAAGCACAGGCACTTTAAAACCATACAGTGCAACTCCGCATCAAACAAGCAGGCGGCAAAGGGGTTGGAGAGAAGGGCTACGACGAGAGCGATGGAGCAGCCCCGACCTCCAACAACTGGAGGCTGAAGATGCAGGAGCAGCGGGACTGGTTTCCATGACAGAAAAGGCCGCAGAGTGCTGGCAAACAGGAGCCTACGAGAAAGTATTACAGCGCCCGTACGGTCCTTGCAGCCAGCTGGATGGGAGCAGCCTCAGGGGCTCTGGGGAAAGGGGCAAACGGTATTTTTTTTTTAAAATCACAAAGCACGGTTTAAAGGGAGATGTGATTTTTGGTGCTGCATCAGGAGGAGAGATGATTCTAGGAAAATACCACGTTCTTCCAAGGCAAGGAAGCCAGAGCTGGTGGTTGTATCCCGTGCAAAGCACTGGCACAATGGCCAACAATTTACAAATCTGAAATGGACTTTTGGACCAGCTAAAACAACCCCACTAGCTGCAAGAGTGAGAGAAGCTTCTCTTTTCTACAGAGTGCTAAGAAAAACAGACAGCAAAGCCTCACGTGCTTCTTGGGGAATATCTACATATATTTAAAAGACTTGGTATTGTCTTGCCATGGTGAAAAAACAAACAAACAAACAACCTCCACACACTTAATGCCTGTGGGAGGAATGATTAGAGCGATCTGCTGAGCGGTGATGCCTCATTCCATTTAGAGGCATGCTTTCAACATTTCCAAAACCAAAGAAGGGAACAACAAGAATGAGCTTTAATTTCATTAATAAAGTTTCTCTTTAACCTCCGGAACAATCAAGAGCTCCAAGCCACATACCTGGTAAAAACTGCTGCTGAAATTACAGTCTGAAAAAGCCCATTCTAATCAGTTGATTAAGTGGTCTGAATCAATTTAGTTGTATGTATGCAAAGCAAATAAACCCAGCATCAGCTAGGTCACTTAAGTGCCAGAGGATCAGATTAAGAGTTAAAAAAGGAAAGTAAGATCTACCTGGCTTATGAAGCTGTACTCAGCCTCACCGACAGCCAACAGCTTCTCCAGCCAGCAGATATGCTGTACGCAAGCACCAGTCCAACCCCATCACCTTGCAAAGAAGCCACCACAGCTTAATGGGAAAAGCTAACGTGCTGCCGCTAAATTGTGTTTTAATAACGCACCGATCAGTGCTAACAAACTGACAACAGAATAATGCCACCATCACGAGACAACACCAAACCCAATGCTTTTAGAGTCAGTCAAACTTAAAAGCTGGGTTTCTAAATCACAGGTTGCTTCTTAATTATCTCCAGATACCAAAGCACGATGCTAAGTGGGACACGAACTCTCCAGCATTATTTCCCAAAATGTCACACAGCAGAAAAGTGTTGTTTTCCCCCCCACAGACGCTTTTATCACTTCCCACCAGAAGATATCACAAGTTAACAAGTCCTAAACGGTCCACTAGACAGGCGACTACTCAGCCCCTTTTGCAGATAATTAAAATTGTCATTTTAATGGCAAAGGGGGGAAGTTTTGCCATTTCCCCAGCTAACACAAATTCTGTGAAGTCTGGTCCCTCAAGACTAGGGCAGAAGAGCATCTTCTTGAGTCAAGGACCACGCTCAGACCCGGCCACGGATGCCATCCGGTGCCTGGCAGATAACCGGAGTGCCACAGCAGGACAGGATAGACACTGGCAAGGCTGTTAAAGCAGCTAACGTGTGTGCGCATCCTGGGACTGGATCTTCTAATTAGACGGCTTAGCTGATCAGCTGGGAAATTAAGGAAATTCTGGAGAAAGCTCTAATGAAGGAGAAATGCAGAGGAATTATTCATGGGAAAATAAGACTATGATTCCTCCCCCAGTTACAAGAACAATAGCAAAGAGGCAGATCCATCCTCTTTCCCATTATTGTCCAGGCCAGAATTTTACATCTGGCCCAGCACCCTACACCCCCTCACAAAAAAGGGTACGAGAAATTAAAGGAGCAAATCAGATAGCAGTAGGAGACTTCCGAAAAGGAACCAGACTAGAAGAGACCAGGCAAGGGGCAGGAAGTATTAAAATAGAGATTCCAGAAGCAGCCAGCCAGCCTTTTCTGTCTCATCTGTACTGGCAACAAGGCTTTGTCTGAACGCAGGCACTAGTCACTGCCTGTTGTTAACTGCGATCGTACATCAGGGACACCCGAACAGCTTCGTGCAAAACACAGGGTTTTTTTCTTGACTTCTGACCACTACATTGCTCAGTAGAAAAAGCTCACCTTGATTCCAGTGCAAATCAAAGCCTTAGACTGGTTTTCTGAAGACGCAACCCTTTGACCAGTACTACACTAAAGGAACCTTTGTTTTTTTGTCTTATTAAAAAAGTCCTTGGACCGAAATGTGACAGTGCCGCTGCAGGATGCGCTGTGTGGCAGATCCTCAGCTCTGGAATTCCCCCTCCCCTGGAAGGCTGGGAAGTGCCAGGCTGCATCACCAGACCTCACGATTGTATCAAGCCTTCAACGTGGTGCTCAGATGACAGAGGCTGGGTGAAAACAGGCTGGAATTGGGATATATTGCTAAGTCATGGCAGTGTATACAGCTACTTAAATACACCAGTGGACACTTTGACTTTCTGGCAAGTCCATACAAGAATAAAACTAGTCTGCAAAAGTGTTAGAGGGTATTCTAGACTTCCAGGTTTTTTTAAATTACTTCTAGGGATAAAAACTACATGTTCTAAGTTTGCTTTTCCTAACACCTCTCTCATATCCTTTAATACCAGGTGTTACGCAGTAGAATAAGTTACTCTTGACAGGATAACGTATCTTTCTCGTACGTAAATTTTGCATCCTGTATAAAACACAGAATCTTCACAAAGCATCAAGTTTGCTGCTGTGCGAAGCCACATGCCTTGTACGGAAGAAAGGGAAGGAGGGAAAGGATGAAACCCCTCTCGCCCATCCACCCATCGAGACGCAGGCAGACCGGCAGCGCGCTCCCCTTCTGAAACAGCCTTTTCCAGCTACAACAGAAGGGATAAATCTGGAACAAACACCACGGAAGCAGTCTTTAAAACTTGTATTAAATTAGCACAGGTTGCTACAATCTGCTACAAGGCAAAGGAAAACATGTCCTAACAGAACAGCAGAGCTGGACGGAGTTTATTATCTGCCATTTCCTTGTCATTTTACTCTAAATCTCTTACTGGTCTTCGGAGCAGCATCTCCAGAGAGTGGAAGCGCTGGCTTCGCTGCTCCGGGCAGCTGGAGCTACGCGGGACCACAGCGCACACAGGATTTGGTCATTGCTCAGTTCAGATGATTTGATTTTCCTGCAAATATTGGATTGCCCAGGAAATGGGCAGAACCTGCAGAGTTCTCCAGGGCATGCGTCTGGTAGCGGTTTTACACAGAAAGACGTTTTACAACCTCTGAGATATTTTGCATACACACGCTTCAACAGCGCTGCACGTGGAAACACCTCCCTGTTCCAACAGGGGCTCAAATGGGAGAACAAACAGGATCCATCTAATCGTAACTCCAGCAACTCCAGCGGTCGGTTCAGCACCAACTTCACAAGCCCAAAGAAATGACAAAACTGGGGGGGACTTAATCCATAAATCAATCCTTCGTCTTGCAAACCGATTAAAATGTTAACACACCATTCGCTACTCAATAAAAGGCCCCCAGTTTACAACAGTCCATTGCATTCAGCATTCGAGAGCTGCACCCAGAGGGGCTGGATGATCCAGCCTTCAGTCATCCCCAGGAACTCGCCAAATGCCCCTGAATTCAAGTCCTCTTTCCTGCGCTCTCCCACATCAGCTGAAAGCCCGGAGATTATAACCCAGGAGACAAAGACCTGGTACTTCCCAGGATGTATTTATGGGCACAGCCGGGCTCCTCTCCACAGCTCCATCACCCAGAAGCACCCAAATCAAGCAAGTTTAGGAAAACAACTGGACAAAAGCGATCAAAAGATACACTTCTTGCAGCCTTACACTGCAGTCACTTAAGACGTAATTGTCCATTTGTTTTAATAATTCTTCCCTCACCTTTCTGAATATTAGAAGTTTTGCAGAGTGGCTCAACCCATCTGGTTGCCCAGTCGGCAAGTGCTGCGTGCGGGGCTAATAAAGAGATTTATCTGCCAAGAGTGTGGAAGGCAGAGCTGCTCCTCTGGCACTGGTCGTGTCATCCACTCATTACTGGGCAGAGCCACCCAAACTGGGTCACCTGTGTGACATCAACACGGGATCCGGGTGACAGCGCTTCGCAGCCGAGTGCGCAACGGGTGACAGCGGATAATTAGGAGTGTCCCTGCACAGAAACACCTACATACACACCGTGCTCATCAAACATGCAAAGAGAGACAGGAACAACAGTTGATGCAAGCTCCCTAAGTGAAGCAACTCTTCGCAGGCATGCATTATTAGAGTTAAAATATAGAGTATTGCGTCATTATTGCAGCCATTCATTTAGCTTTTGAGCAGCCTTGCATCGTTACGGACCAGGCTTCAAAAGCCATCCAAGACTCGTCTTGGTGCTCTCCTCCGGGTCTGGCGCCACATTATCACCCTGCCCAGCGGGAAGCGATGCGGTCAGTATTTAGCATGTAAATGAGGTGTCCACACGCTGGACCGATTCAGCCACCGCGTTCACGGAGAGACTGCGCAACTTCTCCCCAGCACACGACACGAACATACATCACCAGCAAATGCTGCTGCAGAGGGTGGGACAGCCAACGCCTGCAGCTCCTCCCAGGGAATCCACACTCAATATACATTTCGTTATATTTTAGAAGCTTCCATCTGACCAAACAATTGCTTTATCAATATGGGGCTCTTAATATCAGGTTCATTGACTCATTCCACAGCAGCAAGTAAAGGCTTCTCCAGCGAGAAGAGCGTTTATTCAAGACTTTCTGCAAAATTTAAATCTTTGCTTCCAGAACAGTTACACTCCCCGTACTCTCGGCTCCACAGAAAGTCTCCAAGCACGTTGGCACAAAGTCGTCTTTCCCGGCTTAGAGAAGCGGAGAAACCCCCCAGGAGCTGCCAGGGACCCCGGCTCCAGGCAGCCGAGCTCGGCTGCGGTCTGGGCTGGCACGAGGCGGGGGGGGACACACACAATGCTTTCCTGTAAATGTCACATCTGGTAATGGGTTCGATTTTATTGTTGGGGAAAGGCTGGAGGGGTGTTTCCTAGGAGGAACAAAAGGTTTGTTTTTCACTTTTTTTGTGTTTGGAAAAATACACTTGAGAAGTTTCTAAATAAGTTATTTCAACATTTGCAGTTTACTGGAAGTAATTAGGAATATTAACGTACAGAATACAAAGCACATTTATTTTACATTACCCTAAATGCTCAAGACTACTCCCTGTAAGCAATTCTGAAGTTACTGGCTACATTTTTAAGAGAACAAGAGTTTACTCATCTGACACACCAAAAAGACTTTCCACCGGAACAGCAGCAGGGACTTTTTTCAATAAAGCGGTGTTTGGACATGAAGACATACCAGAGTGCCTTGCCTATACGGCAGCAGATGCCGAAAAACACCATCCATTTTTCCCAACATTTTGTTCCACAGAGTTTTGCCCACTAAAGAGACGAGGAGCAGAAAAAGGATGGAGCCGATCTGCAGCGTAATGCGGGTGGTCTAGAATTAAGGCTCCTCTCTAAGATACACAAACACTCACATGCTCCAGGCAGCTCCGAGGCTGGAACTTCAGAACCTGGACTGACCCTCACACGGTGCCACGTCCCGGTACCACCAAAACCCTACTTTGCCAACAAATATGGAGGAATTTACTGGCATAGAGTTTCAAGGTTGCTCACAAGGAGTCATTCGCTTTCAATCTGACTGTCTGCAGAGCTTGTTTCTGCTAAAAACGTGTATCGTTACGGCCATGAGGAGGACAGGAGCACCACCCCTCCCCGTGCTCTTTTACCCGCACACAAACACGTTCGCACACAGAGGCGGCGGTATGCAAGACCCCTATCATCCTGAAACTTAATAGTTGTGTGTTCAGTTGGACCAGAAACAGGCTACCATCAGCATTAACGGGAAATCGAGTAATTGTCCGTGTTTGTGCTGAGGGCAGGCTGCACGCCGGCGAGCCAGCAGCGAGATACAGCTGCTGCACACATCAGCTAGGGTGGGAGCATTTACTGCAGCGCCGACGAACACAGCTGGTTTTCAACCCAGCCTGCATCTGGCACCAGCACCAGGAGGGGGATGGTTGGTCTTAAAAAAAAATATATAAAAATCACATGAGGCTTTACTTTAGAAGCATCAGCGCCAAAGCCAACAACTGAGCACACGGTGTTAGCCTAGATGCGGACTTTGAACTCAAACACTTTCCTTCCAAAGCAGAAAATTCAAAGCTCAAAGGAGAGAAAGGGACGAAGCTTATTTGGAGGTTTACGGAATGAGTGGCTCCAAGGCTAGCAAAGGCACCCAAACCAGTCCTTACACCAACACCCACCGATACCCACCTTAACCTTCACTCCAGGGAAAAATAACCCAGGGTATCGGGCACACCCAGCCCCTTGAGAGCCCAGACTGAAAATCCGCAACAGCCCAAGAAGCACTAACAAAACACGCTGCCATGGCCAAGGACACCATCAGGATGGTACAGAGAGAGGGAAAGGAAGAAGATGGACATCCATTTTCCGTACAAAACCAACCAACCAACCGAAAGACATCCATACGGGTGGGCAGCAGGAAGTGAAAGTGTGAACATTTCCAAAAGTAAGCACAAACACAACCAATAAAGTGTTTCATGTCTCTATATAAAGCAAACCTCATGCAAAATAAATAATACAGAATTTAAAAGCATACCCTCTCAAAAAAATCTATGAAAGATTAGTAAATATCCTTTGAAAATACCGCAACTTCTTCACTTGCCTAACAGAAATGGCGTAAGGCAAACTTCTTACAGCAGCTTCACAAACACAAAAGGAGAAGGTAACCACGTGCTGAGGACGCAGTTTTAGCTGGTGTTTAGACCTACAGCTCACAGTCCTCGGCCAACAAGCAAACGCTGGCCAGACCCTCCACAACTGCTCATAACCACAGGAAATTAAGCAATTAAAACCAAGACAGAAAACAGACTGCAATTATGAAGAATAAATAATGCATTCTGGAAACTGTTTTTAAGCCAGGGAAGGTGGGGAATCAAGAGTTGCCATCATAAATTAAGGATTACATATGTAGCTGGCATATTTTGCCCGTTTACATCCCCACCCAATCTGTATCATCGAGGCGCTTTGGAGATTAACCTTCAGAGCTACGAAAGAGTCTTTCGCTATTCTGAGGTGAAAGAAATGAAACATCTGCGCAACTTCATTCCAAGAGTTTAAATCCTGACGAGCCCAAGATGCCCTGGGAGGGTCGTTCAGCTCCACAGCTGCTGGCTCACACCCAAAAAGCCAGTATTACTGGTAGTATTTATTTATACCACTTTTATCTGCTATGGTCCATATGGAGGAGATGAACAAGCCCAGTATGGAGTCATTGAAACAAGACAAGACACACACCAAACCCAGCTCATAACACATAACTCCAATCTAGTAAAAAAAAAAAAAGCTGAGCATAAAACACAAAACACAAAAAAGTGGAGTTCATTCTGGTATTTCCTTTGGAAGAGCTCAGCGAAGCTTTGAAGTGACTTCTTACAAGCAGTGTCAATGTATACTAACACCTCGCCTCTAGTTCTGTTCATTTTGGAAAACAATTCTACTACTGCTATAGGGCTCGAATAACTGAAACGTAAGCGACACGCAGTGAGTACCAGTTGAGAAGTGCTCCTTCCCCAGTACAAGACACAAGAGGAGCCGGAGTTTAAGCGGGCTGAGCTGCCTCACCGGAGGCAAAGAAAAAATTACACTGCAGAGACAAGTCACACAGAAGTGACAGTGAAATACACGGCTCTTCAGAACACATGATACAAAGCATAAAGTTGTTTACATCCCCGAGCTGTTCAGATTAGGTTAATTTTCCTTCAAGCCTTTAGTTACACAAGGACTTCTGTTTTTTAAAAAACAAACAAACACACACACATCCAGTTTAATCAGTGTTAAATCTCCAAGGAAAATGGCTGGCTGTCGAATAAAGCCGCTGCTGTGACAAGCTCCGGCGACAGCAGTCGCGTCGCTCCGGCGTTCTCCCGCAGCATTTGTGTCGGTGGGACTGGGGAAGGCGACGCATCCGTGCCACCCTCCTGCCACACACCGTGTCACCGTGTCACCCTCGCCCCGCCGGGCTCACAACCAGGGCTCCAATCAAACAGAATCATGACTAAGCAGCACAAAACCGAGAGGAAATAGACCCTGGCCGAAAAGGCTTATTATAGGCTTAATATTCCTAAAAATAACTCAATAGGCAATTTACTCCACATCCACTGTCAGCTCACTTCTTCCTCATCTGCTTGTCATTGCTTTGGAAAAGCTTAAATTTCTGCTGGCGATAAAAAGCTGGGGTATGATGAGCTGCCTTCCTGTGCAGCCTGACTCTACTCTGCATTCAGTAACGAAGTTAAATAAATAGCCTCTTTTTTTTTTTTGAATCAGCAATGCTAAAAGCACGAGGATGAACAACAACAACAAAAAAAAAAATCAGTAGAGCCCCACAGAACTCAAACCCCGGATAAAGAATGGCCTGCTGCACGCAGCTCTGATGTAGCAGCGTAACGCAGAAACTGCCGCGGAGAAGAAAGTCATCAGGTGATTTATGGGCAAATACACAAGGTCGTGTTGTTGCATTCAAAAAGTTAAAAAAAAAAAAGGTCAGATACGCAGTGCAGGCGAGATACTAAAAGACAACTACTGATTTAAGAAATACCATTTCAACTGGAAGTACCACATGTGCTATATCCTATTTTTTTTTTTTAAAAACTAGAAGCTGCTGTCAGATACCAAAAGCGCATGTTCATAAGCTTTTTGTTCATCTGTTTTGTTCTTCTATCCCAGTCTTGGCTCCGAGACAGTTTTCCACAAACAAAGCATCCCACGACTACACCTAAAAGCCCACTGCCTTCATTTTTAAATTGCAATTGGAAAGACCCCCCCAGCACTAGCCATTCCCAGCGGTTTAGCTACCCGACTGCTCCCGGCTGCAGGGGACGCACACGGGAGCAGTGTCCGCTGGAGAGTCCTGGCAGGGACGCGGGGCAGGCCCTCAAGCAGCCCGGTGACAGACTGGGGAGGCAGAAGCTCGCAGTTAATCGGCTTTGTCTTTACCAGGAGTTGTATCTGGTGCTGAATGAAAAACACTCTCGGAAGACGTCAGCGGTGGCTCGCGCGGCCAAGAACTGCAGAGGTCAAAGTGAGTTGGCATCATACCTTAAATCAACAGGGCAAGCAACGAGAAGCAAAAATACCACACATGCTGTCATCAAAGCTGGTTTGGGGCGTCTACTTTTTTTAGCTCCATTAAAAACCTCAGCATCCTAGAGTGGTCATCTGGGTATTTTATGGCCTATTACAGCTATTTGATTTTAAGATGATGCTACTTTCTCACACACACCCGTCAAAGCTTTAAATATGCACCTTTGCCTGTAAAAACAACATCCCAGACCAACAAAGAAGGAGAATAAGTAAGACAAAGACTTCCTGACTTCACAGGGACATGGACTATGGCCATGGACTGTGCTGTAAAACACCCACTATCACTATTTATATTTTTTTCTTTAGCCTTTTTAGAAGCTCATTTTAGCAGGGTAGCGGTTTACTACAAATATGCTTTGAAAGGATTTGTTTTCTTTATTTAAAAAAGCCACAAACTGACACGCTTCAGTATTTTCAGGACAAAAGTGAGACTCCTCTAGCTCTCCAAGTAGGTACCAAAGCTCATCACAATTCAAATAAGCTTCTTTGATAAAGAAATTTCTTGTAGTTCTGCTTCTCTCCAAAACCTGTGGTTCTAGGTTAGTGGCAATAAGGTGTTTTGTTTTTGTTTTTGTTTTTTTTTTTCCACTATTGGGTTTGCATTCAGCTATTATCAAAGAGATGACGATAGTATTGTTGGTATTACTTGGAAATAAAGCCAAACGATGGCGTCTCAAGAAAACCCCTACCTGATACGAGGTGTGAAGGGCATTGGGCGAGTTTACCACACATAAGAGGATGGTTGATCTGAAAGCAAAACTGATGGATTGGCCTGGCACATACCACCGCCAGCCACACAAAGGCCTGGGCCCCTCCGCACCACCGACACTGTGTGGTGTGTCACACCAGATCAGCGAGGCTAAAACATTCCTCGGGTCGACTTTCACAATGGAATGAGTCAAATGGAACACACCGCAAGGGAAGCCAACGGTGAAAACAATAATTACCTGATCTATCCCAGGCCCCAATTAATAATGGTATCTAAAATAAAACGAGACATACCTGTGTGTACAGGCTCTCTCACTCCCTTTCCTGTTACACAAGCTGCGATGTGAGTCGGACGCAGCCCAGGCAGTCGGGCACCTCTCCCTGGGAGTACACACAGACCCTGTAGTGGCTCCTCCGACTGGCAGCTCCCAGTGAAACCACCTCAGGGAACCCTGTTTTGGCACCGAGGAGGGCATTCACCCGGGTAACCTGCAAGGAAAGCCCTCACCATTGCCGTACATAGATGGCCCAGACACCGTGCGCTGCTTGTCACGCAGCTCAGGCCAAAGCAGTGACGAGTCCTGCGCGGGTGCTGCCCAGCATCCTGTGCCACACCAGTGTCAGCAATGGACGGGGGAGGAAATACAGGTTTTCTGGCATTTCTGCTTATATTTCCTGCTGAAATTACTGCTTGCCAGGGCCAGCATTTCCACTGTTGCCCAACTTACAAGCACAGCTCCTTGCAGAGGAAGATGATAATCCCATTTGGGAAAAAAGAAATAATAAAAAATTGGTGACACAAGCGTGGTCTCTCAGGTGACACGGGCTAAGGTCAAAGCACGCACATAATCCAACACTTGTAAAGCTGTTGCTCTACCCAGTTACGGCAGGGATGTGCTTGTGGCTGCCTAGTCCAAAGACTAAAAGGTGAAGGAGCTGGGAGAGCTCCCCAGCACCAATTTAACAAAAGGGAATGAAAAGCAATCGGAACTGGTTTCCGAAATACCCGTTTTTTAATCGGTGAGTCCCCCATACTATGCCACCTTTGGCTTTTGGTAACTTGCCTGTACGGCGCCTGTATGGCAAAATACGGCACGGAGATTGCAAAGGAGAAATTCAGAGCAATAAAGATTTCCCCCCGCTGCCCCCTCCTCCAACAAAGAGCCGTTTTCCCGGTTAAACCTCCCCGGTCTCCCTGCAGCCTGGGTCAAGTATCTTTTGCGCAACCAGTTCGACTTTTGCTTCCAAATCTCGCTGAATTCCTCTTTCCTCTACTGGTACGGAGCAGAGCTGGGGCATGAAACACAAGTTAGGGTTTACATCCTTTACTATCTTAACGCTTAAGCAACCACTTTGTACACAATAAAGTAACATTTTATTATTCGTCTGCCAAAAAAAGATGGGCTGGCTTAAAAAGTATTACACATAAGCGTGGCATGAGATAACACCCAAATCAAAACAATAAAATGGGGGTGATGGGAGTGAAGAAGAGTATGTAAAAGCCATCAGCTTTGACACCACCCAAATTATTTTTTACTTTGACAGCATTTCTCATGACTTATGCGCCACACTGTTAGATACGTGCCAAAACAGAACTGTTTGGATTCATCTGCACTACCTCACGTCTTCGCTGCCTTACGTCAGCGACAGTTTCTCTTGCCATATAAAACGAAACGCTGTGGTTAAGTTTAACCTCAGTTTCTGCTAGAAAACAGCAGAGACACACACCATGGGATGCAAAGAGTTATCGATACTCCCCGCCCGCTTTGTTTGTGTCCCTCTGTTGACACAACCTCCATTGCTTGAAATAACAAAGCCCTAAGCAGAAGGGCAGAGAAGACAACCCCAAAAGGATCAGCTCTAAAGTGCAAAGTCAAGAAGCCCTGAAACATGGAAACGGCATTCAAAAGCCGGGAACCCAGCAGAGTCAAAAATGGGATTAGGGTAATTGGGATTATTCAGTTCAGCTTTCTGAACGCAGACAGGATTAATTATTAGAAGGCAACTCAGTTTTGGAGCATTTTAAATTTCTCATTTTGCTTTCAGCTTACCTCACTTCACGGCAGATCAAAACTGAAGCAAGAGCTAGGACCTACGGCGGCCACCAGCACAGCTCAGAAGAGTTAGAATGCCCTCACACCAAGGATCCTGAATCCTCAGGAGAGGAATGCTGTGAAACGCACTGGGTCGACACATTTGTCCTGCTGAAGGCGCTTGCAAGGCTCATACAGATGCTCGTTCCTGAGATACATCCCTAGTGTTTGCGTTTTATTTTTTTTTTAATAGGACAAACTGCCCCATAAAGAAACGCTTTACAGCCAGAATCAACTCCTGCTAATTGGAGGTTTTGAAGACTCCCTGAGGAAGCTGGAAAGGATGGTGCTTTTTTTTTTTTTGTGCTGTTGTTTTTGTTTAAGGATGTAGAGGAGACTACACGTATTGCTCACAGTCTGGGAAAAAAAAGCAACTATAATTATTTAAGCCCGACAACGTGGCTCAATGGAACACAAGACTTTGCAGAGCATGAGATCCCCGCACGGGGAAAGATTAAAAGCCAGGAGTCTGTTCGTGCTGATGATATCTGCAATTCATCCCACGGTTGGTCTAATACCACAGAAGCCACCGTTTATATAAAACACTGCTCCCGATCGCAGGCAGGTAGTTTTGTGCCAGATGGTCTCTCTCAGCTCTGTGCAGGTATCTATGGAAGCGCTAACCATCTCCGAGCACTGCCGCCCGACCACATCCACTCCACTCTGGAAACCAGCAAGCTCAGAGGAGTGCTCTGCCCTGGAAGACGCTGTTTATTTTTCGATGACGAGTTAGTGAGAGCAGGGAAAGTTAGTGAACACGAGCCCAAAACACTCGGTCTCCAGATGCCATCCCAGACCAGAAGGGCGCGGATGAAACAGACTGCAGAAGTGATGAGAACCTGGGCCTCTGGAAGGCAAACAAGCTCTCAAAGGGTAGGGCACCCTCAGTCAAAAGCATCAGTGACATCCCCTCCTCTTCGCTATTATTTAGCTGTAGTTCATCAGGCATCCCATACAACAGGAAGCACAGAAACCCCAAATAAAAGCCAGGATTGTGAACTGTCAGGGCATGTTCCATATTAAACCAACACCACAGAAAATTAGGAGTCAATCTGGGTAATGTTTTTCCTTTTCATCTGCTTTGCTACAGTAAGTGGTTATTTTCTCTGTGGTGGCCACACCTCCTGTAAAGGGACTTATTTAGAATATGCTCGTTCGGCTGGGCATGCCCGAGTTCATTCTTTCATTTAAGAGTTCCATTCTTCCTGGAACGGATGGCTGGCTATACATACGTACCAGAAACCCACACGCAAGTCACATTTAAGAAGCTTAGCCCATATTCCATTACCATATTTTATTACTAAAGTAAGAAGCAACGATTATTAAATCCAATCTAGATTGGATTTTAAAATTGCCCAACACCAATAGTTCAGGAATCTGTTTACGTGGCTTAACAAAAGACAATAAACCAAGTCTGAAAACCCAAACCAAACCCCCCCTCAATAATTCACTCGTTAGTTAAAGTCTGAAACAGACACAATATACATTAGTCACGACTCTGCATCAAGCTATTTTTACCCCAAGATAAGACTCCAGACACTCAAAGGCCCTACTTACCACTCCTCAGTCAGGGAAACCACCCCAGCAGTCACCTCCGTGTCTAATCCGGAGGTAAGGCACAGGGCTATGGAGGAGGAGGAGGACTAATCACCAAGCGTTCAACCCTGTGCTATCTTCCGTGATCTTACAATATTCAACAACTTTGAATAGCAGCTCCCAGTCTCAACACATTTTTGCATAATTGTCCTTATGTCACATTAAATATGAACTATTCCACTAAAAGGCACGCTCTCGACAGTGAATAGGACTTTTACTTTTAAAGCAGAAACACTACAAACTGTTTTCTAGAAGGCATGGCTGAATTTCTACCCATACTTCCCCTCTGAAAAATAAGTCTATTTATAAGTGTGAATACTCTAACATTTTAGAAGCTTTTCAGACCACAACACCTTCACTAGAAAACCATGTATTTAAAGCAAAAGAGTTCTAAACTCACCCAGGATATATAGGTGAGTGGGTCAGAGATAACCAATGCTAGGGCTAATAAAACCATGCCCTCGATTTACTAACCAAAACATATCCAAGAAATGGCATAATGCCTAAATGCACTTCTTGTAGCTCAAATTAAGCCTTTCTATAATACACCGACTCTTCCTGGACAAATATAGAGTAAAACCCCCATAATTTAGGCCCCAAACACTCTGAGCATTTTGCTTATTTCCCACTTGTCCATTTTTTACTATAGGAAGAATTCCAGAAAAAAAAAAAAAATCCCACCCAAAGCAAACAAAACAAAGCTTTTCCCCACTCTTCTTCCACAATGAACTGGGTTAATCTTGTTTTAGTACAACGCTCATGAAAAGCTCTCCCAGTACTGGAATGAACTCCAGTATTTCAAGACAAAAGCTAAGCTAGAAAAAAAGGTTGTTGCCATACGAGAAGACATTTCCCCACAGAAGACTGCTACCAACGTGTTTTTATTTTTTACTCTGCTCTGTAACCAGCCAGTCTGCAGTAATAATAATAAAAAAAGCTGTCAGAAAAAAAAAAAAATCTGTGCAGCCAAGAACAGACTAGAACGGTAAAAACAATAAGCCCGGATAAAACATGTTACGCATGCAGCCCTCTCTTTCTGCATTCCCAGGTTTAGTTCAGTGTTTATATCATGTGGATGCCACAGAAACATGAATATTAGAACACTATTTAACCTGAAACCATCCTAAACAGGCATGCTGCTCCTTATTTACAGTGGCTGATACGGACTCGATAGAGGAAGAAAATAATTTCCCGTGCAATATTACAAAACTATTATTTTCTGCACCTTTCTCAACTCCAGGGGCAGTTTCCTGGGGAATTCAACGTTGTTCTCTGCAGAACCAGACACTCTTCAGTTTACCATTAACTAGTATTTTCCCTTCAGAGCTTTCTCGTCCCCTCTCTATGGAGCGGGGGGGACACAACCACATCTTTACCGTTCCGGGCTCTTTTCCTCCCATGTTGTCCTCGTACACACCACGGGCCGGGCGGGGAAGGAAGGGACAGGTATTTTCATCCTCCCCACCGGCCTCTCGCAGCGATGAGCGACGAACCCCGCTGCCGGTCCCCGCCGCCTCCCCCCCGGCCCCCCCGGGGACACAGCTGTGACAACAATGCGGAGCTAGAGGCAGCCCTGGCCCCGGAGCCTGCTTTGTGCCACGGTCTTTGAATAGATCTTATTGTTTACCCTCTGCTCCTTCCGTCCTCTCCAGCCCCCACCTCACCGGAATCAAATTTTTCCCGGTTACTGCCCCCCCCCAAAAAAAACCGGCGTCGGGGCCACCTTCCCCTCCCCGAGCCCCCCCCGGACTCTCTGGTTTTCCAGGCTCCATCCCCCCATCCCCTGCTCCATCCTCAAATCCGTTACAACACGTTGGCAAAACCCTACGCCGTGTGTCCCCCCCCGCAACCCCCCAGGGGGGTTATATCCGAGGGGGGATCGCACACACCCCCAAACCGGGCGGAGGGGCGAATTTCACACCAACCCCTCCCACACAGCGGGTCAGAGCCCCGACCCCCGCACCTCCCCCCCCCCCACACACCCACGGCGGGGCTCTCCCCACACCAGGCCTGGGGTGAACCCCCCCAACCCCATTCATACACCTCCCCCCCTCCCGTGACAGGTTGTTCCGGGTGGGGGGGTCCCTCGCCCCACACCTTAACGCCGTGAGGGGTGAGGGGGACACACACGCAGCGCGGCCTGGTCCCCCCCCAAACCGCGTCTCCTCAGCCGGGCCGAGCGGCATCCCCGCGGGGCCTCACCTCAAAGCGGCTCTTAGTGACCCCGTTCATCTCCCTCCGCATGGCGGGGCCGGCAGGAAGGGGAAGAGGAGGAGGGAGGAAGACAGAGGGTGCCGAGGCTCCACGGCCTCCGCCCGCCGCCGCCGCCGCGTCTCCTCCGGCCTCAACTTCAACCCAAAACAAAAACACTCCGCACCTGCCAGCAACGCGCACGCTCATTGGCCGGCGCCGGGCGCGGGGCTGCGCGCGCGTCCCCGCCATTCTCCCCCCCCCCCCCAGCCCCGGGTCCCCCCACCCTCCCCACCCCCGGTACCTACCCCGCAGGCCGCTGCCCCCATCGCCCTCCTCCCGGTGCCACCAGAGGGGGCTGAAAGGGTCTTTCCCCCCCCCACCCCCCTTCCCCGCCACACCGGGGGCTGCGGGACACCCCCCCCGTGACATCCGGGGGCCGTGAGGACCCTCCCCCTGATATCCGGGGGGGCGACACCCCCTTGTCCTCCCCACCGCGTGTGTGTGTGTGTGTCGTCCCCCCCCCGGGACCCCCGGTCCCCACCGGGACCGGGGGTCCCGGGGGGGGGACGACACACACAGACACGCGGTGGGGGTGGGGGGAGAAGGGGGGGGAACTGTCCCCCGCCCCGCTACTCCCTTCCGGGAGCTGCGGAGCTCAGCCAATCGCAACCCGCCCTAGCGTGGCGTCACAGTGATGTCATCCCCGCGGGAAAATCAAGCGTGGCGGGAGATTCCCTCCCCCCCCCCCCCCCCCCCGCCTTAAGAAACCCGAGAGCTCTTTGTACCAAAGAGATTTATTTGCATGTAAATAAATCATTGCGATATTCCCCCCCCTCCCCCCCCCCCCCCCCCCAAAAAAAAAAGTCGAAAATCCACTCTGCGGCCAAAAAGTGGGTGAAAAGGGGGAGGGAAGGGGGGGGGCTGTACAAAAAAAAGCGCATTTCAGCCAGATATTTATTTACATCGCACCCCTCCCATGGAATGAACCAGCTTCTCTTAATCTCCGTGTACACGTCCCCACCTGAGATTAAAAGGTCTGGCTTTTATCTCGTTTATACACCTCTTTGTATCTTTCCAGTACTGAAAGATGTCAAATACGCGTCGAGAATAAGCAAAAATAGGTTTAAAAAATAAAACATTTTGTCAAAGAGACCCGAGCAGCGGCAGGTCCGTGCGGGTCGCGTACCTCAGCTCTCCTCACGGCGACAGTCTCGCTCCGCGCTCGTGCTCTCTCTCTCTCACGATTTCTGTCACACGACAGGGAAAGGGGACAGCGCACCAAAATGGGGCGAAAAAAGCTTTAAACTGGTGCGGCTGTGGCGGGTGGGGGGGGGGAAGAGCCATTCCCTCTGTCTCTGCCGGCACAGCCATGCCCGCCCACCGCGGGGGAAATCCAGGATATCGAACTTTGGTCTGGGGCGAGCGGAGAGGGAAACAGTTCTGTGTTCATTCCGAAGCCGAACGGGCTTTCCTTCCAACTTTTACTGCATTTCACGCTGGTAAAACACGACTCCGATTAGCGCCAAGTCCAGCAAACCGGACCGTGACATCCCCAGCCCCGATCCCACTCCAAAGAGCGCTGCTTTTCGAAGGCCGTTCGTGCCTTCTTGCAACCCAGAAGGGATCAAAGGGCTTTTTTTTAAGACAAAAATACTTAAAAAACGAGAGGGGCAGCACGAAGAGAGGCGAGAACCTGCCGGAGTGTGAGCAGGCACCATTCCCCAGGCGCGTCCGCTGCAGCAAGGTCTCAAGATGACTTTATCTGGTCTTGTGTTTCTTACGTCCTCTTCAGAGACGCCCCCGCAGTCACACGAGTCCGACGCTGCGTGAGATAACGTCATTTGCCCCAGGTTTAGACTTTATCGACCATTTTCCTATCGTCCCTGCGCATGACGGTGGGAGCGCTGGGGAGGGGGAAGCTACGGGGTGCAGACCACAAGGAGCAAGGGATGAACGGTGGAAAACAGGAGAAGGGAGAGTTCTCCAGAGCCAGGAGGGGGCTTTGGAGAAATTCAGGCTCCCGTGTTCTCCCGGAATTAAGCCGAAGGCAGGAGGAAGAGGTGAAAATTCCCTACAATTAGCTGCATAGTTGCCACCCTACTGAAAAGACATCAGCCTTGCTCTGGCTTTGGATGAGCCCAAAAAGGAACAGCTTGCCTGGGGTCAGACTGTACGCAAACCTCTGTGGTTTAAAAGAAAACTTAAAATCCGTGACATCTTCTCAGACTGCATCCCCAAACGCGAAGTACAGTCTCACTCCCACAGGGGAAATCCCGGCCTCCAGGAATCAACAGCAATATCTAACGGGAGCAGGATTCCACTCAGTACGTGATTCAAAAGCAGATGCGTTTGCAGAACTCTTGATTTCCCACATTCCTCTTCAGTGAATCAGATTTAACTGCTTTTAAAAATAAAACGCTCTCCTGAGTCTCTTTTCCTTTCAGGGACCACAAGATAAGGAGGACCCCAAGTAGAGGATGCCTGAGTCATGCTCTTAATTCCAGTCAAGAGGGGAAAATCCATCTTTTAGAGGGAATCGCTGCTTCTGCTGCAGCTCTCACCCAGAGGAACCGGTCCGGGGCCGCGTTTCCAGCAGTGCCAGGGCTAACGCCAGGACGCGGCTGGCTCACGCTGCCAGAGAAGCCAACGCTTGCGTGCATTACCAGAGTTATCGGCCAAGAACCACGCTGCAAGTTAACAGAAAAAAAAAGGCAAAAACCCAAATGTAACCCCGAAGGGCTCACATTGCAAAAGCAAGGCCCGTTTTTTTTTTAACCGGGAATGCGCACCGGCTGTTCTGTCAATGGAAGTATCCGTGGTGGATAAACGAAGCACGGCTCTGAGGTGTTGGCAGGACGGGGACGCGTGTGGCTGACAGTCCATCGCTTCACAAAGGCAGCATCAGGGGACTCCGGGGAAGCTCTGTTCGCCGGGCGCACAAGGAAGCAATGCTCAGGTGAAGACGGTGAGCCCCATTTCGATTTCCATTTCTCCAACGCATGCCAGAATTCCCCCAACTCCACCAAAGCTACAGGGGCTGCCCGTGGGCAGAGCCGCCCAAATCCATGGGCTCTACCCACCTTCCCAAGTCCCTTTGGGCTCTGCATCACACAATTAAAACGGAGACTGCGTGGAAACAAGCAGCAGAAGGCATTCGGATACGGACATAAATAAATAGCTAAAACAAAAGGGAAGTCAAACATCAGAGGGCAATCCTTCATCACCGGGACCTGGAATAAAATGCTGATATCCATCAGAATCCAGCGCCCGATTCCGCAGAGCAGCTCCTATCAGAGGAAGTTCCTCAGCACCGCACTGAATCAGGCATTGAACGAAGAAATGCCACGAAAATAAATTAAAAAAACTTTGTTGTTTTCTTCCAACCACCCTTTTAAAAAGAATAAAACCCAACCCTAACACATGCCCTAAAATAATTAGTTTAAAACTTCCTAAAAAGAAAAAAATCAAAGGCAACTTATTCTGAATGGGAAGAGGGGCAGAGGAACTCGGACTCTCCCAGAATTGCCTGTCTCCATTTGCACCAGTTTGGGGGCTGCTCCCACACTCACACACAAGCTTAGCCTTATCCCCATTAACTCTAACGGAGCTATTAATACTTATAAATTAAGAATGAGCATAAGTGGCGGCGGGATGAAGGCCACCGTGGGGAACTCGGCTTTGCCGAACGAGTTGCTGGCACTTGCACTTTCTGTTCAGGCTTTGGAGATCCTTGGAAATACTTTTTTTTTTTTTTTTGCCCTCTTCAAACACACCCCGTAAAAATTGAGCGTGGCAGGTTTGCAACGAACGGTTCCTTCCTTCCAATCTCTAGAACCCGCAGGTCCTGCGTACAGCTCATCTTTTAAAGATACTAAGAAAATTAATTGCCAATCAGAGCAACATCCATGAGATCATCATCTTCCTCCCCGATGAGAAACTCGGGACTAGCCCGGGATGGTCGCTCAGCCGAAAGGATGGCACTACTGGCCATGGAGAGAGACTGGTCAGCCGAAATCGGGGACTTTGACCAGCTCTCCGGCTTCATGCCGTGAGATTTCTTCTTGTCTCTGTCTTTATCTCGGTCCCGATCTCTGTCCCTGTCTTTGTCTTTCACTTTTTTCTTCTCTTTTTTGTGCTTCTTGTGTTTTTCTGAGCTATATTCCGGCAGAGGCCTGATGCCATCGTCGGAGCTGGGGCTGTTCTGATAGGATTTCTCTGCTATGGAAGAGCCCGACTCGCTCTCACTGTCTATGTTTTGGGGAGTGTATGCTGGTGACTTACTGTGGCTGGGAGAGCAACGTTCGTGTTTTGGAGTAGATCCACTGATTAGAGGGGACCCATAGCTTTTGGAAGAAGCCATCTGAGGCCTTAGGCTATCCCCACCTCCTTCCCCGGGTTTCTGCAAGGTTACTTTGGCTTTGATGCTAGGGGAACCACCATCATGTTTGCTGATGATAATTTTGGCCACTCCAGTGCTTCCAACGTTTTTGGAATCTGAAGTCTTCTTGGAAGAGTCAACAGATCCTCCAGAAACGGATGCTTTAGATTTCTCTTTGTCACTTTTCTCACGTTTGCCCTGGAACTCACCTCCAGACATATTGTGTTTGGAGGACATTGTATGGCTTGAGGAATTGGAACTTGGCCCCATTTGTCCATCCATTGGGTCATCTCCACCAGGCCCACTAGTGACAACCCCGTGTTTAAGTTTGTCTATGACTGCAGTCAGAGATGGCTTCTTGTTTCTGCTCGGAGACTTGCCTTTGGAACTTCCATGCTGGTTTTGAGATGAAGACATGGAAGACCCACTAGATGAAAAGGAAGATGAAGATGCCGTCGAAGAATTTGATGAAGGAGGCGGTTTCTGTGACATAGACCCAGAGGATCCCATTCCTGAAGATGATTTCATACTTGAGCTTGATCCGGTCCCCGACATATGGGAGCCTCCGGAACCTGAACTGATTGGTGACTTTGCTTTAGATGATGGGGGAGTACCTGGGACAGGCTTCATGGGAGAAGCAAGCTTGTCAGGACCCCCCGAGGGTCTAGAATGAGACGGAGAGATGTTTGGTTTACTCATGGAAGGGTTCATAAGTGACGACGGTTTTCCTTGAGGTTTCATCTTGGTACTGCCGGAACCGCTGCTGAGGCCGTGTTTGGTGATGGGGGAGGATCCAGGCTTTCCCACCGACTGAGCAGAGCTTTTGGACTGACCTGAACTTGAGCCGCCTTGGCTTGAGTAGAGGCTGCTGCTCATCTTTGAGCCAGAAGACCCTTCTGATTTGCTGCTTTTAATTTTGCCTGAGGTTGAAGAGGAGGAAGAAGAGGAAGAAGAGGAAGAATGGCTATGATGGCTTTTGCTGCTGGAGGAGGTGACAGAGCCACTACTCGTATACTGGCCGTGTGAAGACGGTTTGCCAACAGTCACTGTTCCTTTTGGGATCTGGATGGTTATTTTTGGAATAGGAGGAGTAGCTACACCGGGAGGAGTCTGAGATCTGCCCGAACTCCCCGGAGATTTGGACCCACCTGTGCTTGCTGGTGGCGTGAAAGGCCTGTTTGATGAACTGTGAGATGGCGATTTCCCATCCGTCTCCTGCTTTTTCCGCTTTGGAAGTTTCTCTTTACTTTTACCATCACTGGACGGTGTCCGGCTGCGCTTCCCTGGTTTCCCGTCTATCCCGGGACCTGCCATGTTACTGCCAGAGCCATTGCCTTCCTTTACCCGTTTCTGAGACTTTTCTTTTCCCAAATCCCCCGTATTCAGTAAAGGGCTCTGACCTCCACTGTGATGCTCCATGATGTCAGAGGACCCCAGTGCTTTGCTTGCAGCTGCAATAATACTAAAATCTACCGTATCGGACTGATTGCTCCCCTTAAATTTATTTTCCCCCCCATCAGCCCCCAAGACTTGCACCCCCAAAGTAGACAGAGCCTGGGACGCATAGCCCTTGAAATCATCAGTGTCTCCACTCTGACTGCTCTCATCAAAGTACTCCTCCCCAAAGCCACTTTGACTCTGACTGTTCAGCAAGTCAGGATTGAAATCTACTCCATCTGGAAAAAAATGGTTTGAAGAATCGCTGTTGGGGCTCACAGCAGCGTCTGCTATCAGGTCTGCTGGATCTGTGTATGGGTTCTCACTATTGTTCGTCTGAAAAACATCTGGGTCAAAGAGGGCACTTTGTGAATGTCCTGAACTAGAAGAGTCTCTTACTGGAGTACCAATGGGTGGACAGTCCTCATTAGTGGTGGGTAGCTTGGAAGCCTCCTCTGCTATATCTGAAAGGATATCAGTAACATCGGCCCCAATGCTGTCCGAACTAGAAAGTCGAACCATTCTCTGAATACTGGGCTGCGAGTGAGGTATAGGCTGTGGGTATGTAGTAGGAGGAGTGCTGCATTGGCTGGGTGCTGGAGTAATATGAGGGGTGTCCAGGGTATCTGCAGTCATGTTGACATCAAAAATGGGATTCTGGGAGTCAACATCCATTGAAAAGAGCTCCCTCTGGAAATCATCCTCAGTCTGATGTTTGGGCTTGTCGGCCGGCATGCGGGACTTTTTTTTCTTTTGCTTATTCCCCCCAGGGCCCATTTCCATTCTGGGGGAGCCAGAGGAAGAGTTCTGCCTTTCGAGAGGGCTGCTCCCGTACAGAGTGGAGAAATCCTGAGGGGGATTCTCTTTAAGAAGGTTCATGAGCATGGGGTGGTTCTTGGTGTTGCTTGCTGGTGAGGATACTGGTGGTGGTGTGTGATGGGGAGGGGTTGGACTTGAGCCAATGGTAGACCCCACATTCCCTGTGATCTGCAACAAACTAGTGAGAATAGGGTTCTGAGATACTTTGCTGAAGTCCTCCCCATGGCCCACCGAGTCATGCCTCTCTTTCATGCTTATGCTCATGTTAAACAAAGTAGTGATGGGCCCCCCAGGAAAAGTGTTTGTGGGGGTAGTGGTACCACTCATTGGGTTGCTGCCTGTGGTCATGCCATACCCTGGGCTGCTGGCTGGGGGAAGATTTTTCTTCACCATGTCTTCTACTGTCTCTGCAATGAGGGACAAGGCTGGTGTGTCTGCTTGAATGGTTTCTGCTTTTCTACGAATTGCTCTCATGGTGACGGGAATGGACATACATCTGCAAGACACAAGACAAAGGGGTGAGCGTCCATTTTGCTGCCCTACAGCAATGTGCACTGAAGACGTTTTAACAACTTCATCCGACAAGCAGTGAGGCTCTTGGGAACAAGACAGCAACGGGTCCAGGCACTGTAAACGCCCCGCTGTTCTGCTCGTATTTACACTTATCCCATCATGCTTATCTAACCATGAGACAACTGTGCCTTTATGCATTGCCCTTCAATCACAAAGGGAGAATTAATCAATTAACTAATAACTAATAGATCACAGATCATGATCTTGCAGTTGAAGCACACTGTAGTTAAAGTTACTCTGATTCTGCCAGAAAACACTTTTGTCTAAGCTTCGCAAACCTCATTTCCTGCAACCCCATAAAAATCAATGACGATGCCACATTCTACTCAAGGACGACAAGCCTATAATGTTCCGAAAGAAAGAAAATCGTTAATTCTCACTGAAGAGGTCTGTGTCATGCGCTGTTAAATGTTCTGCTGTGTTCGGAATGGTGGCTGGGGTGGAAGAACCTTAATAAAAGGCCTGTGTAAATGAGAAACTGCTGGGGAGCTCTTCCACATTTTACAAGACTTAGAAAGGAACCAGCTACTGGAGAAGGCATAAATAGGTAGGCACCTCGGACACGCGCCCAAAAATAAGTAGCTATGGTTCAGTGTCTGGAATGGAATTTTCAATAGGACTCCAAGGTTTCCTCTCTTCCAAACAACCACTACCAAAACTCACCCACAGACAGAACAGTTCCAAAACTGCTAGGCTCAATATGAGACAGACACAGAGTTCATCTACACGAATTGGAGTGCATGGTGGCACAGAAAAATCCAGCTTACCTTTGAACAACTTTGGCAATGAAATCATCTGTACAGATAAGAGCATCGGACAGCCCTTTGTACAGCTTACAGTTCACATGAGTGGAGTCTTGCACATCCATTACCACTAAAAGAGAGAAGGTGTTTGGAAGAAATCAAAATCCTGGTTACAGTGGAAAAAACCCTGCCTTCCTTCCCATAAACACACTTGTGCTTTTACTAAATCCACTTACCACACACCAGGGAGTCGTTCACAGGATGCTGAAAGGATACACTAAAACAGGAGTCAGAGAGAGGACAAACTTCAAACTGCAGGATCCCAGGAGAATCTGAAAGACATGGGAACTGTTCAGTTAAGTAACAAAAGGGATCAACCAGAGGCACCAGCTCAATTCCCACATACAGAAAAAAAAAAAGGGAAAAAGGAAAGCAGCACGGGCCTCACTTCTTATTCCTACACGTGGGAAAATCATACAGGGTTTCTTACTATCCACACATTATATTCCACTTGATGCGGTACCCACCTTCTTTTAAAACTGTTCGCTTGACACAGCTGCCAATCAGTGTGTTGTACGCCACCTGATGTCTGATCAAATTGAGGATGAGAGGAACCCGCCCAGGGTGCTGGAAGGCGATTTTACTAATCAGAGTTCCTTGAAGGCTTCTTCCATCTGGGAGAGGAGCATCTTTGTTCAGAAAGTAACAGTGCTGCTGTCCTGGAAGAGCCTGACAAACAATTTCTGCTTTACTCCAACTACTGCTGGGTATAAGGCAATAACAGACATCTAGGAAGGAAAGAGCAGGCCCCAAATCCAGCTGACACCAAGCCACCTTTCTGGCTGAAAATGACAAACAATGAAGACACTTTTCTTCCAATCTGAACAAGCAAAACATTTGGGCTCCTCAGAAGCAGTACTGCCAAACAGCATTCTCTGTCCCCACCAAAACAGTTTCAATATGGTATGGCATCCCTTCTGAGGAAAAAGAGACATCCTCTGAAGTTAACAGGAGATCTGTCATCGACAAATTTAAGAACTAGGATTTCTCCCAAAGCGATGCGATTCGTTCAGCCACACATTACAGAGCAAACAACAGGAAGGGACAGAACCTGGGAAGGCTCAGTCTCATATCTCTGCTGTCATTCCTGCAGCTGCACTTCAACAGCAATGGATTTTTCATTACCTAATTTTCCTAATTAATGTGGTCAAATCTGTATCTGAACTCTAACGCTTGGGTAGCGTAGTTTTTGCCTATGGATAAATGCTGTACCAATTTCCTTTATCCTACTTGAAAGACACCCAAAACAGATGAAACACCCCAAACTGCTCATAGATGAGTGTAACGCCCTGGTTGTAACAACATACTTACTGCATAGAAGCGCATATTGTGGTTTAAAGGCAAAGGATCGGCCTCCTTGGATAACTCAAACTGTGTGATCAACTCATACAAGGGCACAAATGTTGGTGGCGTGTCGAACAATGGAATACCTGCGGGCAGAAGATGGCACAGAATGATGGCACCGGGGAGCCAGAAAGAGACGGCGAGCCACAGAAGGCGCTACCATCTAGTAAAAGAAACTTATCCAAGTTTTACTGAAAATAGCACAAAACCTTGAGCAACTTTTCTGGCACACTTTAAAAATTAGCAGCAGTTCATTAATAAAAACCTAGGGAGTGTCTGTCTGACAGATCTGCAACCCACCTGTGCAGCCTTGGAGTTTCTGAATGAAAGCTCGAGACACTGGAATGGGACGTGGGAATTTCAAGAAGAAACAAGCTGGTAAGTCCACACTGTTGGCACTGGTGATCGACGAGAAGGACGGAGTTCTGAAATATTGGGTTGATACAAGACCTCATCAGATGCGGGGCACGACTCTGGCTTCTGCTACGAGCGCCAGACACTCAATTTACTGTTTGCTCAAATACAAACAGATTGTTATACTTTCTTCAAAATTAAGACATGCCTCAAAAGCACGTCACATGCCTGGAATAGATATTTCTTGGCTTAAAGACAGCACATAAGTGCTTTATATAATGCTATGACATCATGCAGCCATCTCCCCGCTCTCACTTCAACAGAGGACCCAATGTTGAATTTGCATCTAAACCTGGCTGCTGAGAAAGGCCTGGCAGACGCGCCCTTTGCTTACCCTTTGCTGTCAACTGGGTGAGAGCCCATAATGAGTGGTGCAATTGGAAGTTTGTACATGGTCATGGTTCCCTCAACTGTTACCGACACATTCATACCCAAAGACCGAGGAACTGCAAGAGGAAGCAAGAAGAAAAAAAACCCAACATAAGCTCTTGAAAAAAAAAAAAACCCTTGCTTTACAAATTAAATATCACTATGGTGGAAATATCTTACTTCCTCCACAAGGCACAGTTTTCAGTGTTCACCTTTATCACTAGATGTACTACAGCCAAACCAGTTAAGCTACCGAATGCTCAAGTTTTCTCTTGCAAGGTAGACCAATTGCGTAATTCTTAAAATACATTCCAAATATATTTGCAAGTTTGTAGTCTGCTCTTTACAAAGCAAAACAAATAATGATTTTGGACTATTTCACCCTCTCCTTTCCTGCGACCAGCCTCAATTTTAATTGGCGCTTGGTTTTGTCATTTTAGCGAGAGACAGATGTCCATGCACATGCATGAAAAATAATCTTCCAGTAAGATGGCAGAGACACAAGTATTTCCACATCAAAATAAATCCTATGTTAACGATGAAATTCAGCCTGAGGAAAAAGGCTCCGTCTGCAGACCATCACGCCATCACACTTGGTAGCAGTCCAGTTCAAACTCCAAAATAGCCACGAGGCTGGAGAAGGTGGTCAACTGAGCCAGCATCTGCACATGGGCTTATTAAACCCGTGTCCTCTGTAAGTCAACCTACGGTTTTCCTGTATTACAGGGTGCCAGCAGAGGGGAGCCAGCCTGATGGAATTCTGCTTTCTTCTCTCCTTCAGGCTGTAGTACTCCACACTAGCTTCTAAAGCCGACCTACCATTGTTCTCGTGCAAAATAACGGGGGCTCCAGTGCCATCTTCAAACAAATCATAGGGCGAGACATAATACTTGAGATTCATCAGGAGACCTGTGGGAGAGAAGCTTTTGAACAAGCATCCTGATGATACAAATTAGCCCGATCATTATTAACCCCTGTAAGCACACAATATTTGCACCACAACACAGCACACCCTGTGCAGCACTGCTAGTGCATCTTGAAAGAGTTGTTCTCTGCTGTTAAAGATGCAGACGTGGCCATCTGCTAAAATTACTGTGTGTGGCTTTGTAAAGAAACGCTGGGACTTACAAACACTCAACCACCTTGTCCCTCTTTTAGTTTGATTAGTGTTTTCCATTACTGCCATCAGTTAATGTGAGACTGACATCCATAAAGGGGTCCCTGAACAACACCATTTTTATTCTTTTCTTTTTCAAGTGTTAATCAAAGATACCTCCGCTCCTGGGGGTGAGATAGCCAACACTGCCATGAAGAATCTTGTCGAGGGGATTTGCGTTGGTGGCTTGCCTGCAAGAGAGGCAATCACAGGTCTGTAACAAGCCAGAGCCATACCTGAAGCCAAAATTCATGTGCTGATGGCAGTCTAAGATTTTAGCTCAATACACACACTTCTCGGTCACACAGGGGTAGCGATCATAAACTTCACACTGTTATAGGCAAAACAAAAGCTACTTTACTCTACAGCATGGATGGTTTATCCACTGAATCTACAGCAGTAAAAGATAGTCAAATGTTTCTCAATTTCTTACTGTAAAACACACTACCACCAATCCATCTAGTTACAAAATTCGGTTTTTTGCCTTTCAGACTTTCTTTCAATTGAATTCTGCAGTTAAAAAGGAATTGCTCAGAAAGCTCTGAGCATTGAAATATATATGTAAATATAATTCCCCTGCTACCATAGGCCTTCTATAGCCTCAGCATTGTTCTTCTTAGCTATAACGTCAGACTGTAAAGGCACTGATGTAACGCTTCCTGGGTACACAGTACTTGGCATGATCAGAATCAGCCAACATGATGGAGCATTATTAAGAAAAAAACAACTGACAACAAAAAACAACAAACTGTATACGTGTCCTTACCAATACATCCCTGCCATTTTTGAGAGATCCAGCTCTAAGGACTGCAGAGCTAAGTACATTTTAGTTTTAAGTTTGCTGGGGGAAAAAGAAAAAAAAACAATATAAGAGCAATTGAAAGGAACTGTGAAATGAAATCCAACTCAGAACTGCTGGCTGACAAGCCACAGAACTTGCCATCAGATTGAGCATTTAGAAATTGTAACTTTTCACTCTGCCTTCCCATTTCACATTAAATCCCCCCTACCCACTGTGTGCACATGCAAGCCATGGTGATGAAGTCAGCAGGATCACACATAATGCAAATTTAAGTACAGAACTAAAGGCTTGTGGATTCGTTTAATTTTATATATGCGGATGTAAATAAACATATTCTAGACTTACTTGTCTCCTGGCAACTTATACAGGTTCACAAGCCCCCTTAGATGCTTAGAAAATTCATCAAAATTTTTCTCTCTGAAAAGAGGTGGGAGAAAAAGTTAACGTATTCAGCTTCATAACAGATAAGGTTTTGTTTTCAAAAGTTCTATAAATACAGCCACCAAGCTACTTGGAAAGACTTTTGCTACATGAAAGCTACAAAAGATGTTCTTTAAATGATCCAGTTTAATGATTCTGATGAATGTTGTGCTGTGGCTTCCCAGATATGATGCACAGCAATCAGAATCAAAGTATCTGAACCAAAGCCAGAATACCCCCTGGAGAAGCAAAGGACTTTGTGGAGATGGAACCAGTATGAAACATTTTGCATTTCCAGACATAAAATAGCATCAGATCAATACTGCAAAGAGAAGACTGTCGGAAAATGCAACAAACAACCCTTGTTGCTCACCTCAGATGTTGCACCAATTCTGGACAACTCTGAAAAGGAAAGAACATACAACGATATCAATGTCGAATGCAGCAATTTCAGTCTTTGTGCAGCACAGCACAAAAATATCAGGACAGTAAAATTTCTGAGCATCAGCTTTTCATGAGAAGCAACACAATGTTCACAATTACACACTGCTATGGTTCAAGTTCTGCTTGTCAACCCCCTCTGGGACACATTCAAGCAATACTCTTTCCTCTTAAATGACTCATTTGAAATAAACTTTTAAAATTGCAAAGCCTTAGGTTGAAAACCTATGATCTTATATAGAGATATTAAAACCGCTCTGTTTTCAGAAGAGTGGCTAGGCCAATGTAAATAGCAAGTTCTAGATCTCATACATGAGCTGAAGGGAAGTAAAGCCATTTTCTTTCAGCATTCCACATTTTAGTATTTTCCATTCACAGATCTAAGTTTTATAAGATTAATTTCCCTATCCTTCTTCCAGAAATAAAATTCTCAGAAAGACAGCGATAACTTCCTCAAATAATTTTGCCAGTTACAAAACCACTCAGAGAAAAAAAGAGACCATCAGTAAAACGGTCCTTGCACACCTACACTACATCGATCAGATGAACCCACGAGAACAGAGTACTCCACGGGGGCTTTTACTTTCCACTAGAACAAGCAGCAAAGGTGCAGTGCTACGTGTAGCAGAACATTAAATACAATCCATTTCCTCGGCTCAAACAAAAGGGAGCCAAAATGGCAGTTCCAAAAACACAAAGGCATTATTACTGTCATCTTTGTCAGCAATACATACCACAGGGTTCTCTCCATGGTGAGCCACCTTGACATCACACAGCAGCCCTGTAGGATCTAACTGGACTTCCACATAGAACATGTCTGAAGTGATGTAACATTCAGTGCCATTTGCACTAAGGTGAGATCCAAGGCTTACATACAAAACAAAACAAAAATTGCTATGAGATGCACACAAAAAACAATCGAACCAGCAGTGAGATTACGATGTGTACAAATAAACAAGAAAAGCCTTTGGCATAAAATAAGGGAGAAGACCTACCCATTCTGTCTAGCTATAGACTCTAAGCGATCTGTCATGGCAGGCAGAGAAGACACTAGACGGAGAGAGCAAAAAGCTCGGCTTAGTGAAGTGATTCAACATTTCCCCAGGAATAAGACATCAGCATTAAAAGCCATCTCAACTAGTTACTCCCTCCCACATCTGCTCACACCTTCACCATAATATACATTATCTGTACTCAAAATCCAGGCAGAACAATTTGCATAGGGAAAACGAAACGTTCTCAGAACTGCAAAGAGGGAAGGGATTTTATTCTGCAAGTGGAATTCAGGTATGGGCATTTACAACAAAAGTAACAGAGGCAATCTTGAGCGGTACTGACTGGCACTGAGATAAGCGTATGCAAACGTGAGCGCACATGCACTAGGAACACAGTGAGATGTGCTAGCAACAACCTTGCTTGCTTTTATGATTTGGAGTATTTCCATAGCACACCACTGTTAAGCAGTTCGCAAAGTGCATGCACAGAATGTACCAACCTTTTAATGCCTTCTGCAAAGTCTCCAAACAGCTCACCAGATGTTGGTGCCCCCCAGAATTCATCACAACTCGCTTTTCCTTAGTCAGAAAGAAGAAAAACGCCCTTTTTGTGTATCACTCAGTAAGAGGGAATTATTGCAACTTTTGTTCAGTCAAGGGAGGTTTATTTAGGTAATTAAAAGCAGATTAGATTTCATCCCCAAATTACATCCTCATTAGATTCCTGTAGGAGAACAGTATCCATTCTGGAAGTAGGTAACAAAGGCTGGCCTGGAATTGATTTATTTTCTTTTAAGCAACTTGCTCATCTGGAAGAACAGACTGTAGCAACTTTTTAATAAGCATAAACTAAGAATTATATGAGAGACGACAGAGAAATAATGAGACAGGCCAACTTTTAACACCACAATATATGCAAGAGCCTTTGATGTAGCTCTCCCCTGCCTTCTACTCCTTCCTCCCCCCACCCAGAGACCAGTATTTCAAACCCATGTTTGACTAAGCCAACACCGAGTTTTGAATATCACTGAATGGGGAGCAACCTGCGTTACAAAACACAACATCCTAAAACAGCAAGTGGCAGAATGGTTTGGGCTTCTCAGCACTGGCTGAAACCACAAGTTTGACCCTTTTCCTGGCGCTGAGTTGCCAGCTGCCCCATGGCAATTAGGCTGTAGAGGGGGAGGCTGTAATTAGGGAAGGCAAAGCCACGCCAGGCAGAAAGGGTACGGACATCGCTCCCCCCCTGCATACTGAGGGGTGTCAGAACTGCCTCAACTGCACTGGCCCAGGAGGAAGCCAAGGCTTGAACAAAACGTAAAGGACTTTGAAGAGATCTAACAAACCGACAACGAAATTATTACTAAAGAAACTTCAGAATCCCTCCTGCTGAAATCCCAACAATTCTCACCATGACTTGACGGACTAACTTCATGGTTTCTGTCCAAGGTCTGTTTTGGTTGTACTTTGCATGAAGTCTTTCTAAGAGGGCACTCATCTTATTCAGCTTCTCCGTTTCTGTAAGATGGGGATATTCACAAAAAAGAATGAGACAATATTTGAAGTTTTACAAATAAAAAAGCTTGGCAGTTATAATGAAAATACTTTCTGCCTTTAAGCTAAACATGGCTTCAAAAAACTTAGTGCTGATTTATTCCTGTGACCTAGACCTCAAGGTTAAGTAAACGTTAATATCACAAGCTATCAAAACCTAAAGGACCATAAAATGCCTACGGGCCTGTTGGGAAAAGCCTAGCTCTTATTCTGCATGGACTCTGAATGATGTGGCCCCATCAGCTTAAGTTCTGGCATGACAGGAATATATCAGGACACTGTTTGAAGATACAATGGAACAGTCAAAAGATGAAGCCTCCCTGGCACAGGAAACGAAGAGTGTAGAAAACATTGTGTTAAAGAAGCCACGTTAAGCTTCCTTTCCTGATTCCCCCTTCAACTCTCCAACTTCTTGTACAGTAAAGATCTTCACAGGCCCTTCCATCACCAAAAACCTCAACCAAATTGGTCCGATTGTCAGTTGTGACAAATTCTCTGACCAGACATACTCCTACCTCACGCTTAGCTTGAAACCCGAGGGCTGGTGTCTCCTCGGTGCTGCCCGAGAGCCAGGGCTCTCACAGAACCTACTCAGCCTTTACAAAACACCTCTCATATCCCACACACTCCCATCTACTGCCTGTGGTTCTGCAAGCTCATTTCTGTATATTTTAGAAAGTTCCACTGTTATTAATAATATCTCTTTGATGAGAGAAAAGGAGGGATACAGGATCAGTGACTAAGCAAAAAACTAGTGTTGGACAGTTCAGCTAAAAAAGTTCCATTAAATGGTTCATTTTTTCCCTACTCTCTAGTCAGACACATGCACAAAAAGAACGCAGGTTTCAAGAGTACTATAATTTTGTCTTTTTTTTTTTTTTTTTGCTAAGAGACAGCTCTTTCTAGACTTGTATTTGTCAAAAAAACCCAGCAGACACCACTGCCAAAACAAACCCTGTCACTGGCAGCAGAAGGTCCATGGCAAACAGACATCTATGACATTTTAACCGCCATGGCATGCAACCCTGGAAGCCCTCGCCTGCAAAATTCCAAGGGTTTGTTTTCGTTATTGATACATGTACTGATCACAGACCTAACGCTGACCCCGTGAAATCCAAGCATAAGAAATAAATGTTTGCTACATGTTTTCAGTCACTTCATACCCCTCAGCTATGGCAATCACAGAAGGGCTGAGGCTGTCAGGGACCTGTGGAGGTCTCCTGGTCCAGGCCCCTGCTCAACCTGGGCCACCTACAGCAGGTTGTGCAGGGCCATGTCCTGGCACTTGAAGCTCTCTGATGGAGTCTCCAGCACCTCCCTGGGCACCCTGTGCTCCTGCTTGGGCACCCTCACAGTGACATAGTGTTTCCTCATGCTCCAGTGGAGCCTCCTGCCTTTCCGCTTGTGCCCATGGCCTCTGCTTCACCCCTCAAAGGAGCCGGGCTCCCTCTGCTTTACACCCTCCCCCCAGGTATTTATGGACATCGATAAGACTCCGTGAAGCCCAGGGTCAGGGAGAGTTCTGCCAGATCTCAGCAAAGTTAGCGCCTCATGAGAATATTCGCCTTTATTTTCTTCAAAAATGGACCCACCCCACAGCCAGCACCAAGACCCAGAGGCCCGGCCGGGGGAAGCGAGTCCCGGCACTGGAAAAAGCCCAGCAGGGGCGGGATCCTCGCCCTCTCGGCGGGGAAAATACCTCAGCCCCAGCCCGACCCTGTGCCTCAGAGAGGCCGGACGCCCCCCGTCTCCTCACGGGGCCAGCCGCGCCTCTCCGGCGGCACTCACCCTCGGCGCCGCCCGGCACCGCCTTCATGTCGCGGCCGGGGGAAGGAGGGCGGCCCGCTTCGGGCCGCGGCCTCGCGTCGGGCCGGGAGCGGAGGGGGAGGACGGAGCCGCGGCCGGGCCGCTCCGCGCCGGCCTCACACGGCAGCGGCGGCCGCCATTGCTCCCCGGCCGCGCGGCGCTCCCGCCCTCTCGCGAGAACCGCCAGGCGGCTCTCGCGAGAGGGCGGGAGCCCCGCGCGCACGGGGAGGGGAGGAGTGGGCGGGGCGTGCGGCGCCCAATAAGATTTCACCCGCCGCCAGTTCTCGCGAGAAGAGGAGGGCGCCCCCTCCGCCCCTTCCCGTTTCCTTCGCGAAGTCTCGCGGGATCGTCCGGCGGCCGGTGAGGGCGGCGGCGGTGGTGGCGGCGCTGCTGCTGCTCCTCCTCTCTTCTTCTCGCGAGAGGTGGCTCCGGGTCTCGCGAGAGTTGGCGGGTGCCCCCCTTGGACGCGGAGCCGTTTCGCTTTGGGAAGTGAGCGGGGAGAGCGGCGGGCCGGGCCGAACCGGGCAGGGCTGGGGCGGGGGGGAGGAAGGAAGGAAGGAGACACGGGCGGCGACGGTTTCCCTGTGGGCCTTTGGGCTGAGGAAGCCGCGCGGCGGCCCGCGGGGCTCGGGCGCCCCCGGTGCTGAGGGGGTGAGGAGGGATCGCGGGCCCAGGCCTCGCCTTCCCGGGGTGCCCCCCCTTCCCCTGCCGCGGCGCTGCCCCTCCGGGCCTGGGCCCCTCGGATGAGGCGGTGAGGCCGGTGCCCTTCCCGCTGCCGGTTCCTGCCCCCCTCACACCCCCTTCCGCCTCCTCCGGGGCCTGGCGGGGCCGCGCTCCCCGCCTCGCTCCCCATGTAGGAGGGGGTGTCTGGCGGCAGGGAGGGCCGAGGCCGGGGTGGATGGTGGCAGGAGCGGGCACTGAGGAAGTTTGAAGTTTTGGGGGTTTTGGAGGATTCCCCCCCCCCCCTCCCCTCTCTCGAGCACAGTGGAGGAGGAATGCCAAATCCGGAGAGACATGGGGGCAAGAAGGATGGGGGCGGCGGGGGGTCCTCGCAGCACACGCCTGGCAGCGGAAGCTCGAACAGCAAGGAGAGGCACCGGCTGGCCTCCAGGCACAAGAGGCATAAATCCAGGCACTCCAAGGAGTCACCGCTGGCAGCCCAGGAGACGGCGGCACCCTTGGGCGCGATGATCAAGCCGCTGGTGGAGTATGATGATATCAGTTCGGATTCGGATACCTTCTCGGATGATGTGGCCCTCAAGCTGGACAGGAGGGAGAACGAGGAAAGGAAAGCGGACAGGAGTGAGAGGATACAGAAACACCGGCACCACCAGCACAAGCGCATTCGTGAGCTGATGAAGAGCAAACAAGCAGAAAAAGAGAGGAAGTTAGAAAAGAGTCTGGAAGCATCCAGCAGGTCCGGGTCCACCAAGGAGAGAATATCGGGATCCTCCAAGAGACTCCTTGAAAGCGAGGAGCACCCAAAGTCACTGTCCTCAAAGAGTAGCAACAAGGAGTCCCGGTCAGCCAAAGCGCACAAGGAGAAGTCCAGGAAGGATCGGGAGCTCAAGTCTAGCCACAAAGAGCGCAGTAAAAGCCATCGGAAAAGGGATGCTCCAAAAAGTTACAAAACAATTGACAGTCCGAAGCGGAAATCCAGAAGTCCTCACAGAAAATGGTCTGACAGCCCTAAATTGGACGACAGCCCCTCAGGAGCCTCCTACATCCAGGAGTATGATCTCAGCCCTCCCCGCTCCCACACATCCAGTAACTACGATCCCTACAGGAAGAGCCCCGGTGGCTCCTCGCGCCGGCAGTCCATCAGCCCACCCTACAAGGAGCCTGTGGCCTACCAGTCAAACACTCGCTCTCCCAGCCCTTACAGCCGGCGGCAGAGGTCCATAAGCCCCTATAACAGGAGGCGTTCCTCCAGCTACGAGAGAGGCAGCGGGTCCTACAGCGGGAGGTCACCCAGCCCTTATGGCCGACGGCGCTCGAGCAGCCCTTTTGCCACGAAACGGTCTGTGAGCCGAAGCCCCATCGCCAGGTGCGTGCTCTCTGCATTGCCGTGGGGAATGGGGAAGTGTCTGGGGGGTTCAGGGTGGCTCTGGGCGCAGGAGGGGTTAACCCACTTCCTCATCTCGATGGGGGTCATTGGCTGCCTAATTGGGCTGCAGAGTGATTTGTGGGGAATAGCTTTGGTTGGGTTGGTGGCAACTCCCTTTAAAATGGTGTTCACACTTTGGAAAACACCTCCCTGGCTGGCGGGAGGCAGCGTCCATGTTGGCTCTCAGCAGAGAGGCCTAGAGCTGAATGAGCTCCTGGGATTAAATTACACCCACCTCTGGAGGTGGCCCCTGCAGAAGGGCCCAGGCTCCTGGGGGAGGGTTGTGCTCTGAAGGCAGACAGAGCCATTCAGCTCCTGATGTGGCATCTACTGTGCTTCCCTGGAGAGAGGTTCAGCCAGAGAGAATGTTTTCACCTTTTTCTGGAAGCCTTTATATGTTTACTGCGTAGGGGAACTTGATCATGCTTTTCAGGAGGGTGTCTTGTTTTGAGTGTATTTTACTCTTTCTGAACTGACTTGTCTTTTCTCTTCCCTTGAATTAGAGATGACCACGTGTAAACTCCGTCATTCTAGCCTAAACTTTCTTTTCTCAGTACTACAGTTTCTTGCTTCCATTCTGAAATTGGGGTGTTCTGGAAGGACAAGTAGGAACCATCTGTATTTTGGCTTAACTATAATTTTCTCTTTTTTTTTCTTTAGTCAGTAACCTTGCTACAGAAGGGAACTATTATTTGAAGGTAGTTCTGCTTATTTTATTTCAGATGTTCATTAATTATCCTGTTATTTGTGTGAATACATAGTCTAATGTTGATTCTTTTTTCCTAGCTTGAGCTTGCGTTAAGTGAGTTTCCAGTTGTCACCATGGGTGCTGCGGAGCTTTGGTTGTAGCTCCATGGCAATTAAGATGTGACCTGGAATGTAATAGCTATAGAAATGCTCTGCACTCTGTTAGCTGTACTGCATCCTCTGGTCCAAACAGGAGCTGCGAGAGAAGAGGCTGCCTCCAGAGCGCGTTTATGTGATCAGCAGTTCCCAAAGAACTCGGGGCTTTTGGAATTTGGCCTTTGTTACTAGAGCTCTTCTCATAGCTTCAGGAATACTGTCTTCCATAGTGGGCTTGAAATACTGCCTTTGTCTTTGCTGTGAAAGGTGTATTGGTTTTAGCACCCTGGAAGCTGTTACGTAAAAATCTACTTATTCTGCTGTGATTTTACACAGTGAAAATTTCCTTCAGGTTGTTTCTCCTCCACCCTCTTTCACCTGCGTACACCTGAGAGGTTCAGAGGGATAGTCGTCAGTGTTTTTCTTCTCCCTCTTCTCAGTCCTTCTTGCCCTGGCAGCACCGCTCTAACGCAGTATTTGCTAATACCTTTGGAGGAGTAAGAATATGGATGTATACTGCATGATGTGACTGTGTATTATGGCACCTGTTAAATGTCCATGTTCAGCCCTAATCAGGGAGAAACCACGTGGAAACTGGAGTGGTATACGGAGATGTGGGTTTCCCCCCCCCGCCCCCAGGTTACTCCACTTCCCAGGCAAACCTGAAGCTTACTCTTTCTGTAACTGGCTGATTGCTTCTGACTTGAGGAATCAAGCAGTTATCTTTTCCTGATTTCAATTATGGGAGCAACGTTGAAGCACTTTGTGCTGCTTTTCTGAACTTACATACCCACGTAAGAAACTTTTTAAGGGCATCTTTGACTCGCTGACAAAATGCTAGACCCCGAACCGAAAGAAATTCCAAAGGTTACCTACTGTTTATGCTCAGCTTGTACTGAATTCTTTGAATCTCTGACTTTGATAACCTACTACTCTCTTTTCTGGGCAGATAACTTACTGACTGTGTGACATATTCTTTTAAAGCAGAACAGTGATTCTAGTAAATGGACAGGGGGAATTTTATGTGTTCTCCGTGTGTTAGGCAAATTGTGAGTTGTAATTCATCGTTGGTTTTGCTTCACTGAGCTTTCAGCCTGTGCAGGGAGGCAGTTGGCGTAAGTTTATGGCCCAACGTCTGCTCCAGAAGCCAAAGGTGGGGCTGCCCCTCAGCTGATGGCCCTTTGGGAGCGCATCTGGAGGAGCGGATCGGCTGAGCCTCCCTTGCCAGCTTTGATTGATCTGCTGCAGACGAGTGTGTAAACGGAGGCAGCTGACTTTGCACCAGAGTGGCCGGGGAGTGACTACGTGATCTCTTCTGTTGGCTCCTGCGGAGGGGCAGGAACAGTCTGGGAGAGAAAACGTCTTTAACTGGCACACTCGCTTACGCAGTGAACATCTGACTATGGCTTAAATTCTTCAGAGGAGGTAATGCAGGCTTTTCTGGGACACTGAATTATTTCCACTGCCTGACAGTGTTGGCTTTTTTTTGTGCATTCTGTGTTTTCTTTAATCTCCATGTCCAAAATACAGTGTTAGGGAACTGAATCCATGTGCTGCGCTGATTGGAGAAAATGCAGAATGTTTGCATTTCAAATGGCTGTGCAAAACAACTTGCTTTCCATTTAGGCGGAAATGAGGATGACTTGGTCAGTAGGGAAAATAGCAGATGTGGCTTGCCATTCCTTGTCGCAACTGTTGTCATTGCAGCTAAAACTAGACGAAGAAATTCCAGAGTCCTTCAGCTTGCTGAAGGTGGGTTGTGCTCTGTACTAAGTATAGCGGCAAAGTGTGAGTGTGTGCACGTGCTGTTGCAGTGGCCACTGCTACGCAGATCCTTGCCACGGCAAAAGGTCGTGGGGTATTCAGAAATAAGAAATGGCCTGCTGTTTGAGCTTGTTTCTGAGCAATTGGAGCATGGGGCATGCGGTCAGGCTTCCCAGGTACTAGTTTGCGCTTTACTCTTAACTTCTGTTGTGGCTTGGAGCAGGTAAAATGTTTTAATGTCTGTAGATGTTCCTAGGAGTTTGTGTAGTGGGTAATATGGAAGTATGTAGATGTGGGGCTTTGTCGTTCTGCCAACCGCTTCAGGATCACCTCTGCCAGCAGCTATTAGCTGTGGTTGTTTCCAGCATGAGGAGGTCTGGAGGGTTCTAGCATTCCCTCCTCCAAAGACCATTCTAATCTTTTGATTATATCAGTTAATCTAATAGTGCTTTTTTATTTGGATTTTTACATGAGCCATCATCTCCGAGTTCTTTATGTTAATTCACAGTTGTCGTGGTTAATATCTTGTATTTCCAGTTTCCAGTGCTAGAGAGACAACAAGGTGGTTTTTTTTTACCCCAGAGCATTTTTATCCAGAAAAAGAACTGCGTGTGAGACTGGATTGCCCCCCGCCCATCCCGGATGATCTTAGCAAAGCAAATAAGATGTAGAGTTAAGGTTGAAAGGGGTAAAAATGCTAACTAAAAGGCTGCAGGTAAAGCCATGAAATGATCATTCCAGAGGATGGAAAGAGTATCTTTAAAAAGCAAAATCTGCCTGTGCATCTTCTCTCTTATTGCATCTTTTTTGAGATATCCAGCAGTGATAAAAGCAAGTGTTGCTGTGGAAGACGGCCCCTCAGTAAGCACTGTAGTGGTGTTGAGGCCGTTGATGGTCTAATGATATGAGGTAAGATTTGTTGTAGAGTGGTTTATTACTGGTTGCATTGATAGAGCTGGGAAAGCAGACATGCTTCTGGATTCGGTGCCTTTTTCAGGTCTAACAAAGGGCCTGTAAACACCAAGCTGGAAAATGGGTTTAGAAACAAGAGCTCTGTATAATAACTATAGGTAATTACCATTAGACGACTGAAGAGAAGAAAGCATGAGTGGCGCCTGTGGAGCAGAGAAGACTCCTGGGAGGGAATAAGTGGATGTAGTCCTGATGGAGGCAGAGGATGGAGGGTCAGGGAGTCATCCCCAGCTATTGTCGGGTTGGAAGTGCTAGTTCTGCAGTGTGGCTCCTTCCTCAGCAACCCTCGTGTAAGGAGGTCCTACCCTGAGCCGTGTGCTCTGCCTGCGCACCCCACCGCTTCCTCCAGCGTTGCCTTTCCCTTGCTTGTGTCCATGCAGGTGTCCTTGGCTGCATTTCTAACGTAGCACTTAAAAATAAGGTAAAATTGCACTTTTGGAGAAGTTTACTTTGTGAGATGTGCTGAGTGATGTTGTTGAGAATGTTGCTCTGCAACCAGTTGAATCAGAGTAACTGTTGGGGGGAAATCATGGGGAAGGGTGGGATACAGGGAGCAGAAAACTGAGGATCGCAGCATCTTAAACAATCTGTCCTGAAAGAATTGTAACAAGGAATGCTAACCCCAAAACTATTTGTGGTTGTGGTAAACTACATCCTCCAGGATTCATTAGGAATGTTTTCCTCAGCCTGCAAAAGTCTTTGAGCATAGTGAAAATGTAGTAGCTTTTTCAGCTCCTGGCAACTTTGCACTGGGATGCGGCAGGTGAACAGCTATCCAAATGGCAAACTGCGTCTCAGACTGTTAATTCATTAAGTAGAAATCTTGGAAAAGGAGACAATCCTGAGGCAGCATTCCCATTACAAAAAGTGTGTTGGAGAGGAAAATAGTTGAGTGACTTCAGATGACGCTTTCTTTCTTTCTCCTGGTTGTATATTTATTTTGTAAGTCTAAAGGTAAGGACTCCACGGTCATAGTGTTCTTTGACCACTGTTAGCACGAGGTTTGGGGTTGTACTCGCTAGTGAGAGGGCAGGATGCTTGTGCTTGGCGTAGCCCTGTTAAACTCCGTGCTGCTGTGCAGTGAGACCCTTCGCCTTCCGTGCAGTCACAACTGTGTCCGTCCTTGAAGGTGCTGGTGGTGTCCAGCGACGAACCTTGCATTAGTCTGTCTCAGTTCCCCAGTTCATTTTCCAAGGGTTTGTTGTCTTGGGACACAGTATAGGCAGTTTAGATCTTGTTAATTACATTCCGAGTGTGGTTACAAGTGAGCCAGCATCTCCTGTGTTTAAACCTGCTTGCCCTTAGCTGTTCTTTATAACTAGCATGGAAATATAGTTTGAGAGAATTCCGTATTTTCAAAACTAGATATGTTCTGAGCAATACATCATAGAATAAAGATAAACTTTGAGCGTAGTTTTTGTTATAGTATTCATAGGTTCTGATCTCAAAACTTCTTGTTTTCCTGTTGGCTCACGCAGCTTCTAAACCCATCAGAGCCTTCCACACGTCTGGTTATTGTGCCATCTCATCACCTGCACAATCTGAGCTCCTCCTGAAGTGGAGGAAACTGTTCTGGCTTGACAGTAATTTTGACATGGACACTGGAAGTACCAGTTTCCAGTTCCATTTTATTGTTTTATCTTGTTTCCACGTCAGTCTCCGCTGAGCTTGTGGTTACTGGTGCCTTCTGAGTAGGTTCACCCCGTGTTCTCGGTGCGTACCCTGATGGTGTGAGGTGTTTCCTGCCTTGCTTGTTGCTTATTTCATAACACAGATTTTCAGTGTGGTTTTTTTTATTCTGCCTATATACCTATTTAGAGACCATTTATTGTAGAAGAAGACTGAGACCCTCTGGACGTACCTCAAACAGAATTACAATTCCTGGGTTGTTGTTTTGGTTTTTTTTTCTTCTGAATCACAATATGCAAATTTAAGTTCTGATGATAGTAAAAGAAGCAGGGGGGAAAAATTAGCTTGAAGTGAGATGTTTCCTGAGGCGGCATTCCCGTGAGGGCGGTCATATTTTATCCGTTGTTTCCTTTAAAGTTGTATATAATTACTATGAAAGATTTGTAAACTGCCAACTCATCCTCTCGATTGAAGTCTTCTGTTCGGCGTGTGCATCTGTGAATCTCATCTTTACCTTGAGGCTTGTCCAGTCTTGATCCTTTGTGTATGTCTCAACAGTGTGATTAGGGCCAGTCCTGACATCGGAAGGCTGGATGATTACGTGAAACTTGTATTGCTTTAGTCAATAAACTTGTTTCAGTAGCTTTACTCTCTCCAGACAGGTATTATGGACTCTCTGAACTTAGTTGCCCAATAATGGAATGGAATTATTTTCAAAGAGAGCTACTGATGTTGGTGAGTAGCTCAGGGGTTGCGAGATGCTTAGTTTCATTTTTCTTCTCCCCGTTCTCTCCCCAGGAAATCTGTGAAGTCCCGAAGCCGAAGTCCTGGGTATTCAAGACACTCATCATCTCACAGTAAAAAGCAGAGGTCTGGGTCACGCAGTCGCCATTCCAGTATATCACCGACAAGGCTACCGCTGAACTCCAGTCTGGGGGCAGAACTCAGCAGGAAGAAGAAGGAGCGAGCGGCAGCAGCCGCAGCTGCAGCCAAAGTGGATGGGAAGGAGGCAAAGGGCTCCCCTGTTTTCCTGTCTAGAAAGGAGAACAGCTTAGCTGAACTTAAGGAGTCTGGAACAGAACCTAAAAAGGTCATCAAAACTGTTAAATCTGAAAAATCATCTTCAGATACAGAATTAGTTAGTTTACTGTACACAAATGCTGAGGCTAAAGCCCCTGCAGAGACAACAAAAATCAAGGCAGAGGAGAACTCTGAGAGGAAACATCCCGTTCCAGTTAGAGACTCAAAACAGACAGGAACAAAAGACTTGAAGCCTGTAGCAGTGGTAGAGGACCTCCTATCTCCAAAAGAGACGGATGCAGCAGAGAAGGAGATTCCACCCCCACTACCCTCAATAAAATCACCTCCTCCGCCTCTGCCGACAACCACACCACCACCTCCAACTCCACCGTTGCCGCCTTTGCCTCCGTCACCTGCTGTTCCACCTTTGCCGCCATCCCAACCGACTCCCGTTCAGGTCCCTACTTCAGCCCCAGCGTCTTTGCCATCTTCTTCCCACCCAAGGACGTCTACTTTATCCTCTCAGGTGAACTCTCAGTCCTCTGTCCAAGTCGCTACAAAAACACAAGTGTCTGTGACGGCTGCTATCCCACACCTGAAAACTTCAACGTTGCCTCCGCTTCCGCTCCCCCCTATTTTAGTTGGGGAAGATGACTTGGATAGGTAAGGTCACACAAGAGTATCCTCTTTGCATTTAAAAGCAAAACATTGAAATAAACAGATTTTTTTTTTTGGTTAGTTTGACAGTCGCTAGCTTATCCTGCCGCGTACGCTGAAGACCGTGCCGCTGGGATAAATGCGCTATTGCACAGCCATTCCTGGTATTGGCCTTGGCAGGTTTATGTGGAGAGTTTTATGATCTTTTCCAGGTAGTTACATCTTATCTCGGGAGAAAGAGAGGTTTGGCTGCTGTTTTAATGCTGGTTAGGAAAGGTTTCCGATAGCTCTTTGTTCCTATTTATTACAGCAATGAGACACGGATCTGGAATTGTGCACCCCTTGGCATTGCAGCCATTTGCATAGGCTTATTTTGGAACTGCTTTTTTTGTTTAATTCCTCTAAAATCTTGTACTTAAGTAACAGGAAAGAGCTGAACAGTGCCAATACAAGAAAACAAACCAGAGCTATTTCTGTTCCAAATTCATCAAACGTGTCAACATGTGAAAAACAGCATTAGTTTAACTTAAGTAATTTCTTAATTATTGAATAATTAATACAGTTCTTATTGCTTAAGCAGTAGGTACTGTTTGTTTGAAAAAGAGTTTAAAAATGGAAGGGTGGAACTGCACCTACTTCAGCTTTTTGTTCCCTGTGATTTCTAATCAAAACATGCAGACTTAAATCTGTCCTGTATCTGTAGCTCTCGCTGCTCTGGGTCTTGGTTGTGTTGGTCATCTGAAAAACCTTACTCTGGGGTTTTTAGTTGCGGCGGGGGGAAGAGGAGAATGGAACAGAATATCCAAAATGGAGAAGAAAAAACAAATCTTTTTTCTTTTTCCTTTTGTAGCTGTTAGCATGTTGTAATGCTGTTAACATAAGCTCATCACTGATATATTTTTTTTTTTCCTACTTGATCTGCGTAGCCTGTAGTTCCTGAACAATTTCTGTATCTTTCCAACCATCGCTAAAGATGTACTAGGTATCTCCTTGGTTGGTAAAGCGGGTTTTTTAATGAATAGTGTGTTACATGGTAGGTATGACTTGATATAATTACCCTGTGGTTGATGAGAACGCAGTATGTTACATATTCTGATTCATTTAATTGATTTTCATGGTTTGCCCTGGTATCGATGTGAATTAGAGTAATGTTGTCACTGCGATGAATGTAAAAGTTAGGCTTGTGCATGTTTATGTTGCCCTTCCAAAGCTGTGTAATGTTGTTCAGCAAATATCTATTTAGTTTGAATGCATCTGTGATGAGCAGTAGCTTTTAACACATTGCAGACTTTTCCCAACTCAAATGCCAGTCTAAGCAAGATTCTGCCGCTGTGTTCCCTTATTTCCAAACACTGAAATTGTGCTGCAAATACTGTATTTTATTCTTTAGCCGCTCACACCTTTTTTTCTACCACCCAGGTGTGGCTTAGTTTTGTCAAAGTGTCTTTTGTCTCTGCCATCGCTATGAAGTTAGGAGCGTGGGCGATAATAGAGCTTAGTAAATGGATTTACAGTGACTTTTTTTCCCAATAAAAGGATGGGAAATCCCATGTCGTTTTGCTGAGCTTAGCGGCAGTTGCATATGGCACTGACTCTGTACAGAAGCTCACACTTGATCAACTGCCTTCGTATTTGTCAGCAGAACTTTTCTTAGAGTTTTGTTTTCATACGCTGAGAGTGGGAGGATTTAGTTAGAGGCTCTTTAACCTTTCTTGGTGCTTTCTGAGCCCTCAAGACTCATCAAGGTGCACCGTGGGTCGCCTCACCTGGCAGGAGGTGGAGCAGGAGGAGGGGAGAAGCTGTTTAGGAGCAAGTGGTACAAACTTTGTCCGTGTTTGGTGTTGCGTTTGGGTGTTATGCAGCTTCCATAGGTTCCTGGGAACATCTGGTTGACTGTTCACAGCACTAACGTAGTTAAAAATGCAGACCTGACTGATCGCATTCCTGCTGTTTTTGGGGAGGGGAAGAAGGGAGGAAGCTTGTAGGAGTCTGTTAGGCAGTTGGCGTTCGCACTTTGTCGTTTTCTGCTTGGGCAGCTCCGGAGGGTCTGTTTGGTTTTCTCACTTGCAAGGAAATGCCTGGTGAAATGTCCAAATTTTTGGGGGGTAATTAAAGTTACAGGAACCATGTACTAGCACTAGTGCTGATATGCAAATAGATCAACTAAGCTGTACGTGACTAAGCACAGATAACAGTGTGTCAGGGAGAAAATGGTGACTATTTGGTAAGTGGGTGATAAGGGACCTCCTGGAAGGTTGGGCATCTGTGGGTTAAAGCTACAAACACACCTTCGCCCTTCCCAAGGAGTCTTGTAAAGTAGTTGGCTTTGGATGGTGTCTGGGAAAAGGCTGAACCTTTTTGACAGAGTCACAGGGCCTGAGCTTAGCACATACTATCAGATATTTGAATACTATCAGGAACAAAGGAATTGCCAATTAGAAGTGGATTAAACACAAAGTCAAATAAACAACTGCTTTTTTTTTTCCCCCCCCCATGAACATTCAGTCTGTAGGAACTGGGTGACATTAAATCAGTGCTTCAAATACACATGTGAAAGCCATAAAGAAAGGCAAACCTAGTCCATCTGCTCTGTTGGAAGGAAGGCTCTTGCCTCTCCGTGTGGCCATAGGCCCTGGCTGTCCAGATCCTGCTTTGAAGAACCTCTTTGGAGGTTTCACGTGGATTCTGCCTAGGTGAAGTGACCCAGCTGGGAATCATTCTGCACATACAGAATCTGCAGTTAAGGGGGGCTGAGCGTCCACCTGTACAGCTCTCCCACCTCTGGTATTTCTAGGATAGGTACCGCTGGCAGCAGTGCCCGTCGGTGGATGCTTTCCTGGGGGTCTGGGCTGGTGTGATGTGGGATTAGTTCTGCAGCTGCCCGGTGACTGACTTCCTAGCGGTGGGAGAAGATGCTCCCCCATCTCTTACCGGAGATGTCAGAGCTCAGTGCCAGAACAGTGTCCTTCTTTGTCCTGCTATTTTCTTAACTATATTTCACAAGAGATTTTCGTGCAGATTAGGCAGTGCCTAATAAAAAAAATTGGGAAAATGACCTACTTCCATCACTTCATTTCTGTGGAGCTCTCTGTGCTGAAGCGTTAGACCTGGTGATGCTGACAAACAGCAAACCTCCTGCTGGCTGCCCTAAAAACGAACCTTGGAAGGTCGTTCGGATCTCTTAATCTTTTTCTTTTCCTGATGAAGCGGAGATTTGCGTGGAGAAAAATTCCTGACTGTTCAGACCTAGGAATTCTCCCTGCTGCATACGTGAGAGAAAAATTAGGCTCTGCTTATGAGACTCTTGCCAGTCTAAACCAAACTTCTGATGCCACTGGTAGTTTTTGATTTCTCGGTAATTTTCACAAGTTAGAGCTGCATTTCAGCCCTTGCTAAGAAGTTAAAAGCTACTTATATAGAGAGATTTAATTCTGAGTTCATATTTATAGTGGTCCCTAACAAGTCATGCATTTAATTTCATTATGATAAATGGAGTAAATAGAGGAAGTAAGGGTCAGAACGTGGGTGCTGGCTGACAACCTGAACTGTCTTACAGGAAGCTCAGAATAAGTACTTATCTGTGCAAACTGAGCAAGTCCCAGTTGCGGAGAGCGGTGTGTTTATTTGAAGACAGTGTGTTCAAACCTAACGCTTTTCTCTCCTGATGTATTATCGTTGTGAAATTTAAGGCTGCTTTGTTTTATACTTGGCTATGCTAATTTTGGGACTTAAACTTGGGCTCCTAACTTTACGCTCTCAAATAGAGCTGTTGTTCTACAGTAGGCTTTTTTTTGTTGTTTGTTAATTGGCTGTTGAGTCTGACTTTTGTATTGTATTAACTTTTCGGAGTTTAGTCCAAAAGAGATTCTTCCTCCAAAACCTGTGAAGAAAGACAGAGAGCAGAGACCACGACACTTACTCACGGACCTCCCGCTCCCCCCAGAGCTCCCTGGAGGGGACCCATCTCCTCCTGACTCCCCGGAACCAAAGGCAGCCACACCACCTCAGCAACCGTTCAAAAAGAGACCAAAGTAAGGCTGGCTTGCTGCTTCTTTTTTTTTTTTTTTTGGTCTTTTTTGAGTTGTTAGGTTTTCTGTTTCTTCACACAGATGTTGGTCTAGGTTTCCAAAGGTTTATGTCTCATCATATGCCGCAGCACTCCTAGAAGAGCAGACTGCGTGCCCTGCGTGGAGACGGTGCTGTTGAGAAAACAGTCACTTTTGAAATTGAAGCTGGCAGCTGCTTTGCCAGCTCTCAGCAGCCTCCCCACCATTTATTGGATGGGGAGAGCGCTTAAGATGCACCTACTTATACATCTTTAGCCAGATTTAGTTCAGTTTTTTAAATTCTTTTGTCCCCAGACTCGTTTGAGTGCTGTCTTTATTGAGGGAAGTGAAATATGGAGAACATGAGTTCATATTTCTGTTTTTTCTTATGATACATTAACTATTTCCTGTGGGTTCTTTCATATTTGGGCCACTCGCAGTTGAAGGCCGCTTGCCCCATCTATTTGAAAACTAACAGTACAGCGGAAGAGGAGGCTGTGTAAATTGTGCAGCAAATGGAGAGTACAGTTCAGGCTCTGTACTGAAGCTGTGATGGATTCTCTTGTCTTCCCCTTTGACCCTTCCCGTGGTAGAAGCTGCTGGAGTGTGTCACACTCGATCTCCAGCCACATCTGCCCTCAAAGCTCTCTCACCTCGAGATTCAGCCTCTAGCCTGCAGGCCAAAGAGGCCTTCCCTGTGTAAAACTTGTGAGGCTTCTAGGAATTGGTTATTCCGAATAGGAGACAAACACCTTTTCTTCATGCATGATTGAATTATTAGTTGTGTTGCGTGGTGTATACAACTTCCTCTGACAACAAAATTTATGCAAGGAAGCAAGCTCCCTTGTTTTGTACACAGAGTGCTAGCTACACTTTCTTTTAAATAAAAATCAAGTGTTCAGTGTTTCTGCAAAAGATTCCCAACACTGACTTTTATCCTACCGTAGCGTAACTCTTTGGTATTTTTGAGGTAAAGATGGTAATTTGGTTCTCCTTCAAGGTACCTTCAGTTAAAAGTATATCACGAGATCTTTGTAGAAATCTGTGTAGCTGACTGCGAGCCCCAGGTAGGGTATAGTAAAATGGTTCTGTAGAATTGAGGTGGCATAATATCCATTTTTACTTGTCTTCCCCGCTCTTTGCACTCCTTTTTTCCCCAGGAGGAACAATGTATTGCTCGTTAGCCGTATGCAGCTGATAAATGCGTAACTGAAGTGAAAAGATCTGATAGTGAGAGCGTTCTGGCTGGGGTGGTTTAGTGTCTGAATGAAATAGAAGGATAATATTCCTGTAGAGCAGAGCCGGTATCTGGAGTAGTTGAGATTATATAGCATGATTCATTGAACTCTGCTGAACACTCAGTTGCTGGGAGCGTAAAGACATGCTGCCTGACTTTTGCTCTTTGGTTTTAGGGTATAGCTTAAAAGAGTCGATTAGGCATTTGTGCATGGGCTGGGGGGCGAGGGGGAGCACTGGGTGTCTGACAGTCCTCTTCCCTCTTCCAGAATCTGTTGCCCTCGGTATGGGGAAAGGAGACAGACAGAAAGCGACTGGGGGAAGCGCTGCGTGGACAAGTTTGATATCATCGGAATTATTGGAGAAGGGACGTACGGGCAGGTGTACAAAGCCAAGGACAAGGATACAGGTAGGGATGCCAAGTGGCCTCAGGTTGACTCTGCTTCTTTGTGGCCTTGTTACTGTGGGTGTGCTTAAAACCCATTCCAGCATTAGCGGTGTTGCCGGTTAATGACGAATGCTTGTAGAACTAGAAATGGCTCCAGCCCTGGAATAAGCATTTACATCAGATGTTCTCAAAAGCGGCAAAAGAACAGAAGTTGTGAAATGCTGGTAAGTGTGAGTTAGTGCCCAGCTGCCCCCTCTGCTTGTGAAATCGTGCGTCCTGTGTGTTCAGTTTGACACACGGTCCGATGGTCGTGGCAGGTATAGCTGTGGCATCCATAGGTGCAAACTCAAGCCCTGCTTTTTAAGTGTGCCTTTGTCAGACTTTACTGTTGTAGAGCTTGTGAAAGGACCTGCAGTGGCTGCCAGGGTAAATTTATGTTCACCTGTGTGACTTTCCTCTGAAGCAGATGAGGAGGAGCACTGGTGTCATCTGTCTTGAGTTCTTGGTGTGATAACTTCTGACAGAGCAGTGGAACAAAACTTATGAGGGTGGTAACTAAAGCTGCCTCTGCTGCTTCTTGGTGGATGTTGACTGTGCTCGTAGCTACTTTCAGCGTCCCCCTGGAAACCCATAGAGCTGTTAGCAGTGATGTGTGCAGGGGCTTTGACGCTGGCTTCTTCTGGCAGGTGAATTGGTGGCTCTCAAGAAGGTGCGACTGGACAATGAGAAGGAAGGCTTCCCCATCACGGCCATCCGCGAGATCAAAATCCTTCGGCAGCTGATCCACCGCAGTGTTGTTAACATGAAGGAAATCGTCACAGACAAACAAGATGCACTGGATTTCAAGAAGGACAAAGGTAGTACTTGCTGCAGGGTGTGGTTTCAATTAGCCAAAGAGGTGATGCAACTCTATTTGTTTATTCTTAGTGTAAAACGAAAAATCTAAACTCTGGTGTAGATTTTCTTTTTTGCATTCCTCCTTGATACATGGTTCCAGCAAGTTTGGCGTCTGGATTTGGCCTTACATCAAAGGATAGATTCCAGTTACAATGAGTTGTCGCACTGCAGAGCGGAGATAGACACGGGCTTAAAAGGATGCATTGCATTCCTGTAGAGTCACAAAAGAGCAGCCTTACAAAAATCAGCCAAAAAACCTTCACGGGGTCACTTTTAACACTGATCAGTGCCAACAAACTCACTAATTGGAAAACTTTTGTCCTCTGCCACTGTGGAAGAGGAGCATTGTAGCATCCCACTAGCTTTTGTTTGGGAGCTTCTCTTCCGTGAGAGAGAAGGGGACAAGGCAAACACCAGTTTAAGCCGTGCATAGCAGTAGTCTCTTAAACTAGCTTGAAAGAAAAAGCAAAATGGATGATCAGAATTTCAAAGGAATTTCTTTTGGGGGCGTATTTTGATTTTTGGATGTTCAGCTTGATGCATTAGAGGGGCTAGTTAGTTTTTCGGTTCTGTCCTTCCCTCAAGGAAAAACATTTCCTTTAGGATTCCCACTAAGCCTTAGATATCACAAGACTATGTTAAAGAAAACACTAACAGAACATACCCAACACGAAAAAAAAGAAGTTTCAACAATTGAATCTACTTTCCTGCTTTCTTTTCCTTAGTCTCTCCTCTTTGTCTTAAATCACTTCTCTCTTATTATACCAGGTGCCTTTTACCTTGTGTTTGAGTACATGGACCATGACCTTATGGGGCTGCTAGAATCCGGCTTGGTACATTTCTCAGAGGACCATATCAAGTCTTTCATGAAACAGTTAATGGAGGGTCTGGATTATTGTCACAAAAAGAATTTCCTTCATCGAGATATTAAGTGCTCGAACATCTTATTGAACAACAGGTAACCTGGCTGTATGGTTCTGCCTGAGCTCTTCCCAGCGCTCTCCCTAGGCTCAGCTGAGAGCATGCGGTTGTTATCTTCACCTTGAGTACGCTTAGGACCAGGAGGTGTTGATCCACTGGAGGAATCAACCCTGTGTGTTGCCACCAGTGGTGTGATGGGTGGTTATAATGAAGCAGTGGCTTTCCTGGGCGCTGCTGCGGGCAGAGGACACAGCTTCTGCTGTGAGGGTGAACAACCGAATAACCTTCTCCTGAACTTGCTGCAGGTAGCAGTCTCTCCACGTGAGGCCCTCTGCTCGCTGCCTTGTAGCTCCTTACAGTTAACTTGCTTTCATGTTGACTTGAAGTAAATGGATCTCTGTGTACACTTGGTCTCCATGGTCTTTTGTTTATTGGAAGTGCTCGTATGCAGAGAAACCGTTGAGGGTTAAGGTGGGAAGTAGCAGTTCTCCATGAATGCTCTCTCTTCTCTAGATAGCAATAGTTGGCAGTAAGGTGGTTCCTCACAGAATACGTAACAGTTACTCATTTGCTGTTAATCCTCAAGTCTTTATCTGGATACCCGTAAGAGAACTTCGAGCCTGTGAGAATAATACTATGCGTAATTGCATCCGCATGTCTGGATATCCATCTAAAAAATTTCTCTGGGACATAGGCCTGTGGGGAAGGGTTTGTGATAGAGACTACTCTAAACTATTGGGTTTTGGGGGTTGTTTTTCCCCATGTTTCTTTGAAGCATTAAATAGGGTTTGAAAAATTAAGACTGGCATATCCAAAAGTAATTACTGCAAACACGGCTTTATTAGGCCTTTCTGCTCCGTGGGGGGATTTTCTTACCTTTTACTGCTGGCAGCATGTGAACTTACCTGCGATTCAAACCAGTGACTGTTTTTTGTCTTTCAGTGGGCAAATCAAACTTGCAGATTTTGGACTCGCCCGACTCTACAGCTCGGAGGAGAGGTGAGGCATAGCGGGGTGGAGGAAGGGGGAAATGGTTTACGTAGGTAGGATGAGCTCCTTTCTTCTTAATATCCACAAGGTCCCCTCGCTTGAAAGTCCTGGCATTGCCTGAGAAATTATTTCCAGTGTAAGTGGTATAATGCAGCTCCAGCTGTCAGAAAAAATATACTCCTGGCTGGTATTAATAATCTTTCATTAGACAAACCAGCTGATAAGGAACCAAACCATCTTCTCTGCTTGCTGTGGACCTGCCATGGACCACGTTTTGCTCTGAAGTCAGTCAGTGTTCAGTCCTGGCAGCCTGCTGCTGCCTGTTGCAGGTCAGGGTTTTTCAGTCTTGGGTACTTAACAGCCTTCTGCCTAGAGCACACAGGCAAACCTGTAAAATCTATGATACCTCGTCGGCTTTGTTTATCTCGGGCAGGTGCTATGGAAGTTTAGACCCTTGAAAACCTACTGCTTCTGCTCATGTGCCGAACTCTGCTGTTCGGAAGCAATAAATACAGCTTGTAAGGATTTTGTGGCTCTCATTGTTAATTTACCTTTGTGTCTCGCGTTCTAGCCGTCCGTACACAAATAAAGTCATTACGTTATGGTATCGACCTCCAGAATTGCTGCTAGGTGAGGAGCGCTACACGCCAGCCATAGATGTATGGAGCTGTGGGTAAGTGCCTGGGTTGTGTCTTCTGTCCTGTTTGGGCTGTGAACATCAGCACGTGGGTAGAATACTTCTGATGGAAGGCAGTCTTTGATTTGTGCTGATTTCTGAAACTGTATCTATTCCAGCTCGGCAAAGCGTGTTGTGGTAGTGTAGGAATACTTCCAGAATTCTGTGCTTTGAGGAAATAGGTGTGTGTCACCTAACTAAAGCTATAGCATTTAGTGAAAACCTCTAGAATGAGACTCTTCTTGGTATTGGCATGTGAGAGCATAAAAGGTATCTGTTCTCGCCACTTAAAAACCAAACCAACCAACCTCTGATAACGATATGTCACTAAGATCAGGAGGGGTGACAAGCTTGCTCTGCTGGTCATAGCTTCAGTGTCTGGTTTTAATGACCTAATAGTTTTTCTGTAACCTCTTCAGACTGCTCTGTTTGTCACCTAATTTTTTCAGCTAAATCTAGGAGGCGTTTTAAAGTAGAGATTTCAGGTTTCTATTAGTGTAGGGAGCCTCGTGAACAGGAGGAGTCTGGGCAGTTCAGCCACAAAGATGAAACACTTTCCGAGTCATTCAGAACCAGAGACTTGAGGATTCAGCGTTCGTAAGTGGGGCCGCGTTTTCCAAAGTGCGTACTTCCCATTGTGATGCCCGCGGGTAAACTTTCAGCAGAGCTTAGTATACAAGCAACAAAGGTTTGTGAAAGTCAGACCCTGCTAATTACTTCTGGAAACTCTGTCTGTGAGGTCCGGTTGCTGCTCAGTGCCCTGTGCCAAGTGAACGGGGTTAGCCCGGTTCCAGCAGACAGGTGCCGGTATCAGCCCACAGCTATATTTGGCACTGATTGTCATTCCTGTCGGAAGGTTTAAGGGTAGATGTTAAGGACTGAATGAGTCAGAGTTGTCCCCTCCCTCCTTCTCTTCTTTCCCTTCCAGCTGTACAAATGTTGTGTGTGTACAAACGTTGTGTGTGCAAGGCTCCATCCTGCGCTTGGCCATGACAAACAGTAAGGCAGTGGCAGCCGAGGATCGTTTGGGCCAGCAGATATCCCTCAGTAAAGTTAAAAAGATAAATGGGCTGAATCTGCAGGAAAAGGAAATGCCTGGCTGTTTTTTCTTGTCACGCTGTTGACACGTCCAGCTTTCCCCGCAAAGAGTTAAAGCGGGAATCCCGTGAGACGTTAACCAGCCTACCAGTGACTGGGTATTTCCCAGCTGCGCAGGACTGGTGACTCTGTACACGTAGGTTAGTTTGTCAGTTCTCAACTACAAGCCCTCATGCAAATAACTCTCCTCAGGCAAACCTGCTTCTGAACAGAAATGCTGCAGTGTTCAAACGATCATCCCAAGGGTTTGCTGTCGTGACCTCTTGCTTTTCCTCTTTCCAGCTGTATCCTCGGGGAACTGTTTACAAAGAAGCCTATTTTTCAAGCCAATCTGGAACTGGCTCAGCTTGAATTAATCAGGTAAAGCATTGCACATGCATGCCTATGAGAAGAGGCACTGCAGAAACTGCTCATGCACACAGTCTCTGTGTTATAAGAGCCCTCTTTCTCTAATCTGCCTGCAAAATAGGACGAGCAAATGACTGTAACTGCAAATGTGAACGGTTTGGCATCTCCATGTCCACGGCTACCGTCCTGTGTAGCTGCTAATGTATGTACCCTCAGTAAACTTTGCTGCTGTAGAATCATAGGGTTGGAAGGGACCTCTGGAGATCATCTAGTCCAACCCCCCTGCCAGAGCAGGGTCACCCAGAGCAGGTGGCACAGGAACGTGTCCAGGCGGGTTTTGAATGTCTCCAGAGACGGAGACTCCGCCACCTCTCTGGGCAGCCTATTCCAGTGCAACTGTTGGTTGAGTGCAAAAATCATGAACATAAATTACATCTCGCACTTACAATTCATTGTGTTGGATGGTTTATAAACTCAAGTATTTTTCCTCTTACTGATACCACCTTTTTAACCTGTCTAGTCTTCATGAAACGTGCCCGGACCCTAGGTTATCAGTACACTGAGTTGCTGAGAATGAAAATATTTCCTGTCAGGTTGGTGGCTCTTCTCCTCCTAGCTGCGTTTTACCTGCTGATCCTATTCTGCTTTTCTGGTTCGCAGCCGGCTCTGTGGGAGCCCGTGTCCAGCGGTGTGGCCGGACGTCATCAAGTTGCCCTACTTCAACACTATGAAACCGAAGAAGCAATACCGAAGGCGCCTGCGTGAGGAGTTCTCCTTGTGAGTTTTGCTAGACGTGAGGATAAGTGGCTGCGTGGGGGGTTATGGCCTTCTGTTATGTTGTGCGACTCATCTGCTGTCCTTTGGCTCTAGCCTACCTGGCAGGGTAAAGCAGTGCTCCCCCTTCTTGCCTTCTGCCCTCGGCCAGCCCTCTCCAGGAGGGCTTCTCCCATCTGGGGGAGGCTGGAATAGGGTCACTGTCCCCTTTCTAAATATCTGATCTGCCGCAGGCGCCTTCTGGAGGGGTTCCCTGCCTCTGCGCATTCATGACACTTCTAGCCAGGGTCTGCACCTGGAAAGCCCACCTGACGGTGGGGTTCTCACAGCGCTGAGGCTGTCTGACAGCAGAGACGTGCTGTCTGTGGAGTGTGTAACTGTGTGATACTCTGGTGGGATTTGTAGCAGAGTTGCTCTTCATAAATGGCAAAAATTAGACTGACAGTACCGTATATCTGATGTTCGGTGGATGTCTTTGAGCTGCTGCATCGCTTAGTAATAAATTTTGACTGCAGGGTTTTCTCTTGGGCCTGAGGTGTCTCTCTGAAAGTAGGCTTCTCCCTGTGTTCAGATCAACCCCTTAACTCAGCCGTGTTTCCAACTCTCTCCGCAGCATTCCTTCGTCTGCTCTCGACCTGCTGGACCACATGCTGACGCTGGACCCCGGCAAGCGCTGCACGGCAGAACAGGCCCTGCAGAGCGACTTCCTTAAGGATGTTGACCTCAGCAAAATGGCACCTCCAGAGTAAGTTCCAGCTGGCATCCTCCACCGCGGTGGGCTCTCTGCTAATGAGCTTTGGGAAGGAGCCACTGGCTTGGCCCTGGGTTTTTTCAGTCAGAATTATGTTGTTACTTCTGGGTTGGTGGTTTTTTTTTTTTTTCTCGAATCTGCCCTTGCATTTTGTCATGCGGCTGAGCAAACAGCTTTTCCTGTGCTGTTGGTTTTCTGCTGGCTTTATAAAGCTCAGTTTAATGCTTACAAGGTGCTGTAAACCTCTGTTGGAAGATAGGTAAGAGTAGCATGTGGCATATCCCTGTCCTCTGTGCCATGGAGGACTGGCCAGGCCTCATTTATGCTGCTTGTTAATTGACTAGAAGAGTGGCTGTTGAGTGGCGTGGCACTGTCTGCAGCTCTTTTCTCCCACTCCAGTCAAGCGGGTTATAAAACTGCTGTAGCTGCTTTGCGTGCAGGTATGGCAGTAGCTTTTGAGATTCCTATTGCCTTCAGAGTTACCAAAGGCAGCTGCTTTCTTAAAGCCCCCAGAAGCCTGGTGGACTTGTGTTCACTGGGGCTTGTGTGCGTTGTAGCTAACCCAGTCCATGCGAGGGTGAGATCCCAGTGCAAATTAAGTGATTCACAGTTATGGCAATTCACAGTCCAGCAGTTACGCTGCCTTTCCCGGTTCTAGGACTTGCCCCTTCTTGGTTTAATAGTATGGTTGCAGTCAGAGGAACATATGTGCTTCTCCTGTGGCACTAATAACTTTCAGTGGTCTTTGAGGATTAAATGGGTTTTCTTGCCATGTGTCTTAACTGCCAAGCATTGTTCTCTTCCAGCCTTCCCCACTGGCAGGATTGCCACGAGCTGTGGAGCAAGAAACGCCGACGGCAGCGGCAAAGTGGGATTGCAGTGGAGGAGCCACCATTATCAAAAGTTTCTCGGAAAGAAACTACCTCTGTTACAAGCACAGACACTGTCAAAAACAACAGCAGTCCTGTGCACCCACAGCCTGCCCAGCTCAAACCAGAGCCTGGTGTTGGAGACGCAGTAGGTCAGTGCCCAGTCTGGTCTGTAAAAGGCTTCTCCTGACATGTTACCTCTGTGGTCTGGATGTGGGAGGCTTCTGTCCATTTTCAGGCCAGTTTGGTTCTTTCGCCTTTATTTCTACAGAAAGGGGCATTCCAGAATCTTCCTATCCTGATTTTTTTTTTTCCTTTCCCCTCCGCCCCCCCCCCACCCTCTGCTGTGAAAACTATTGGCTGCAGAGCATTCTGGCTGGTCTTCAGAAGTCACTCACTGATGAGCTGACTGTTAATTTGTTCTATGAGTTACATTATTGGTTCTGAAACGTGCTTTCACAGAGAATAATCAAAGGAGTCCTTGAGTCACTTAAGCCAGCGAAGTAACAGATAATAGGCTGGAAGGTACAGCCATGTAAAGGGTGCGCGAATGAGCTGAAGTTTGATCTTGCTGATCAAATTAATAAAGATTAGGCATAGGATGTAACAGACTGGTGGGCAAAAGTGTACATCACTGCACTTTCTTTGTTGCAGAAAAGATCCCTTGGTCATAAAGATTTGCAGGACCAGGACTTGTGCACTGTTTCCAAAACTGTGACCAACTGTCTGGTGTCTAGAAAATAGGAGATTTTTTGTCTAGAAAAGGGAGATATTTTGATGCCTGGAAATACAGAGATAGACAAAGCTGCCCACACCACACTGATTGTTCTCTAGAAGCCTTATAAAAACCCAGATATGGGCTAAAGCTTTTGTGTCAAATGTTGTACTGACAAGTAACAAGGAAGACAGTTCTTGCTCCAGGGAATGCAGGATCCATGTGTTCAATGAAACATGGCAGATGGACAAAAGGTGGTGGTTGGATTAACAAACAGCTGAGAAAAGCGAGTGTCACGTTCTTAGTTCCCTACCAGCAAGAGGAGCTTAATTTTAAGCTTCTAAAACTAGACCTTTGCACCCTTCTTCCCAAAAAGTTTGACTTAACGAAGTCAGTGTCAGTGTGAAGGGGCACCCTTGTCACTTGTCACTCAGAAGGCTCTGCTCCAGCGTGCTGCAAAGGGAGGTGATGCCACTCAAGGGTTGTATTTTAGACTAACCTGGATACTTGCGGGTCAGGGCAGAGTCCCCTGTGATCCCAGGCCAGCTTTCAGCAAGGAATTACCTTCTGCTTGACCTAATTTCTTTTGCTGTGTCAGTGGAACACACCCTTCCGCTGTCCCGAACAGCAGCTTAGCTCCATCCCGGGAAACCTGCTTTCCAGGGCAGGAGGGAGCGCTTTTATCGGTGGAGTGTGGCGGAGACCTGGGAGGGGCTGCGCTGCTGTCGGACCTGCTGCTCCGATTCCCACTGGAGTGGGCTAAGGGTTTCCAGTCTTCATCACACGTCCCCAGATTTGCTGGCATAACTGGTGGTCTCCTTGCTCACCAGCCTGATTCTTGGGGTGTCCTCGGTTGGCAACCAGAGGAACGGGGAGGTTTGGCTCAACTGAGCTGATTTTGGAAGCGGTTGCGTTGGTAGATTGGAGGGGGCAGGGAAGAAGCTTCCCTCTGCTGCTGCCGGAGCAGCTCCCAGCCCTGAGTGGGTGCAGTGTGTGCGCAGTACCACGGGGTGCTGCTGCAGTGCTGTTCGGAGCTCATTGCAGTCTGGAGGGGGCAAGCGGATGGTGGAAATGTGAGCAAACTATCCTGGAATCATAGAATCATAGGGTTGGAAGGGACCTCTGGAGATCATCTAGTCTAACCCCCCTGCCACAGCAGGGTCACCTAGAGCAGGTTACACAGGAATGTGTCCAGGGGGGGTTGGAATATCTCCAGAGTTGGAGACTCCACCACCTCTCTGGGCAGCCTTTTCCAGTGCTCTGCCACCCTCAGGGTAAAGAAGTTCCTCCTCGTGTTTAGGTGGAACTTCCCATGGTCAAGTTTGTGCCCCTTACCCCTTGTCCTGTCGCCGGGCACCACTGAGAAGAGCCTGGCCCCATCCTCCTGACACCCCCCCTTGAAGTATTTATAAGCGTTGATAAGATCCCCCCTCAGCTGTCTTTTTTCCAGACTGAAGAGACCCAAATCCCTCAGCCTTTCTCCATCAGAGAGGTGTTCCAGTCCTCTAATCATCTTCGTAGCCCTTTGCTGCACCCTCTCCAGCAGTTCCCTGTCCCTCTTGAACCTGGAATCCTCCTCCTGGAGCCTCTGTGCCTTCCCCCGGCCCGGGGACATGGAGAAGAGGTGTTCGTTGGTATGTGCGGTGTCACGAATACAAACCCAATGTCATGTAGCCTCGCCTAACCTTCCTGCGACGCTGCTTGTGTTCCCTGCAGGCCTTGGAGAAATCACCCAGCAGCTGAATCAGAGCGAACTAGCGGTTTTACTGAACTTGCTGCAGAGCCAGACTGATCTGAGCGTCCCGCAGATGGCCCAGCTGTTGAACGTACACTCTAACCCAGAGATGCAGCAGCAGCTGGAGGCTCTCAACCAGTCCATCAACGCGCTGACGGAAGCCACAACTCAGCAACAAGAGTCTCAGGCAGCGGCGGCAGCAGCGGAGGAACCCGTCGAAGAGCCACCCGCGGAGGCTCAGCTACCGGAGGAGCCGGCGACTCCAGAAGCAGCCAGCGCTCAGGGAGATATGCAGAACGTGCTGGCCGTTCTGCTGAGTCAGCTGATGAAGAGCCAGGAGCCTGTTATAACCCTGGAGGAGAGCAACGGGGAGAAGAGCAGCGAGCAGCGGGGGCCAAGGAAAACCCCTACAATGCATCCGGAAGAAAGTACAGGTAAATAGCCATGACTTGTGCATCTTGGATGCCGTGCACTTGTTCGAACAATTAAAATATTCCATATGAGTGCCTCTAGTTGAACTGTGGCCAGGAGGATCCGAGACATTTGAGCGTGGAGACAGGGTGGCAGGGGGTGTGGATGGGAGGAGGAAAGGTGCCGGAAACGTGGTCGAGTCTCAGATTTCAAGACTGAGAAAGACACTGACCCACTCCCTGCGGTAAGTGCTGGACTGCTCAGGAGGTTTTAACAACTGCAAAAAGCCAAAACGCAAAAATACTACTCTGCTTCGCATCTCCAAAGCATATAAAATCCAGTAGTGCTCCCCTGCGAATGGGTCAGTGAAGATTAAAGGGTTTGGTGGCTGTTTTTTCCCCAAAAATGAAGGGGAACTTGGAGGGTCAGTTCTCCCTTTAACCCCCCTAGTAATCAGCTTACACACGCAGGTAGTGATTTTGCCCAGGACATTGGATCTCTGCAGGTTTTCCCATCTTATTGTTTGTCCCAACTTTCTTTTTCGCCATTCCCTTCCAGCCCTCTCAAAAAAAAAAAAAAAAAAACCCACAACCAAAAAAACCCACCCAAAATAAATGCAGAGCTGATTTTTAAAGAACGTGAGAGCTGAAATACTGGAGAGTGCTGGAGGGGAGGGATGGTGGCAGTCGTGTACGTAAGAAACTCGTGCATCTGGCTTGGCTGTGCCTGGTTATACGTAGAGTTGACTTTTATGAGTCCTGAAATTCAGCAACTTCTGAAGTTGAGCTGAAGGGCTGGTCCTTGTAGAGCAAGTAAGAGGCATGTTTAAAAGACCTTGATTGTATCGGTGAACTCTCGGATGTCCTTTCCAGAGGTGAGTGTAAATGTCTCCATGTCTTTTGTTTCTGTTGATTTTTTTGAATTATTAGCAACATCCTGTGACGACCTCACCAAATTCTAGAAGCGCCTCCTGAGTATGTCTCAGACTCTCCAGGGAGCCTCTTTTGGCCCGATACCCAACTCCTCTGCAATGTAGCTGAACGTGCTGTGTTCTCGTGCCTTCAACACACCCGCCCACCACGAGCCAGTTGTGATCGTGCTTTTTTTTTTCTTTTTTTCTTTTTTTTTTTTTTGCCCTAGTACTGGAAGATAACTAGGTTATTGTAGAGCAGATTCGATTAAATAACATTGTTCTCTGTTTATAATTATTTTAAATGATATGCTGTCCCCAGATCGGCTTGGTTTTAAAATTACCTGAAGATTGTTTTCTGGATTTAAATACGATCTAGTTTTAAAGTGGACTGACTGATACGGGTGGAGGGGTGGTCCTGGAAGACTACTGGTTCTCACAATAAAGTTTGACCTTTTTAATAACCAGTTTTGCAAATGATTTGAGGATCTGATTGAAACAAGGCGTTCGTGGCCTCTTACGTCATCGCCAGTAATGACTTTAATCCCCACCCTCTGGTGGGTGAGCGAGATGGAGTCAGTGCAGTTGTGTTGCTCGGCAGGAGTCAGGACGGGTTTTGTCAGCGGAGGCGGGAGCAGGTCGGGTCCGGCGGGGAGCTGCGTCCTCCCCGCTGCGGTGTCACGTCTCGCCCCGTCCCACCGCCCGGCCGGGCTTCGTTCTTCCTCCTGCCCCAGAAGCAGGAGCACCCAGTAGCGAGAGCGTGGTGATGGCGGGCGGGGGCGCGAAGGGGGCTTTTGTCCTTGCTAGGAGGGGTCCTTTGGAAACCAATCCTTGTGACTTCAGGTCTGATTTGGGGGTGGGTCAGGGAGGCAAAATCACTTCCTCGTGCTCCAGGACAGCCTATACAGCGCATGCAAATATTTGTGGGTTGAGATTTGTTTTGGAGTTGTGCCCTGGAAATGTACTTTGTCAGTGTACATCTGACGAATGTATGTTGTCATGAAAAAAAGGTCATAAATGAGAACAAAGGGGACACGAGAGGGTGAACCCCCTCCCTTCGGTCTGTCGTGGGCGCAGTCAGGATCTGGCACGTGTGGGGTTGGGGTTTGGTTTTGTGTTATTTCTCAAGCAATACGTCAGGGCCACGCTCCACCAGTGCGCGTCGGCCCTGGTCCCGGCGCGGTGGGGCACGGCATCCCTTGGCCGGGGGAGACCCTGCTTTTGGGGAAGACGTGCTGTCGTGTGGCTCTGCATCTGCCTCCCGCTTGGTGTTAGCATTGGATCCGGGAGCAGGAATTCCCTCCGTGGGGGCCCGTGTGTTAGGACAGCTGTTGCCGACTGGTCGGGAGCGTGGGGGCCGGGGCGAGTGCGGGGAGACCATTAATGAACTTGGATGCATTGATCTTGGAACAAATGTCAGCTTTTAAAACTCTCCGCCTCTTTTTCCAGCGCATCCTAGAGAGCGGCCTGTCTCAGTAGGCTGTTTGCCTTTTTTTTTTTTTTTTTTCATATAAATGTATTTATATCTGTTCACGTGATGTTTTAAGATGGTGTTTAAAAGAAGTAACCCTTCCACAGCATGTCCTCCTCGCATTCTCCCACCAGAGAAGAGACCCCCCGAGCCCCCTGGGCCGCCGCCGCCGCTGCCTCTGCCCGAAGGCGATCTCTCCAGCGCAGCCCAAGAGTTGAACCCGGCCGTGACGGCTGCGCTGCTGCAGCTCTTTTCCCAGCAAGAAGCGGAGTCTCTTGGCCACGCCACGCACGAACACCAACCCTCCAGGGCCGTGGACTACGGCAGGTCCCACTCCTCCAGGACTTACAGCGCCGAGGGCTCAGAGGGGGGATTTGGTGCCGAGGAGCTGAATTCGGGCCAGACGCTACTAGAACCCTCTGCCCAGCCTCTGGGGAAAAGCAGGACCTTCTTGGGCTCCGTGAGCCACCTCGGGGAGACGAGCAGTTACCAGGGCACGGGCTCTGTCCAGTTTCCAGGGGACCAGGACCTCCGCTTCGCCAGAGTCCCCGTCGCCATCCACTCGGTTGGGCAATCTTTTACCAAAGCCGAGGGGAGCAGCAACACCAACAACACGCTGGTACATCCAGAGGCCAAAATTCAAAACTACGGCGAGCTGGGAGCGGGGACGGCCGGTTCCAGCGGGGCAGGAACGGGTCACAACTGGGGTGCCCCAACCCAGGCCACCTCTTCCTACGGGAAGGCGTATCGGGGGCCTGGCCGAGTGCCTCCGCGGGGGGGACGGGGCAGGGGGGTTCCATACTGAGACACGCGCCTTTCACGCCGCTCCTCCCCTCCCTCGCCTCTCCACCTTTACCAACATGACTCTTTTTTTTTTTTTTTTTTTTTAAATTTTATTTTTTTTTGTTGTTGCTAGAGCAAGGTCTCGTCCGCATTTCAGCTGCTGCGAAGCTCCCTGTTGTATCCCTGGCTGGGCTGCCGGCGGGCGACCCGGCACTTGCCGGTGGGTCCCCTCTCGGAGGGGGTCTCGCTGCCCAAAACCTCTCGCGCTTGGTTAGTGACAAAAAAAAAAACCAAAACCAAACAACAAAACAAACCAACAAACCAACCCCACGGCGGGTGGCGGTGAGCTTTCTGCCCTGAGCCAGCAGAGGAAGGGAGAGGGGGGAATTGTTTAAAAGTAGGAGGAATGAAACAAACCCAACCGGGTGGGAAGAAGGAAATAAAAAGAAAACAAACAAAAAAAGGAAAAAAAAAAAAAAAAAACCACAAAACACTGTTTCATGAGCTGGGCCCTGGTGCTTCTCCGTGGGGGAAGCACGGTGCAAGTGCTCAGGTAGGGCTGGGGGAGAGTCTGGTTCCCAAAGCAATTTTTGGGGTGTTTATTTTTTTTTTATTCCCCCCAATTCCCTTAAATGGAGGAAAAAAAAAAAAAAAAAATGAAGTAAAAAGCAAAAAAAAAAAAAAATAATTAAAAAAATATAGGAATATATTGATGCAGAGGCGCCTGGATCCCTTTACCCTGGGGGTGGAGCCCCGGGATGTGGCACTGGCTTGTACTCAGTTTATCCGGCAGCGCTTTCTTTCCGTAAAGTGTCCGGCTTTCCATAAAGCTCCGCTCCGAGCCCTCCTGGGCGGCTGCGGGTCCAGGTCCTCTCTCTTTTTGACAGTAGCCGCAGTCAGTTGGCTTTTGTGAAGGGTCTCTTTGGGGTTTGTATCTCTCCTGCCGTAACTTTGCAGTGGGAATCGTCTTTTTATTTTGTCTTTTTTTTTTTTTTTTAAGAGCCGAAGAGAACACCTCCCTTCCCAAATACGTATTTCTTTGTCATTCGTAACTTCCAAAACACTTTAAGAATTAAAGAAAAAAGCAAAAAAAAAAAAAATTAAAAAAAATAAAAAAATAACCCACTTCTGGTGGGGAACGGCACCAGGCAGGAGTGTCTTTTGTACCTGCATCCTTCGGGGCTGGTGGTGGGGTCCCCCCGGCGCCCCCCCAGCAGCATCTCAGTACTTCGAGGCTTCCCAGGCGTTACTGTATCATTTCTATAAGCATATATATATATATATTTTTGTTGTTGTCAAGTATTTACGATGAATTTTTCTCCTCCCGCAGAACGTTGCCATGTTGTCCATTTCAATGAGACTTAAACAAAAGAGATGAATAAAACAAAGGTACATATTTATGAGCTTTTTTTTTCCGGAGTAGGCCTTTCCTATGGAAAAACGTACGGTTCTTTTAATTTCCGAGACGACAGTGTTTGGAAGTGTTAAACGGGTGGGAGTCCGGGGGGAGGGGAGTGGGGGGGGCCGAGAGACCTTCTTGCTACTAACAGGATTTGATTTCTTTTTATACAGAGGTAAATTAAATAAAAATAAAAATGCACCTGACTAGGTGGTGCTTCTCGAACTGGGGGAAAACCTGCCTTACATGGACCCGCGGCTGCAGCCGCCAGCTTTGCTGCGGGAGGAAGGAGGGGAGAGAAAATAAATATATTTATATATATAAAAATATATATATATATATATATATATATATGCAGACACACTGCTGCTCCCTGCATGAGCAGCGGCTCTCGTAGCCTTGAGTTGGCGCCGAGGAGCGCCGCTCTTTGCAGAATTCCACGTGTAAATTTGTTGGGTTTTGGTTGTGTTGGTTGGTTTTTTGGGTTTGGTTTTTTTTGTTTTTTCAATTGCCAGTTCATGCCTGATGTGCAGGAAAGAGGGGGAAAAAAAAAAAAAGAGAGAAGTTCTGTAAGCTGCGGAGTGCACTAAATAAACCAGTCACCTCTTGAAGGGGATTTTTTTTTTTTTAATTTCTATATTTTTTTCTTTACACCGCGCGGCTGCCAGCTCTGGGCTGTGGTGGAGCTGCTGCTGTTGTTGTTGTTGTTGTTCCGGCTTTTCTTCCCGAGCCCATCCAATTTGGAAGGAAAAGTCCTGTTCCAGCGCTGGAGCCTCTTAGGAAGCCGCTGCCTGTTTGTTCTCTTTCCAACTTGGCGCATCCCCAAAGCGCCTGCCGAGGAGCGAGGGCTCCTCACCCCGGCACGCAGACCCCCCCCTCTCCCTGCCCATGTCCCCCTGCCACTGGGATCCCCAGTTGTTGGCGCAGTTTAGGGTGGTTTGTCCCAGTTTGGGCAAGAGCAAAGCCGGGGCCAGGTCCCCGCAGTGGCTCCCGGGAGCAGGCGGTCCCGCACGGACGCTTCCCCTGCACCCCTCTATTTTACAGTGGGGATTGAAATAGGTGCTGAGGACCTAAAGGTGGGTGCGAGGGTGGGCTCCTGTCCCTCTGTCCCAACCTCGAGCAAAGGACAGACATCCCCGACTTCTGTCCCTTGCTCTGGGGTGGCCGATGGCATCATCCGCTGTCTGTCCCCGCGGGGCCGGGTCACCCCGGGAGCTGCCTCCGGGCTCCTGCGGAAGGTGGTTTTCACCGTTCCCGTGTCCCAACCCCTGAGGGTCGGGCAGAGCTGGGGCGGGGGCCATGCTCCCCCTCCTGTGGCTTTTCTTAACTGGTCCCAGCAAGAGCCTCTGAATCCCTGCAGGGTGAAGGGAGCATCGCGGGGGGGGACCAGCCAGGCCAGGACCCGGGGGCCGCTTGCCCACCACCTCCGCTTTACTTCTTTATGGTATTTTTTTTTTTCCTTAAAGCACCTCTGTACGAAGAAGACAAAAGGATTTACTTGGGGGAGATGGGGGGGGGGGAACCATATGTGTTTAAAAGGATTTAAAATGTGGTGCAGGTTACAGAGAAGCGGCTCGATGGCAACTCGCCCCCTCCTTTCTCCCTCCACGCGCCGCGGGTTTGGGTTTAACGCCGACGTCCCAACCTGCTGTAGCCCCTTCCCCAGCAGAGAAGCGCCGGGGGAGGCTCTTCCCGCACCTCTCCCGACTTCCCTTCGGAGACTGAGCACGCCTTTTTCTTTTTTTTTTTTTTTTTTTTGCGGTTGTACCTTTGTCTCTGTACAGATATTTTGTAATATATTAAAAAAAAGAAAAAAAATTTTTTTTTTTCTTTTTGGTTTATAAAAATGGAAAGTGGAGATTGGAAAAATTAAATATTTCCTGTTACTGTACTATTGCCTTTTGCTCCGTTGCGCTGAATGACCGCGCTGCTTGCTGTAGCCTTTGCAAATCACACGGTAATTGTGGTTTTCCCTCTAAAAACCGTTTTTCCCCTCGCCCTGCGCTCCCCGGTGCCCGGCGGTGCCGGTGAGGGAGCTCGGCCCCGGTGCCGGGCTGGTGAGGGTGGCCAGGACTTGGCGCCGCCAGTCCTGCGAGGCTGCAACCTCCGTCAGCCCCCAAATTAGCCCTCTGCTAATTGAGAGTGGGGCCGAGCCCTCGTTTGCCCCGCGGGTGCCACCCATGGGTGCTGGTGGCCGGTTGGCCGGGCAATGCCGGCGCTGCCTCGGCTGCAGTGGGGGGAGGAAGGAGGAAAGACGGAGCGAAGCCGGGAGAGGAGATGGTGCCGGGGGGCGAGGGAGGGAAGGGATGGGGTTTGTGTCTCCAAACCTTCCCCTGGCTCCTGGCAGCCCCTTGGGCTCCGGAGAGGACCCTGGGGGACAGGTTCTGCTCTAACCCTGAGGGCATGGGGAGGGAGCCATGGCCAAGGGTCTGTGTCTCCATCCGTCCGTCCGTCCGTCCATCCATCCATCCATCCATCCATCCATCCATCCATCCATCCATCCATCCATCCATCTCCCTTCCTCGGGCGTTTCTCCAGGCCGGTCCCAGCTCCAGCCTGGCTCCTGGCGGGGCTGGAGGAGGCTTTGCCCCAGCTCCGGACCAGGGAAGGGGCAGGATTCCGATGGCAGGAGCCATGGAAGGTGCCGGCGATGGCCGGTCCTGCTCCAGGGGCTCCATTTGCTCTTCGGCATCAGCTTTTCTGCTCGGTGGAGCTCAGCCAGAGCCACACTTGCTGCTTCTAGTGCCCAGAGCCCAGGGCTGGGGGCATTGCGGGTCTCAGTGTGGGGGTCCCCCTGTGATGGGGATCCCCCCCCCGTGGCCATGCTTCCCTCTGGGCAGAGCCCGGCCATCATCTCCCGTTCCAGCCCCGGCTTTCTTGCTCTCCTTTCGCCTGGTTTAGCATCCCTGCCGCTGACACGTCTTAAAATATATCCCTGTGCAGATGGCGGAGGGGGGGGTGTGGAGGCGGCCGAGGCGCCGGGCGCTTTACTCTGCCTCTGAAAGCGGGAGCGAGCCCGCGAGCGGCCCCGCCGGCCGCCCCGCTCCTGATTTATTAGCGGGGCAGCTGGGAGCCATGCAGTCGGCTGGGTACCGAATCCATCCTCCCGCTCGCGCCATCGTCGTGCCACGGGAGAAGGGTCCCTGCCCCGGCACGACACCAGCCCAGGCTCCCTTGCATCCCGCCGCGGGGCAGACAAAGCCCCTTCCATGGCCACGGCCGTCCCCCACGTGTCCCCGCGTTCCTGCGGCCTTCCTGCTCACCACATCCGTCCCCATCCCGAGGTGACCGGAGCAGTTTATTCCATTTCATTTCTTTTTCGCATGGAAACTTCCCCGGCAGCAGCTGCTGTGCCAAATGGCCGGGGTTGGGGAGGGGGAAAAGCTGCGCCGGTGGAACCGGGTGCCGTAAATCTCCGGCGCTCGTTTCTTCCCCCCCCCCCCCAGGTTGGGTTACGCTCGGCGGCTCTTCCCGGCTGCTCGATTCCACCATTCCTGGCTCCGAGCGGAGCCGTTGGGATCCGGCGCGACGTTCCTTTGCTCCTCGCGCTGGCTCATCCCGGCACGGGGATCATGGTGGGCTCCGTGTCCGCTCGGCATCCTGACCATCAACCACCGTCATCCCGGCACGTGTTCGATCCTTCTCCCAGCGTGCGGATGGGGATGGACTGGTGGAGGAAGAGTAGGAGGAGGATGTCCGCGCGCACACGGGCGCTCACGCATGTGCGCGAGCCCCCCAGGTGTGCGCACACGCGTGAACACGCGTGTGCGCACACCTGGGGGCCGCGCGCACATGCGTGTTCACGCGTGTCCGTGGACGCCAGTCACCAGGTGTCGCTCTCGGCACGGCCACCGCTTCCCACCGCGTCCCCATCCTCCTCCCCGGCTATATTTGTCCTTCCAGCTGCTCCGGCTGTCGGCATTAAAGGGTTGTTTTTTTGGTTTGGGTTTTTTTTTTCTTTTTTTCCTTGCAATTTAGACGATTCCTTCCAAAAATCCGTTAACACCTTTCCTTGGCATTTGTTGGGGAATGGGGTGGGGGGTGGGGGAATAAAAGGGATTGAAAAGGAACTGGGGGTGGGGGGGGGATAAAGCCACCGAAAAAATGCGGAGGGTGTTGGAGGCCGCGATGTGCCGGGGAGGGAGGATGAGGATGGAGGATGAGGATGGAGGATGGAGGATGAGGAGGGAGGATGGAGGAGGAGGATGAAGGATGGAGGATGAGGAGGGAGGATGGAGGAGGAGGATGGAGGATGGAGGATGAGGAGGGAGGATGGAGGATGGAGGATGGAGGATGAGGATGGTGGAGGGAGGATGGAGGAGGAGGATGGAGGATGGAGGATGAGGAGGGAGGATGGAGGATGGAGGATGAGGAGGGAGGATGAGGATGGAGGTGGGTGGTGGCGTTGGTTTTTGGGGGCGAAGGATGGGTGTGTGACCCCCAGCGCTTCCCATCCCATGGTTTCCAGCATTTTCCATCCCGTGGGACCGGGATGCCGCGCTGGGAATGTGTTTTGAGGGCACCGGTGCCATTTCACCAGGCCGTGCCCCCCCCCCCCCCACCCCCACCCCATGCCCTTTGCAGTGGCACAGGCGATGGATGGGGTTTGCTGGACACGGGGGGGGGGTTCTTTGGGAAGGGGCCTTCCCTGTCCCCTGGGAGGGCGGCAGCGGGGTGACACCCTCCCTGTGCCACGGGGCCACCTGGCCCGGCGAGCCCCCCCGCGCCCCCGCCCCGCCGCACCGGCAGCTTGATTAAAAAGGCAGCGCGGGCGGCGCGGCACAGCTGGTGCCTCCTGCCAGCACCCCGAGCGGGAGCGGGAAGGCGCCCGAGATTAACATCTCCAATTAACGGGAAAGCGAAGCCGCCGCCACCGCAGCCCGGGGGGTTCCCCAGCCCCCGCGTACCCCCCGGTGCCACCTCCTGGGGACGCTGCAGCCGGGCCGGGCTGTGGCTGGCGGCCACCGGGCCTTGCTCCGACCCCTGTCCCCGTGTCCCCACGCCGAGGCCGTGGCCGTGCCAGCGCTCCCGTGCCCCTCTGCCAAGCGGGGGCTGCGCACCACTCATTTTTGGGGACATTCCCCTCGTTGGCATCACCCCCATCCCCCCCTTCACCCCCACCATCACCCCCATCACCCCCTTCATCTCCATCACCCCCTTCATCCCCTTCATCCCCACTGTCACCACCAGCACCCCCATCACCACCAGCACCCCCTTCGTCCTTCTCTTCACTCCCATCATCCCCATCACCCTCTTCACCCCCACCATCACCCCCACCACCCCCATCATCCCCTTCATTCCCATCACCCCCATCGCCCCCATCACCCCCTTCATCCCCATCACCCCCTTCATGTCCATTTCCCCCATCTCCCCCATCGTCTCCATCACCCCCTTCATCCGCTTCATCCCCACTGTCACCCCCATCATCCCCATCACCCTCATCGCCTCCTTCATCCCCATCATCCCCTTTGTCTCCATCACCCCCTTCATCCTCATCACCCTCATCGCCTCCTTCATCCCCATCACCATCATTGCCCCCTTCATCTTCCCCTTCACTGCCATCACCCTCATCATCCCCTTCACCCCCAGCATCACCCCCATCACTCCCTTCATCACCCCTATCACCCCCTTCATCTCCATCACTTGCTTCAACCCCTTCATCCCCACTGTCACCCCCATCACCCCCATCACCACTTCGTCCTTCTCTTCACTCCCATCTCCCCCATCATCCTCTTCACCCCCACCATCACCCCCATCACCCCCCTTCATCTCCATCACCCCCATCATCCTCTTCACCCCCACCATCACCCCCTTCATCTCCATCACCCCCATCATCCTCTTCACCCCCACCATCACCCCCCTCACCCCCTTCACCTCCATCACCCCCATCATCCCCATCACACTCATCGCCTCCTTCATCCCCATCACCCCCTTTACCCCCTTCACTCCCATCACCCCCACCATCACCCCTAACGACCCTTCGCCGTGGCCCACCACGGTCCCCCCCTGCCACGCCCCACGTGCTGCCCACCCTGCGGGGAAGGGGGGCACGGGCAGGGTGACCCCCTGATCCTGCTGCACCCCGGGGACCGCAGTGGGTGCCCGTATGGCGACAAGGCACCCGGTGGCAGCGGGGACGGTGCCCGGCACCGCACCCCGACCCGGCGCATCGCCCTCCCCGCCGCCGCCGGCGCAGCTGAGCCGAGGCGAAGGAGGGGGGGGGGGGGCCGGGGGAGGGCCTGCGCCTGCACGCTTTCACCTGCCATTTAATTGGATGTATTTTTAATTAATGGTGCCTCTGGGACCAACATGAGACAACACGATCTCTGAAGAGGGGCAGGGGAGGAATTGGGGAAGGTGGGCGGATGGGGCCGCGGGGTGCGCTTACCCGCCAAACGCTGCCATCAATCACCCCCTACTTTTCGGCTCTGGACTTTTGGCTGGGGCTCAAGGCGGGCGCCGGGGCCGCAGCCACCCCCCCGCCCCCCCGGTGCCGCCTGGCACACGTGTGATGAGCGGCACGTCCTCAGCTGTGGTTGGTGGCGGCGGTGGATTTGGGGGGGGAGCGCGCCAGCCGGCAGAGCCCCCCCTCCCCACGGTGTGTTCCCTGCTCCAAACCTGCTGCCCGGTTGCTCTTGCTGGGACCCCCGGGTCAGGGTGGGGGTCCTGGACCCCCGGGGCAGCCCCCAGCCCTGTCCCATGGCAGAGCCCCTCTGCCCCCCGGCCTCCCCCACCACGGGGGGTCTCGGTGCCCGCTGCCCCCCACGCCCCACCGTGCCCCCCCCTCGCTTTGTTCCTCCCACCCAGCCCCGGGGAGGGAGGCGGGGGGGGGCACAGCTGGTTGAAGCGCATCCCCCCCACACCTTCTGGCGCAGCCCCGGGGGGGCCGGGGCAGCTGCCCAGCCCTGCGAGGGGCCGGGGGGGTTCGCCCGTGGCAGGTGCCGCGGCGCAATGTAGGCCAGGCATTAATATTTAGTGGCGCTGGGGGGGGCCGCGCTGGGGTTGCGGCACAGCTGCCTCCTGCGCTGGAATGCGAACCGCAGCCTGCGGGGGTGGCACGGCCGCCGCTGCCGGACCCCCACGGCCCCCACGGCCCCCCACGGCCCCCGGGCACCTCCTGCCTGCCTGGAGAAGCAAGGGGCAAGTTGCAGGGGGGGCCCAGCCCCGGGCACCTGGGAGGTGCGAAACGTGGCGGTGGCCCAGCCCCGGCCCCTCAAAGCCACCGGCCACGTGTGGGGGGGACGGGAAGGTCCCGGGGGGTTCCCAGCTCTGCTGTGCCATGGCACTGGGCCGCCTTCCTGGTGCTTGGGCCACTCTCCCCGATGCCACCGCTGCGGCGGGGTGATGGGGACAGCTGGTGGCACATCACACGTGGGGACTGGCCACAGTGTGCTGGCTTTGGTGTTTTGCAGGGACACGTGGTGTCACGGGCCCCGGCCCTTTGCCATGCGGTGACGGCGGTGACGGCCGGAGGCGTCGGAACCTTTTGTTCTGGCATCCCGGGATGCTTCGCTGGGAGCAGCCGGGGGCCTGTGCCACCATCCCTGTCCCTTCTCCCTTGCGAGTGGCAGTGGGATGCTGTGCCCCGTGGCCAGACCCTTGTCCCATGGCTGGACCCTTGCTGTGGACAGACCCTCACTGTGGCTGGACCCTCGCCATGGCCGGACCCTCCTCATGGCCAGATGTTTGTCATGGTTGGACCCTCCTCATGGCCAGACCCTCGTCATAGCCAGACCCTTGCTCTATGGCTACACCCTTGTCATGGCTGGTCCCTCCTCATGGCCAGACCCTCGTCCCATGGCTGGACCCTTGTCCCATGGACTGACCCTTGTCCCATGGCTGGACCCTCGACATGGCCACACCCTTTCTCACTGGCCAGACGCTTGTCATGGCTGGACCCTTGCCCCATGGCTGGTCCCTTGTCATGGCTGGACCCTCCTCAATGGCCGGACCCTCCTCATGGCTGGACCCTCCTCATGCCCAGACCCTCGCCATGGCCAGACCCTTGCCCTACGGCCAGACCCTCGACCCATGGCCAGACCCTCGCCATGGCTGGACCCTTGCCCTATGGCCAGACCCTTGCCCCATGGCCGGACCCTCGCTCTATGGCCAGACCCTCGCTGTGTCTGGACCCTCGCTCTATGGCCAGACCCTCACCCCATGGCCAGATGCTCGCCATGGCCGGACCCTCGCCATGGCCAGACCCTCACCCCATGGCTGGACCCTCGCCATGGCCAGACCCTTGCCCTACGGCCAGACCCTCGCCCCATGGCCGGACCCTTGCCGTGGCCGGCCGGTGGCCGTGCAGGACGGTGGCCGTTCGGGGCGGTGGGCGCGGGCGGGTTTATTAGCGTGATTCCGGCATTGTGATGCAGAGAGAGTCGAGCACCAGCTGCTCCTGCCCGGGTGTTTATTGTTACCTAGAGACAGCCCCTGGCTCCCGCCCAGCGCACCCCCCCCCGCCCCCCCCCCATGCAAAATTTATAGCGCGGCGGGGCCGCCTTAACCCTCTGCCTCCCGGGCGGGGGGGGACGGGGGGGGGGACACAGGACAGGGGATGCCACCCTGCGCTGTGCCACGGCCTGCGATGCCACGCCACGCTGCACCGTGCCACACCGCCGTGTGCCGTGCTGTGCCGTGCCGTGCCATGCCGTGCTGTGCCATACCGTGCCATGCCGTGATGTGCCATGCCGTGCAGTGCTGTGCCATGCCATCCTGTGCCATACCACAATGCGCCATACCATGGCGTGCCGTGCCGTGCAGTGCTGTGCCATGCCATTCTGTGCCATACTGTGCCATACCGTGCCATGCCATGCTGTGCCATACTGTGCTGTGCCGTGCCATGCTGTGCTGTACCATACCATGCCATGCCATGCTGTGCCATGCCATGCCTTGCCGTGCCATACTGTGCTGTGCCATGCCATGCTGTGCTGTACCGTGCCCTGCTGTGCCATACCGTGCCCTGCTGTGCCATACTGTGCCATGCCGTGATGTGCCATGCCGTGCAGTGCTGTGCCATGCCATTCTGTGCCGTACCACGCCATGCTGTGCCATGCCATGCCATGCTGTGTCATGCCATGCTGCGCTGTACCGTGCCATTCTGTGCCATACCATGCCATATCACACCATTCTGTGCCATGCCACGCCACGCTGTGCTGTACCACACTATTCTGTGCCATACCATACCGTACCATGCCATACTGTACCATGCCGTGCCATACCATGCCATACCATGCTGTGCCATACCATGCCATTCTGTACCATGCCGTGCCATGCTGTGCCATGCAGTGCCACCAGAGCCCCAGGCCGGCAGCGCAGCAGCCCCCGGGGAGTCTGTATCCATGGCACGGCTAATCCTCCGGCCGGGCAGGGTGCCAGCCCATCCCCGGTGCCCGCCTGCCGCCCGGCCCGGCTGCTGGCAAGGATGCGGCCCTGGCTACCCCCTGTCCCGGCTGTCCCCCCCCCTCCCCGGGGGGTCCCTGGGGGCTCAGCGCTGGCCTGTCGCCCCCAACCCTGCTGAAACTGCTGGCCGGGGGGACATGAGGGTCCCACCTTGTCCTGGGGTGCGAGTGGGTGGGCAGAGGCGCCTCGGCCGGAGGAGACGCCGGGCGCTGGGGCGCTGTGGGGGGTCTGCCCACAGGGGGCCGGGAGGGATGAGGTCTCACCCTGGGCATCTACTTGGTGCCACGTGTCTGTTCTCCTTTCTCCTGCCATGGCACGGCATGGCGCAGCTCGGCGTGGCACAGCATGGCGTGGCACGGCACAGCATGGCACAGCGTGGCACGGCACAGCACGGCACAGCTCGGCATGGCACAGAACACCATGGCACAGCTCGGCATGGCTCTGCACCGCATGGCACAGCATGGTGTGGCACAGGGTGGCATGGCACAGCTCAGCATGACATGGCACAGCGTGGCACAGCATGGCACGGCACAGCATGGCATGGCTCAGCATGGAATGGCACAGCACGGCAGAGCTTGGCATGGCACAGAGCACCACAGCGCAGCTCGGCATGGCTCTGCACCGCATGGCACGGCTCAGCATGGCACAGCGTGGCACAGCAAGGCATGGCACAGCGTGGGACGGCTCAGCATGGCACAGTGTGGCACAGCATGGCATGGCACAGCAAGGCATGGCACAGCGTGGGACGGCTCAGCATGGCACAGCATGGCACAGCTCAGCATGGCATGGCACAGCGTGGCACGGCTCAGCATGGCACAGCGTGGCACAGCAAGGCATGGCACAGCGTGGGATGGCTCAGCATGGCACAGTGTGGCACAGCATGGCATGGCACAGCAAGGCATGGCACAGCGTGGCACGGCTCAGCACAGCACATGGGGGTCTCGGGGCCACTGGGAGCCACAACCAGCCGCTTGTGACCACCTGCCCCCGCGTGACCCTCGTCGCGGCCGCTCCCTCCGCGTCCCCTCCCGCCGAGCCCCTGCCAGCCCTGGGGACACCGGTGTCACCGGGAGGGTGAGGTGTCGCCGCCACCCGTCCCCCAGCCCCGTCCCCCCGCCGGATCGTGCCCCGGTGCCCACTCGCCGCGCCCCGGCAGAGCCCCGGCTCCCCCCCCACCCCGACCCCCCCCCCGGCTCCCTCCACCTCTCAGCAAGTTTTTTATGTGATTACAGGCACTGCATGGTAATTAGTGCTAAACTCATTTGCACAACTACAGTTAATTGGCTACAACAATTAATTAATGTGTTGGAAATTTGGCACTGGGAAAAAAAAAAAGGAAGAAAGAAAGAAAGAAAAAAAAAAGTTTGCCATCAGAGGGAAAAAGGGGGGAGATCGGCGGGGGGGGAAAGGGGGTGCCCGCACCCACCTGCACCCACCTGCAGCCGCGGCCCCGGCTTGTCCCCAGAGTTTCTCCCCCCTCCTGAAGCCGCTGTCGCTGCCTGCCCCGCGCTTTGTTTTCCCTTTTCTTCTCCCTTTTCCTTTCTTTTTTCCCCCTCTCTCTCCCTTTTCCCCTTTTTCTTTCTTTCTTTCTTTTTCCCTTTTTTTTTTTTTTTTTTTTTTTTTTTACAACTTAAGCAAACTCATTTCCCTGATAAAATATAGCATGACTAATGACTGAAGCATGTAAAAATCATTGGGAAAATGTCCTTGGAAGACGAATGCATTTTCAGCAGAATAATTAACTTAATTAACAAATTCACATGCATATTCATCAGGCTATTAATGTCTTCTCAGCTCAGCTTGACGAACATTGCGGTAATAACCATCTCATTTGCATATTGCATTCTACTGCTATCCAAAAAAAAAAAAAAAAAAATAGAAAAAAGAAGAAGAAGAAGAAGAAGCGGATGCACGCGCGCGCGCGTGTGTGTGTGTGTTGCCCCCCCCCCCCCACCCCCAGCTCCGGCTCCCACGGGATCTGCGGTGGGTGCCGCGCTCCCCGGTGAGGTTCGTGAGCCTCGTGCGCTGGTGGCCGCATGCCGGGAGGTGTGAGGCGGGCACCGCGACGCCTGCCGCAGATGCCGAGGCCGGGAGCGGCGGGAACCGCCGCTCCCGGCCTCGGCATCTGCGGCAGCGTCGTGGTGCGGGGCGCGGAGGGGAGAGGACCCGTAGCAGCTGTCGGCCTAATTCGGCGAACGCGCTGCTCGTGGGCGGCTTAGAAAAACAGATTAGGCGCCTGCGACAGGCACTGATTCCTGACATACGCTCGGGGTCTGCGTCTTTATCGCCCGCGCCCGGCGATGGAGGGGATGGGGGAGGATGGGGGAGGATGGGGGTGATGGGGAGGAAGGGGGTGATGAGGGTGAAGGGGGTGATGGGGATGAAGGGGGTGATGGGGAGGATGGGGGCGATGGGGATGGAGGGGGTGATGGAGATGAAGGGAGTGATGAAGGTAATGGGGAGGATGGGGGTGATGAGGGTGAAGAGGTTGATGAGGGTGATGGGGAGGATGAGGATGATGGGGATGGAGGGGGGTGATGGGGAGGATGGGGGAGATGGGGGTGATGGGGGTGATGGGGATGAAGGGGGTGATGGGGAGGATGGGGGTGATGGGGGTGAAGGGGGTGATGAGGGTGATGGGGAGGATGAGGATGATGGGGATGGAGGGGGTGATGGGGAGGATGGGGGTGATGGGGGTGATGGGGAGGATGGGGGAGATGGGGGTGATGGGGAGGATGGGGGAGATGGGGGTGATGGGGGTGATGGGGGTGATGGGGATGAAGGGGGTGATGGGGAGGATAGGGGTGATGGGGGTGATGGGGAGGATGAGGATGATGGGGGTGATGGGGGTGATGGGGATGGAGGGGGTGATGGGGAGGATAGGGGTGATGGAGATGAAGGGAGTGATGGAGATGAAGGGAGTGATGAAGGTAATGGGGAGGATGGTCGTGATGAGGGTGATGGGGAGGAAGGGGGTGATGAGGGTGAAGGGGGTGATGGGGATGAAGGGGGTGATGAGGAGGATGGGGGAGATGGGGGCGATGGGGATGGAGGGGGTGATGGAGATGAAGGGAGTGATGAAGGTAATGGGGAGGACAGGGGTAATGGGGGTGATGGAGATGAAGGAGGTGATGACGGTGATGGGGATGAAGGGGATGATGGGGGGAATGGGGGTGATGGGGGTGATGGTGGGGGTGAAGGGGATGATGGGGTGATGGGAGTGAAGAGAAGGACAAAGAGGGCGATGAGGGTGATGGGGATGACAGTGGGGATGAAGGGGATGAATGGGGTGATGGAGATGAAGGGGAGGATGAAGGGGGTGATGATGGTGATGGGAGCGATGGTGGGGATGAAGGGGGGTGATGTGGATGATGGGGATAATAGGGATGATGGGGGTGATGGGGATGAAGGGGATGATGCGGGTCAAGGGGGTGATGGGTGCATTGAGTGGATCCAGCCCCCTCGAAAGAGCCCACTGCCCCCCCCCGGCTCCACCCAGCACTGCCACACCCTGCTTGGCACCGCCCACCCTTGCCACACCCTGTTTGGCCCCACCCATGGGGGGTGCAGCCCTGCGCGAGCGCACAGCGCACGCCTGAGTGTGCACACACCGTGCACACCCCCACAGAGGGAGAAGGTGTCACCCAATGGCGGGCACACACAGGGATTATAGGCCACCCAGAGGGGTTCCAGGCCACCCAACAGGTGTCACATGGGGGGTTCCAGGTCACAGGGTGGGTTCTAGATCCCCCAACAGGGGTGTCACTCAAAAGGGAGCTCCAGGTCACCCGGGGGTAGGTGCCAGATCACCCAACCGGGTGGGCTGGGTCCAGGCTACGCCACGGCACCACGGGGCTTGGCCCCTCACCGGAGGGGGGACACAGGACCCCTGGGGACATGGTGGGACATGGTGTCCAGGGGGAGGGAGGGATGAATGGATGGATGATGGATGGATGGATGGATGGATGGATGGATGGATGGATGGATGGGCAGGAAGTTGGATGGAGGGATGGATGGATGGATGGATGGATGGATGTAGGGATGGATGGAGGGATGGATGGATGGATGGATGGATGGATGGATGGATGGACGGGCAGATGGATGGATGAATGGATGCATGATGGATCGGATGGATGGGTGGACAGATGGGTGGATGGAGGGGTGGATGGATGGATGGATGGATGGACGGATGGATGGAGGGATGGATGGAGGGATGGATGGATGGATGGATGGATGGATGGATGGATGGATGGACGGGCAGATGGATAGATGAATGGATGCATGATGGATGGATGGATGGACGGACAGATGGTTGGATGGAGGGGTGGATGGATGGATTGATGGGTGGACGGGCAGATGGATAGATGAATGGATGCATGATGGATGGATGGATGGATGGATGGATGGATGGATGGATGGATGGAGGGGTGGATGGATGGATGGATGGATGGATGGGCAGTTGGATAGAGGGATGGATGGAGGGATGGATGCATGCACGCATGCATGATGGGTGGATGGAGGGGTGGATGGATGGATGGATGGATGGATGGATGGATGGATGGATGGATGGATGGATGGACTGATGGGTGGATGGGCAGATGGACAAGCAGGCGGGTGGATGGCTGGGTGGTTGGATGGGCAGACAGATGCATGGAGAGGTGGATAAAGAGACAGACACACGGATGGGTAGACAGACAGACAGGTGACATGCAGGAGGGTGGACAGAGAGAAGGATGGCCAGGTGGGCAGGAGGATGGTTGGACAGACAGGCATGCGGGTGGGCGGATGGACAGACGGACATGTGGGCGGGGATGGCTTTCCTCGGCCAGGAGCCATAAGAAGGGGCTGGTGGTGGGACTCTGTCCCTATGTCCTCCACTCTGGGTGGGGACAGACCTTGCTGTGGTCCCTCTGTGGGCACCCACTGACCTCGGTGGCACTGGGGACCCCCTGGGGGACACGGGGCTGTGACCCCGGGGTGTGGCCATGCACCCTGGGGACAGGGGTGGGGAAGGGGACGGTGGTGGTGGGTCACCTGGGACACCACTGTCCCCAGCAGCAGGTGACCTGTCACAGGGTGGCCACCAGGGACCACCCTGATCCCAGGGATGGGAACAGACCTCAGCCAATCCCCATCCAGGCCTCATGCCTCCAGCCAATCCCCTGCCAGGGGCTGTGCTGCTGACCAATCGCAGCCTTCCCTGCCCCTGGCCCCGCCCACCCCGGGTATATAAGCACCTGCCCAGGCTGTGGCTGCTCATCCCGGGTCCCCTGGAGTCCCCAGGTCCCTCTGGGTCCTTCCCAACTGCAATGTGTGTGTCATCCCCCCCCCCCGTGGCAGTGGATGGAGGAGGACAGGGTCCAACCTTGCCTGGCCCGGTGTCACTGTCCCTGCCACCATAAATCTCCGTGAGGCCACCGGGTTCCTGGGCCACCGCAGTGGCAGAGGGTGGGGGACATAAGGGATGGGAACACCCTGCCTTTGCTCATGGCTTTGAGGTGCCACCAGCTCCCTGGGGAGCTGCGTGTCGCAGTGACTGCACAGGCAGGCAAAAGCTGAGCCCTTCCCCTTGGAGCAACGGGGAAACTGAGGCACGGGTCACCTGGGGCCACTGCGGGGACAGGGAGCAAAGCCACCCCCAGCCATATCCTGGGCTGCATCCCCAGCAGCGTGGGCAGCAGGGCGGGGGGGGGATTCTGCCCCTCCGCTCCGCTCTGTGAGACCCCCCTGCAGTGCTGCCTCCAGCGCTGGGGACATCAGGAGGACACGGAGCTGTTGGAGCGGGGCCAGAGGAGGCCCCGGAGATGCCGGGAGGGCTGGAGCCCCTCTGCTGTGAGGACAGGCTGGGAGAGCTGGGGGGGTTCAGCCTGGAGAAGAGAAGGCTCCGGGGAGACCTTCCAGCCCCTTCCAGTCCCTAAAGGGGCTCCAGGAAAGCTGGGGAGGGACTCTGGATCAGGGAGGGGAGCCATGGGACGAGGGGGAAGGGTTTTACACTGGAAGAGGGGAGATTTAGGCTAAATCTAAGGAAGAATTCTTTACACCAAGGGTGGTGAGCCCCTGGCCCAGGTTGCCCAGAGAGGTGGGAGATGTTCCATCCCTGGAAACATCCCAGGCCAGGCTGGACAGGGCTCTGAGCGACCTGGTCTGGTTGGAGACGTCCCTGCTCATGGCAGGGGGTGGGACTCGATGGCCTTTAAAGGTCCCTTCCAGCCCAAACCATCTGTGATTCTATGATCGTCATCCCCCAGGACCTCCCCTTTGTCCCCACGGCCGTCCCCAGGTGCTCCCCCCCAGCTGCGCCTGCAAAAAAAATCCCCCAGCGATGCCCAAAATGGGGGAGACGTGGGGGGCGGGGGGCTGGACCCCACAGCACGGGGGGAGGCCCGTGGGGCGAAGGTCGGGTGAAGGGCGCCGGCGGCGGCACGCAAAGGGGCGGGGGATGCTGCGGCGCACGGTGCCAGCTGTATCCGGAGAAAGGCAAATAATTCAGCGGCACCAACCGGAGAGGAACCAGCCCGCCGAGCCACGTGCCAAAATACCACAGTAAAGTAGTTAAATGAATCCAGCGCGGGAGCGAGGAGCCTGCGAGAGCCGGCTTGGGCCCCCATCCAAAGGAGTTAATGTCCCACAGTATGATCGATTAGTTTGTCAGATGTGATTTCAAACCAATACAAGATGAATGGCATAATTTCCTTCTCTCATTTAGGCAGAATTAAGAAGCCATTAGCTAACACAAATTGTTGGGGCAACTTTAATAAAAAAGCTCCAACGTACATTTGTAGCAAACGTTCCCCAAGGTAACTGAGAGGATCCAATAACCTCCCGCGTCCTGCCCGGCTCCGCGGCCGCTGTGCTGCTGGTGCTGGTGCCGGTGCCGATGCCGTCCGCCACCAGCTCCGCACGGAGAGGAGACAACCGCCGAAGGATTTCTTCCCGCTGGAGTGCCCTGCCCGGCCTACGGCGCCGAGCCCTGGTGCCGGCGAAGGTCTGGCGTCACACGTGTGATGAGCTGGGAGGTCTCGGCTCGGGCAGGCGGCGGGGGGCTTTGTGGCGGGGTGGCAGCGCCGGGCAGGGGCGGCCACGCGGGGACTAGTCAAGGACAAACCGCGCACAAGCTGCTCCTGCCCGCGTGCCCGCAGGCGTGAGGCCGGCGTGCCACCCAGCCGTTGGCCATTACGGCTGCGCACGCCAGCTGTGGCCACCCGATCCTCCCCCCCCCCCATTATCTCTGGGGAGGCCACGGGGAGGGGGGGGGACCTGGCACCATGCCACCACCAGGCACCGGGGCAGAGCCCAGCAGTGCCCGCCGAGGGGTGACGGGGTCAAGGCAGGGTGATGGGGGGGAGCTTTGGGGGCCGGTGGCGGAGGGCAGGGACCCCCCCAGGTTCTGGGGTAGCCCAGGGCTGCTGCCAGCCCCGGCGCCGCGGCAGGGGACAAGCTGGAGGACGGAGATGGGCTGTGGACCCCCCTCCCCCCCGGCCCCAGCTTTTGCTGCCGGATCGCCGGATTTTAGGCACCAAATGGGGTGGAATTAGGATTATTATCACAGCTGCTCTAAATGTAATTAGTTTTGCTCTGAACTTGTTTGCTTTGCCGGGATTACGGCACAATCCAGCCGATCCGCCCGGTGCTAACTTGAGAAAGGCTTTAATTACTCTAATAAAGCGGATGCTGGGTTAATGTGATGATTCCAAAGGTGTGTTTTTCAATTACATTTAACAAAAAGATTTATAGTTGGGTAAAATTTAATTAGGAGCGTGCAGGAGGGCTGGGCCAGCCAGGAGGCTGCTCACTGCCGGCGGCCATCGGGCTGGGACCTCGCTCGGTCCCCGGCACTGCCACCGTGTCCCGTGCACCTGACGGGGGCTGTCTGGGCACAGTGGATGGATGGATCCCATCAGCTCCATCCTTGGGTGCATGGAGGGGGGTGGTCCTGGCTGTGCCAGGGTGATGCAAAGCCACCCACATGCTGTCCCCATCCCCTGCCCATGTCCCCTCCAGCCCCGTGGCCTCCAGGCGGTGTTTTGGGGGTTGGGTCCCCCACATCCCACTGCCGCGCACCGGAGGCATCACCCGGCGCTGGCATCTCGGGGCCATCAGGATCTGCTCGAAGCAGATGGGATCCAGCTGCCAGCAGCAGAACGAGGACCAGGCTGCTGGGGGGGAGTGGGGCTGGGCACCGGGGGCCGTGGGAGGGGCCGGGTGCTCCCATCACCCGGCACAGACCTCCGGCGAGCCCGGGCGAGCCGGAGCTGCCAAGAGAAATGGGCAGATTATGGGATGAACGCAGGCCAAGGCAGGGCTGGGATGCAGCCGCCGTAAATCAGCTTTTAAGTAGCAACAAAATGGACATTTCCCATATGAAATGAGCCACCGCCTGCCACGGAGAGGGGGGAGAAGGGAGCCCAGGCGGGGTGCGGGCCCCCAGCCCCGGGGTGGGGATGGGTAGGGTGGTACCCGGGTGGGGACTCTGGGGGGCCTCGGGGATGGGGCTGGAGCCCAGGATGGGGGTCATGGGGAGGGGAAGGGAAGGGAAGGGGAAGGGAAGGGGAAGGGAAGGGGAGGGAGGGGAGGGGAGGGAAGGGAAGGGGAAGGGAAGGGAAGGGAAGGGAAGGGAAGGGAAGGGAAGGGAAGGGAAGGGAAGGGCAGGGAAGGAAGGGAAGGGAAGGGAAGGGAAGGAAGGGAAGGGAAGGGAAGGGAAGGGAAGGGAAGGAAGGGAAGGGAAGGGAAGGGAAGGGAAGGGAAGGGAAGGGAAGGGAAGGGAAGGAAGGGAAGGGAAGGGAAGGGAAGGGAAGGGAAGGGAAGGGAAGGGCGCCGGCTGCCGCAGGGTGCTCAGGTGGCACCACCTGCTCTCTGGTGCTCCAGCCAGGCCGGCCGGCATCTGCTGGATCCAGCCCCCCCCACTGCCCCTGCTTGGGTTTTGCCCTTTCTCCCCTGGGGCCTGGGGGGGGGCTGGGAGACAGGTTCCCCCTTTCCTCAGGACTTGGGGTTGCAGACCCCTGAGCTGCTCCCATGCCCCGGCCCTGGGTGTCCCTTTCCCTTGGGGAGCTGCCCCCCCCTCGCTCCCCCATCCCAGCCTGTCTGTGCAGCCACCCCAGCACCAGCCATGCCCATCGGGGTGCGGGGAGCCTCTCCACCCCCCCGGCACCTCCCCACCGCCACCGCTCCCTCCTTCCGCGCCCGGCCGGCGATGGGGGCTCAGGACTCAGCCCACGCTGGGTGATGGGGCAGCGGGTAAATGTCAGGGGGGGCGAGCAGCGAGGGCCGGGGGGGTCTGAGAGCCCTATATTGGGGGTGGTGGGGACACGACGGGGACATGTGCAGCTCCGTGCACCCACCAAGTCGGGGACACTGCCCGGGGGGGCGCACACCCCCCCCCAAGCATGAACACGCCTGTGCCCGGGGGGAGCAGCCGCCCGCCCTGCCAGCCGGGCCAGGCACCCCCCCGTCGCCCACGGCCACCGGGGCCGGGCCGGCCGTGCCCTGCGGCGGGGGCGGGCGGGGGGGGCCGGGCCGGGGGCCCCGGGCTGGGCTGCAGGCGGTGCCGCATTCCGGAGAACCAGCATTTGCTGGCGGCGGTGCCAGCAGGCGTTGGCAGGTTTGGAGCTTCGCAGCGATTCCAGGCACAGATGTCCTTGTTTTAATCCTCTGCGATGGAGCCTGGCAGGCCGGGCGGGGGGAGGGGGCGGCTCGGCAGCCCCCGGGCGGCGGGGACCGCTGCCAGCCCGGCCCGCCCGGCCACAGCTCGGGGGGCAGCGGCGACTCACCCCCCACCACCGCCGGGGCGGCGTCCCGGTCTCCCATCGCACAAAACCGGGGGCAGCCCCCCTTCCCACCACACCCCCGACCCCGGGCAGCCCCCGGTCCCGGAGCGGGGCCGCCCGGTCCGGTGGCGGCAGAGGGGCCGCCTCCGCAGCGCGGCGAGAGCCCAGCGCCGGGAGCCTCCGTTTTTTATGGTATCTGCAATTTGGCAGAAATCTGTCTTTAATTAGCTGTCCATATAAAAATCCGCACTGTATAATAATGAACAGATGCCATGAAATTTAAACTGAAGCAATGACATCCTCCCCCCCCCCCGGCTGGCACTCGCCGGTGGCAGCGGCGACCCGGAGCTGGCGCTCGCCCGCGCCCCCGCCGCGCTCCGCCGGGCCGGGAGAGGGGCCGGGCCGGGCCGGGCCGGGGGCACGGGGGGGCGGAGGTGGGGGGGGGGGAGGTGGGTAAAACCCACCCCCATCTCATCCTGCCTTGAAATAGGAGGGCCGAGCTCGGGAGAACCGCGAGCGCGGGGTCCAGCCGGTGCTGGCCCCGTTCCGGTCCCCCGCAGAGTCTGCGGGGTCCCGGTAACACCCCCCCACACACACCCCCCCAGGTGACTTTGACCCACGATCACGCAAAACCCTCGCAGAGCCCGGCGGTGCGCGGCGGCGCATCCCGACCTCCCTTCTCCCACCTCGGGAGCCGCCGGCCGCCGCCGCTGAGCACGGGACTGCGGTGCGGCCCGACGGGCACCGGGGCGGGCAACGGAGCTTTGTACCGGGGCCGTGAACCGCGGCCGTGCACCGGAGCTTGCACAGGGCCGTGCACCGGAGCTTTGCACAAGAGCCGTGCACCGCGGCCGTGCACCGAAGCTTTGCAACGAAACCGTGCACGGAACCGTGCGCCAAAATCTTCCACCGGGCTTTGCACCGGAGCTTTCTCCGGAGCTTTGCACCGGGGCTGTGCACCGAATGCGGGGCCGCATTGCGGGGCCGGTCGGTGCCGGAGCAGCCGGGCGGGTTCCCGCATCCTCTCGTTCGGCGGGCGCCGGGGAAACAAAAATCCGGGAATTAAACCTAAACGGCGGCCCGCCACGGGGACCGGCACCCCCGGCACAGGAGCAGATGTCACCGGCCCCCCTGCAGCCCGGCCCCCCGCGTCCCCCCCCTCCGCCGGGGCATCCGCCCTTCGCCGCCGCATCTCCGGGCCGCGGCCCCGGTGCCGCCGGTTGCGGGTAACGGCCGAAGGGCCGCGCATCGCCCCCGCCCGGGCCCACGGAGCCCCGCCGGGCCCCTAGCCCCCGGGGTTTTTTCCCGAAGAGAAGAAACGAGGCCTTTCCCGGGAGGATGCTCGGGCCGGAGCCGTCGGAAGAGGCTTCGCTTGTCGGCGAGGAGCGGCGGGCGGCGAGGCCCGGGCGGCGGGATGGTCGGGGGGGGCCCGGGATCCGCGCTCCTCCGCAGCGGCTCGGTCGGTCCCGGTTCCCCGCCGCCCCTTCCCCGGGCCGGGCCCGGCACGTCGGGGCCGCGCTGGAGCCGTTCCCGTTTCCAGCCCCGGGGCCGGTCAGGCTGCGGGCGCGTTCCAGTCCAGCCCCAAATCTGCCCCGATTTTCACCGAAAGCCGCGGGGCTGCGGGGGGGTTCCCACGGACTTCCCGGGAGGAACCCGGGGGCTCCGTCCCGCAGCCCCGGTGCTGCCCGGCGCACGCTGCCTCCTGCGAGGAACCGGCCCCGCGATCCCCGTGGCCGTGGGCACCGGCATGGCACGACCGGGAGCCCGGTCCCCGTCCCTTCCCGGAGCCGGGGCCGTGGTGGTGATAAGTCTGGTGAAGGGAACGGTAAATAGACCGACGCCGTTCGCCGGAAAGGCGGCGGGGCCGGGCTCCCGTTCAGCACCGCCACGGCGGACAGCTCCGCACCGGGCACCGGCACCGCGCCGGGGCAGCGCGCCGGGGCTCCCGGGGCTCCACCGGGCACCGGCACGGGAACGGGCACCGCGCCCGGATCCCGGGGCTCCATCGGGCACCGACACCGGGAACTGGCACCGGCACTGGCACGCGACGGGCACCGCGCCGGGGTTCCGGGGCTCCACCAGGAACCGGCACTGCGACGGGAGCCGACCGGTAACGGTACCGCTACGGCCGAATCCGGCCTTGGCCACCGCCACCGGGTACACTGTCGAGGCCACCGACACCGCACGCCGGTGCCAGCTCCGGCCACCGTTCCCCGGGGGACCGGAGCGGTGTCACCGCCGCGGCTCGGCCGTACGGCGGGGCCGGGACCCAGCCGGGCCGCCGCTCCGGATCCCGGTGCCTTTATTGGCGAGGGGGGGGACACCGCTCCCCGGTCCCGGGGGGGACACCCGTGGGGCAGAGCCGCGTTATATCAGCGCCGCCCCACCGCGGGCCGCGCACTCGGGCGGCGGGGAGCGGCGGCACCGGACCGCCGAGAGGTACCGGGGGCGGCCCCGGCGACGGGGCGGGGGGTCGGGCCGGTGCCCCCGGGGCGGAAGGAAAGCGGCGAAGGCGGCGGAGTCAACATTGAATATTTATTAATCGCCGTCGAAGGACGCTCGGTAATTACAGGTTCGCCGCGAATCGCACCGGCGGCGGCTCGTCACGGCCGAGGAGTCCTGGCGGGGCCGCCCCGGCGGGGACCGGGCTGCGAGCGTCCAGCGGGGCCGGGGGAGGGGGGGCCCCGGGGAGGGGGGGGGTGCCGGTGCATGCAGTATCGCCGGGCCCCCCGGCCCGCGCCCCCGCCGCCAAAGCAGCGTCCGCGGCGGCGGGGAGCGGGGGAGCGGGGGAGCGGGGAGCGGCTCCGGCGCGGGGGGGCTCTTGCATATCGTTGGCCATAAATATTTATTAATCGAAATGAACGGAACGGAAACACGAAAGCACTTCTGGTGTCGGACAGGCGGGTCCCCTTTGCTACAACGGTTTGTGGGTTTTTTCTTTTTTTTTTTTTTTTTTGTTTTTTCCCGGATTTTTTTTTTGCAAAACTTTTTTTTTTTTTTTTTCGTTTCGAAAACATTTCTCAGAAATCCTCTCCTCCTCCCTGGTCTCTAAAAATGCTGGTTTCTCGAAGGTGGTGCGGGCAGGGTTCCAAAAAAAAAAAAAAAAAAAAAAAAGAAGAAAAAAAAAAAAAAGAAAAAAGAAAAAAAGAAAAAGCGCGTTATCTCGGCTTTTCGGCGTCTCCCGACCGGAGGAATGCGGCAAACCGGGGCGAAATCCCACGGGCCGGGGCCCGGGCGCGCGGGGGGGGGGCGCAGCCCGCCAGCCCCCCCCGGAGCCCCGCTTGCATAGCTGCGGGCCGCCCCGCCGCGCCCGGCCCCGGCTCCGCCAGCTCGGGAAAACCAGGGGCGGCTCCGCGGGGATTTGGGAGTATTGTTTTTTTTATTTTTTTTTTCCTTTTTTTTGTTCCTTTTTTCTTTTTCCTTTTTTTTTTTTTTTTTTTTTTTTTTTTTACGTTTCAAGTTTTTAAAACAGGTAAAAAACGTCCTGACACACGCGCTGCGAGAGGAGCTCTCCCGGGGCCGGAGCGGGGCCGGGGCCCCCCCAAAGCAAGTGCATCTCGGAGCGTCCGCCGGCGGGCCGCTTGCCATAGATAGAAATGGGGTTCCTCCCTTCGCCTCTTTATTGCTTCGGAAAGTTTCGCTCCGCGCCGCTGCGCGGGCTCCTCTCGCTCCCACGGGCCGGGGCAGCGTGTGTCCAATGCCGGGGGGGTGCGGGGATGTAGAAGGGGGGCGGGGGGGGGGGGGTGTCACGGCGGCGGAGGGCAGAAACGGCCCCAAAAATGGAGGAGGGGAAGGGAAAATTACAACAACAAAAAAAAACAACCCCCAAAAAATCTGTAAAACTAAATTAAAACGAATTAAAAAGGAAACGACGCGGCTCGACCAGCGGGCCGGGGATCGGGACGGCTCCGCAGGGCGCTACCGGGGGGGGCCGGGGGGGTGGGCCGCTGCTGGGAGCGTGTCCCCCCCCCGGGGAAATAATAATAGTAATAGTAATATAATATAATAATAATTAATAATAATAATAAATCGACAATAGTAATAATTAAAATTGACTAACTAAATAATAAATAATAATAATTTAAGGAAAAGGGAAATCCTCCCAAAAAAGCACTTTGTCCCCACGGGGCGCGGGGACCCGCCGCCGGGGCCGGGTCCCCATATGCACCAAAGCCCACGGCGGAGCCCCGGGGGCCGGTCGGCGGGGCCGCCGCGGGGGTGTGTGTGTGTGTGTGTGTGTCCCCCCTCCGCCGGGGGGGGAGGGGCGGCCGGCCGGCGGGGGGGGTGTCAGTTGTGGAAGAAGGCGTTGAGCTCCTCGTACATGGGGCCCCGCTCGTGCGGGAGGTGCATGTCGTAGGGAAGAGTTCTCGGAGTGGACCCCCCCGCGCATCCCCGCCGAACCGAAGACCAGGTTGTGGCCGGCGGGGCGGGAGCCGGCAGCGCGAGTAGTGCATAGAGTAGTGGTAGCTTTCTCGTGGTCGGGGGAAGAAGAGTCCTGCTTGAGGAGAAGTTGCCGTTGATGCAGAGGGGGGGGCTGAGCCCCCCGTCGTACTCCGAGCTGTTGTAGTCGGGGGAGGCGTTGCCGTAGAGGCTCTCGTAGGCGGAGGGCAGTAGCTGTGGTCCTCAGCCCGTGGGAGCCGGGGCCGGCGGCGGGGGGCACTGCGCCGCGGCCAGCCGCGAGCAGGGTAGGGTAGGGATGCACGGCGAAGGAGGCGTTGGGACCGTGGAAACGGCCCCCCTCCTGCCCCTGCTCCGTGAGGAAATTGCGGGAGTTGAGCTGCAGGCAGCCGGCCACCAGGTTGGTGGTGGGCTGCGACAGCCCCTTGCACAGTCTGCACGTAGGAAACCAGGTCGGGCCGTTTGCCCGACGCGCAGGATCTCGGAGAGAGAGCCAGATGTAGTTCTTGGCCAAGCGGAGGGTCTCGATTTTGGAGAGCTTTTGGGTTTTGGAGTAGCAGGGAACCCCGCAGGTTGTCCAGGGCCGCGTTCAGGTCGTGCATGGGTTGCGCTCCCGGGCGTTCGCCTTCTGCCGCCGCAGAGCGGAGCGCTCCAGCCGCGCCTTGGTCATCTTGCGCTTCTTGGGGCCCCGCTTCTTGGGCCGCTCGCCCTCCGCCTCCTCCAAGCCTTCCTCCTCCTCCTCCCTCCTCTCCTCGTCCCGCCTAGCTCCCTTCCCCTTGCTCTCCCCCAGCGAACCCTCGGGCGGCTCCTCCGGGAGGGCGCAGCCCTTCCCCGCCCGCTCCTCCTTCTCGCTGCGGGCATCCTCCTCCTCGCATCCTCGCCAACCGGCGAATTTCGGCACTTCGGGGACCAGGCTGGGCTCGCTGAAAAGTCGCGTCAACATGGTGGCTGCAGCGGGGGCAAAGAGCCAGGCGTTACCGGCGGCCCGCCGCGCCCCCCCCCGCCTCCCACTGCCCCCCCCCCCCGCCCTCCCCGGGAGCGGCTCCGCGGCGCCGGGGACGGCGAAAACGAATTGGGAGCGGGACTGCCCGCCGCCGCCCCCGGCCGCCCGACCCCGGGGGCACGGGGCTCCCTCGGGGCGCGGCGACGACCACCCCCCGACGCCCCCCCTCACCGGCTTCCCCGCGGCCGCCGCCCGCGCCCGCTGCCCCTCTCCTGCGCCCCCGCGCCCCGGCCCGGCCGGTGCCCCCCCCCCCGCCGTGCCCCGCGGGCCGGGCCCGGTGCCGCTGGCCCCTGTTTGACGCCTCCACTTTCCCCGCCGCGGGCGCGGAGCCGCCCCTGTCGCGGCTCCGCCACCGCCGTCCCGGGGCCGGAGCGCTGAGGCACGGCCGCCGCCCCCCCTCCGGCCGTCCCCCCCACCCCGTACCCCCTCCGACCCCGTCAGCCCCGCCGGGGTCCCCCCCCCCCGCCCCGCGGCTCCCCCCGGCCACCGGAGCGCGGCCCGTAAAATGCGGCGGCATCAAACGGCGGCGCGGCGGGGGGCGGCGGGGGCGGCCGCGGCCGGGGTTCCCCCGCCGGGGGAGCGCGGGGTCGCGGGCGGCGGCGCCGCCGGGCTCGCCCGGGGCCGGGCGGGGGGCGGGGCCGGGGCGGGGGGCGCCGCCCGGGGAGGGGGCCGAGGGCGCCGCGGGGGAGCGGGGAGGCGGCGCCGGGTCGGGGCCCCCGGGGGCGGCGGAGCGGCGGCTCCACGCCGATTTCGTGATGCCGCTTCGGCCGCCGGTGCCCGCTCCGTCCGCCGGGGCCGTGCCGCCCCGGGCGCGCCCAGCCGCGGGGGAGGGGGGGGAAACCGGGGGAGGGGGGGACACGAAGCCCCACAAACCTCCCGGGGGGGAGGGGGGCTGGGGGGGGGGGGGGCGTCCGGGGCGGGGGGAAAAAAAAAACCATCGGCGGGCCGGCGGGGAGCGGGAGAAGCGAGGCCGGGGGAACGAAAGACGGGGGGAAAAAAGGGCGAGACGTGGCGGAGAAACAAATCAACATGGAAGTTGCCTTTTCTCCATTCAAGTTTTCCGCTGCCCTCCCAAGCCTCCACTTTACATAACTCACCTTCGGGCGGACCGGAGGAATTCTTATTTCATTGTTCCCAGCATCTTCTGGGACCGGGACGCGGCTCTTGAGGTGCTCCAGCCTCCTGCAGTCCTCTATCCAAAAGGAGGCGAGAGTGGCATCTCTACCCAGCAAAGGGGGTACCAGCTCTGCTGCCAGTGCCATATGGTTGCACGTCATGCGCGAGAGCTATCACAGAGAGCTAATGATTGACATGCGCTTGCATTCAGGGAGATTTGTCTCTCTGGGAAGGAGGACTCGCCATCTGTCACTCTGTACTCAAAAAAAAAAAAAAAAAAAAACCCACAAAAAAAAAAAAAAAGAAAAAACCTCTTCCAAATCTACAGCTCTGCCTACACGCCGCAAAATGGGACCCGGGCGAGATGCAGGCGATGGCTCGGGCCGGGTGCTGAACAATGGAGCCAGCGGCAGGGCGGCGGGGGGAGAGACCGGCCATCCCGGCCAGGCGGAGCGTGTAGGGGGCGGGGGCACGGGCGAGGGGAGTGGGGTGGGGCTAGGCGTGGGGGGAGTGGGGGAGGGGGGGAGAGACGCCCGGGGGGACCCTCGCTGGGAGCTGGCATCTGGGCTCGCCGCAAAAATACCGCGCGCGGCGGCTTGCCCGGGTCCGTCCCCACCTCAGCCACCAGCGATGCGGGGATGGATGCGGAGCCGAGGGCCTGGCGCGGGCGGGGGGGCTGCAGCCGGGCAGGGCCTGGGGGAGGCGATGGTGGTGGCAGTGCCCGGTTCGGTGGCACCGGCGCAGGCAGGGGGTTGCAGGGGCAGGGCTGTGGGCAGGGCCGGTGGCTTGGGGCTGTGGGTCCCCATGTGGGTGGCACTGGCCCTGCGTCTGCCCGCCGCCCCATGGCACCCCCTCGGCCGCACGGCCACGCCAGCCTCTCTCCGCAGCCCCGCGGCACAGCCCGGTGCGCACAGACGCCGCCAGCCTTCGGCACACTCCTACGTGCACACCGAGCACACACACACGCACACGTGCACACACATGCACGCGCACGCCCGCCCCCGTGCACACGGGGGGTCCAAGCCCCCACGGGTGCGGGTCCCACGGTGGCAGTGACGGTGGCCCAGCCATGCCGTGGCGCAGCCGGTGAGGCCTTTGTCTGCCAGGTGCTCCTCGCCTGCAGCGGCCCCACACCCCGGCCTGGCAGCGCCCTGTCCCCCCAGCCTCCAAATCTGTCCCCGCCATGGGGCACGTGCAGCCAGAAATCGCTGCTGCCATTTCCCTTGTGCCGCAAACCGGCGGCGGGCAGCGGCAGGGCCAGGCAGCCCGGAACGGGGGTGTGTTTTGTCCCTGGGAGCCAGATCGCATCACCCGTGCCCGCTCCCAGCCGCAGCCATTGGGGATGAGCCACAGGATGCCCCCGTGTCCTGCATCCCCTCTGTCCCCACGAGATCACGGGGTGTGGGCAGGGACCTGCCCGGCTTGAGGGGTGCGGGCAGGGGAAAGGGCAGCGGGTGGTGGGTGCCACGCACGGCACGTGCTGGCAAGGGCGGCACGGCCACGGCGTGGGCACGGCAGGGATGTGGTGGCAGTGGTGGCCGGGGCTGTGCCCACACGCAGACAAAGGGCTGGCCGTGCCCGGCCGCCGGGGCTGTGCCAGCGGCGTCGGTGGCGCCCACTCCCCGGTGCAGGTGTCGGGGCTGGCACGTGACGGAGGGGCCTCCACCGGTGGCGAGCGTCCCCCCCGCACGCTCCCGCTGCCGAACCCTCCGACTGTCACTCACGGCTGCGGCCGAGCAGATGGCACCTGGGCTGGAGTCGGCCCGCGGGGAGGCAGGGCCCACCCAGCCGTGCCAGTGCCGGTGCCGGTGCTGTGGGGGCACTGATTCCTGGGCAGCCTCCCGGCACGTCGCAGCCCTTCCCCGCAGCACCCAGTCACCTCCCTCTGTTGTTGCCATTCATTTTGCTTGCGGGTGCCAGGCGGGCATCGCCATGCCCTCAGGAGCCAACCCTCGCCCGGTGCCCGCGGCACAATGGCGCTGCCCGTTCCTGCCAGCTCTGGGTAAGTCCCCACTCCGCTGCCCTCAGTTCCCAGCCCAGGGGACCCCCAGCTCTTGGGGGTGGCACGTCAGGGCAGCGAAGTTGGCGGTACCCTGGTTCCCAGCACCGGGATCACCACCTGTGGGGGCACCGCAGCTGCCCGAGGCCGAGGAGATGCCCCAGCGTGAGTAGCCGGGCTGGGGATAGGGACGGGGACAGGGACAAGCCGCAAGCCCCGGCCCGGTGCATCCGTTACAGCCTAATTAGCAGCCGGCGAGCGGCGAGGGTGGGCGCCGGTGTGAGCCTCATCAGCATGCACAGCGCTTGGAGGGAGAAGAAAGTGGAGACATGAAACGGGGAGAGGAGATGAAAGGGGAGCGGGGAGATGAAAACCCAAACCGCTGCATTGTGCCGGGGCCAGGGCGGTGCGAGGGCCCCCGGATGGCCTGTGCCGGGACACGGCCGCGGTGGATCCCGGTGCCGTCCCCATGATGTCCCCTCCGCCACGGCTGGTGATGGCACAGGGTAGAGCGGGGCAGGGGCAGCCCCGTCCCGGTCCCTGGGGGGCGTCCTTGGGTGCCCTTTTTGGGGGGGGTTCATCCAAGGCGGTGAAGTGGGACTCCCAGCATCACGGCACGGGGGCTGCGTGAGCAGGATCTGGCCCCCGGGGGAAATGGGGCTGCCCTGGGCAGGGGGAAGGTGAGGTCGGGGGGACGCTGGGGCCAGGCACAGGTGGGGGGGGCGCAGGGTGGGAGGTGGGGCAGGGCTGGGTGCTGGTGCTCTGGGTGCAGGGGTGTGTGGGGGGGTTTCTCCTGACCCAGGAGGTCAGGGCTGGGGGAGCTGGGCCCGGTGACCCCGGGGCTGTGGTCCCCATCCTGCTGCTGCTAGTCGTGTGCGGGGACTGGCTTCCCTGGCACGGCCACCTCCCGTCCCCGGCTACCCCAGCCAGGTCCCCGGGTGCCTCGCTGCCCGGCGGGCACAGCAGGGCGTTGGGCTGGTGCACGAAGCTTTTCCTCCTCCAAATCCATCCTCCGTGTCCCTTCCCCTCCCTCCAGCAGGAAGGCGACGGATGAGGACGGGGACCCTGCCGGGAGCGGTGGCAGCGGAGGTGGGTGCTGGGGGACACATGGCATCCGGAGGGACAGCGGGGGCATGGAAATGGGTCGGCACCGGCAGAGACGGGCGTGGGAGCTGGGTGCTGGGTGGTGCCGGACACGGCTGGGAGCCAGCTGGGCCCGTGCCGGCTCCCGGGGGCCCGCGTGGGGCGAGTTTGCCGGGGCTCAGCCGGCTGCCGCATCCCCAGCGTGGGGCCGGTGCGCGGTGGCACCGCAGCCGGCTGCCTCGGCGAGGCCACGCCATCCCTCCCCAGGGTGGGCTGGGGGGCACCCGAGCTGGCCCCCCTCGCCAACGGGGTCCCCGTCCCCCTCAGCGGGACCCAGCCACCCGGGGCCCGAGCGGAGGAGCCGGCTGCCGGCGTCTCCCGCGAGCGGTGGCGGGGGGAGGCGGGGGCCGGTGCCAGATGGAGCCGGCTCCGCGCTGCAATATTTCTGGGAGGTGAAGGCTGGGGAGAGATGGATGCGGTAACGCGCGGCGGAGCCACCGCCGGGGAATGTCAGCCGAGGGAAGGAGAGCGGCGGGAGCCCAGCCCGTCCCTGTCCCCGTCCCGCTGCCTTCGGGGAAGTGGCCCCCGGGCCAGGTCCCCAAAGCAGCTCTCCTCGTGGGACCCATCCCTGGGCATCTTCCCGTCACCGGGTGAGCAGGGCCTCGTCTGCGGTGGGGGGGTCAATGGGGGACAGGGATGGGGGTGGGGGTGTCCTGCCTGTCCCATGTCCCTAAAGGTCCCTGCAACGGGAACGGCGGGGTCACGGGGGGGTTGGGGAGCCTGGGAGAGGGAAGCTGATGGTGGAGGGAAACTGAGGCAGGGAGGGAGGAATGGGGTGGTCCTGACTCAGTTGGGATCTGGGGGGGCTTTCAGCGAACCCTCTCTTGTGGCAGGGGGACGGGGAGGTGCCGTGCCGGCCCCGGGGCTGCGGTCCTGGTGCCAAGCAAAGCACCCATCGCCGGGGGCGGCTGCTTCACCTCCCCTGGCCGGATCCTGCCCCTGGGGCAGCCTGACCCCCACCCGTCCCCCCCTGCCTGCTGCCGTGGTGGGGGGAGCTCGTCCTGCGGTTTTTAAGACACACGGTGTTAATTAGGCAAACGACGCCCTGGGAATTGTCCAGTGGGAAACTGCCGGAGCCGTGGATGCGCACGGGGCTGGGGATGGAGGGTCCTGGGGGGGGAGGACGGGTGGCCCCAGGGGACTTGTCGTCCCCACCTCGTGCTCCTTTGTCACTCGTCGGTCACTGGCTTCGCCCCTGCTGAGGTCGGGTGCTCTTTGGGGACAGTGGGGGAGCTGGGACAGGGGGACCCTGGCCTGAGACCCAGGGCCGGAGGGGGCTGCCATTGTGCCACCAGCAGAGCCAGCCGCTGGTGAGGTAATAAGGCCACCCTGGTGAGGTCACGACAGGCTATGACATCACAACCACTGGAGTCTGATGTCACAAGGCCCCAGGAGCAGACAGGAGGCCCCCTGTGGCGACAGCATCCCCCCCATGGCTGCCCTGGCCGTGTCGGGGGGGGGGCACACAGGGCCAGCGCGCAGCCCGGCGGTGGCACCGGCGTGGGCACGGCGCGGCGCGGCTGAACGAGCGCTGCTGGCACCGGCCCCCGGCCCCCCCGCGGCAGATGGCGTCCGCTTGGGCCCGTTTCAGGGAGCCGGCGGGGCGCGGTGGCGGGGGGACGCGGCGCGCGGGGGCGGCGGGGGCTGCCTGCAGCCACATCCCCCTCCATCGACCCCTCGCCTGCGCCCCTCTGCGGTGGTGTCCCCAGACCAAGGCGGCCAGTGGCCCCCCCAGAAATGCACCGAGTGGCATCCGGCCTCAGCGGGGTGGGTGGGCACAGGGGCCACAGGAGAGGGGGGACGGGGGTGGCACCAGGGACAAAGACGAAGGGCTGGATTCAGGGCTGTGGGTGCCAGACCACTATCCTGGGGGGGGTGGTCTTGGGGCCCCAGCCCCTGGGGGCTGATGCAACCCGGTGCTGCCATGGCGGGGCTCGGCTGTCCCTGCCAGCCCCAGAGCATGGGGGGGACCCCGGTGTCGGGCACTCTGGGGACCTCGCCCCCACCTTGGGGTGCTCCCATCCCTGGGGACATCGGGGACCTCCATCCCGCATCCCAGGTGGTTTTGGGGACGCCCAGCCCAGAGAGCAGCACCCCCATCCCAACACCCCGAGCCATCGATGCTGGGGGCGGGGGGGGGGACACCGGCAGGGAGTGGATTTGGGGGAGTTGGTGGTGGGGGGGGGTGTCTCCATGGCGACAGGGCGCCGATGACGACAGTCACCATGGCGAGGCTGCGTGGCCCGGCCCGTTGCCATGGCGATGCGCCTGGCACTGCCAGTCGCCATGGAGATGGCCGAGGGATGGAGCGGTCCCCATGGCGGGGCCCAGGGCCAGGCCAGGGCTATGGGGGTCCCGGGGCTGAATGTGTGTCCCCGTGTCCCCCTCCCACCCTTTCCCACCGCCACGTCCCGCGCGTGGGGCCTCGCGGTGCCCCGCGTGGCGGCGGCGTGGGGCCCGTGCCGCCGCGTGCCGCCGCGTGCCCGGGTTCATTTGCACGAGGCTTTTTCCACTCCAGTTCACACTACCATCTGACAAGCCCAACTTCTCATTTTCAGAGTAATCACTCCACTGCACTAATTGCACATGCAAATATGCAAATTCGTATTAATTAATTACTATACTAATTAGTTCTGTGGTATTTGCGAGTAATAAATCATTCGGAGGGAGCGGGAAGCTGGAGACCTGGCCCATTTACACTTCGCATAAAATTTTAATAGGCACTCCGGCTGATCCGGGACAGCCGCGCCGCGCCGCGCTTAAAGGCGCAGAGCTGGCGTGGCACGGCCTGGCCACGCTGCCCGGCTCGGGGGGCACCGGCCCCCCCGGCCCTGGGGGGTAGGAGGGGGCGAGGGGATGGAGGAGAGAGAGGGAAAAGGAAGAAAACGAAGGAAAAAGGTGATGGGGGGGGTTTGGGGGTCTCAAGGGGTGACGTGGTGGCTCTGTGCCCGGCGGCTGCGGTAGCCCTGGGTGTCTCCTGCTGGGGAAACTGAGGCAGGGAGCGGGGTGTCCCCTCCGGGCTCCCCGCACCGCAGCACCCCGCACCCGGGTGCTCTCCCCCCGCCCCGCACCTGGGAGGTCTCTGCTCCCTCCTGGCGTGGGGACACCCCCAAGGATGTGGGTACCCCGGGGGGGGTCACCCCACTCTGCAGCTGCTCCGGCTCCTGCCCAGCCACCGCCACCACGCCGGCACCGCCACCACGCCGGCACCGCGCAGCCGCTCCCCGCCGCCACCTTTGGGGATTTTGCAAGCCTTTAATTGTCGTAAGCACAGATTAATTAAGCAGCGATAAACACAAACCATGCATTATTGATGAATAAGGGTGAGTTCAGGTTGGTGCAAACGTTGTAATTAAATATAAACCTCAAGCTGCCCATTGTTAACGTACAAATTACATTACTATTGCGACATGTGTCGGGGCGCGCGCGGCTGGGAAGGGGCTCGTGCCCGGGCACCGCGACCCCGCTGCACCCTCCGGCCCCAGGGAGGGGAGGATGGGGGGGGGCTGGGGGGATTTGGGGGCAGGAGTGGGGACCCCATCGTGGCCATCCCTGGTTTCACCGCAGTGCCAAGACCAGGCCCTTCTCCATCCGCGTCCATCCGGGATCCGTGTGCGGTGAGGATGCTCCGTGCCAGGCCCGGCACACGCCAAGGGACGTGTCACCGGCTCACGGCCCCGTGGGGACGGCAGCTCCTCGGAGAGATGGGGTGTCCCCGCTCGGCGCCCGGCTCCACGGGATGGGGACGTGCACGGGCACCCTGCACACTCCTGTGCACGGACACACGCACACACATGTGTGCACACACACGTATGCACACACATGCATATCCCTGGCATATACACGCATGCACACGCTTGCACATCCCTGACACACACCACACCTCCTGTGCACACACATATACCCTAGACACACATGTGCGCGCGCGCACACACACGTACACACTCCTGTGCACACACATTCATATCCCTAGACACACATGTGCGCGCGCGCACACACGTACACACTCCTGTGCACACACGTGCACACCCGCACACATAGATGCACATCCACAGCACATACGTGCCTCCATGCGCTCACTCACGCTCCCGTGCACACACATGTGCACCCCTGTCTCACACACACACACACACGCATGCACACACTCATGGATACGCCTCTGTGCACACACATACACCCCTGACACCACACACACACACCCCCTGGCACACACACGCACATCCCTGGCACACACACGCATGCACACACTCAAGGATACACTCCTGTGCACACACATACACCCCTGACACACACAGGCATGCACACACACACGTACACACTCCTGTGCACACACCTGCACACCCGCACACATAGATGCACATCCATGGCACATACATGCCTGCATGCGCTCACACCGCTCCCGTGCACACACATGTGCATCCCTGTCTCTCACACATGCACACGCATGCACACACTCATGGATACACCTCTGTGCACACACACGCATCCCTGACACACATGCATGCACACACATGTGCATCCCTGTCTCTCACACATGCACACGCATGCACACACTCATGGATACACCTCTGTGCACACACACGCACATCCCTGACACACACGCATGCACACACATGTGCATCCCTGTCTCACATGCACACGCATGCACACACTCATGGATAACCTCTGTGCAACACACGCACATCCCTGACACACACATGTGCATACACTCTGTGCACACACGTACATCCCTGTCTCTCAACACACAAACACGCCCACACTCCCATGCACACACATGTGCATCCCTGACTCTACACACACACACATGCACACACAAGTGCATACACTCCTGTGCACACACACACATATCCCTGGCACACACACGCATGGATACACTCGTGTGCACACACATGCACGTCCCTGACACACACACGCACACCCCCTCACACACCCCTCGACCCCTCACACACACACACACACGCACACACCCCTGCACACACACACACATCCCTGACACACACCCGCATGCACACGCATGTGCATACACTCCTGTGCACACACTCATGGATACACTCCTGTGCACACACTCATGGATACGCTCCTGTGCACACACACGCACACCCCCAGCACGCGCGCACACACACACACACACACACACACACATGCACTCCCAGCCCCCCAACACACACACACACACACAGCCCCGGTTCCCACCGCACCAGCATCCACCGAAACGTCCCACCCTGCACAGGGCACCCCCCCACCCGCAGGGACCCGTGTCCCTCATGTCCCCGTCCTCCCCCCCCCCGGCACCCGTGTCCCCATGTCCCCGTCCTCCCCCCCCCCGGCATGAGCAGAGCCCCCGCCCGGGCACCTTCCCTGCCCACGACACACTCTCCCATAGGGATTCCCACCTTTACCAGGACCGCCCCCCCCCGCACCGGGCGCCGTGGCCATGCCACCCTCCCTGCAGGCACTGGGGTGTCCCCGACAAACCCCGGTCCCCTGGGCAGCCACATCCCCCGGGGACACCCGCACTGGGACAAGTGACAATGGCACTGGGGGGCTGGGGCGGGGGGGGGGCGGGCAGGAGAGCCCGGCTGGCTGCGCGTCCCCGGCTCCCCGCTCGCCCCTCGCCGGGGGGGTGGGTGGGGGGGGGGGTGGTTGGCAGCTGGTAGCTATTTATTAACCAGTCATGGTTAAATTGGTTTATAAATTAACAGATGTTTTAACTTTATTCTTTCTTCTGGGAATGGAGGCAACAAACTGGTCTGTGCTGGCGGCTGGGCACCGGCCGGGCCCCCTCCCCGGGAGGGTCTCATCGATGGTGATGGGGTAGGGGGAGCGGGGCTGGCAGCCCCCCCCGCCACTTGCAACCCACCCCGGCAGGGCACCGGGGGGGGGGGGGACACCGGGGTGGGTTTTTGTGTCCCCCGGGGAAGGGGGCGGATGGGCGCTCGGGCTGTGGAGGGCACGTGCTACAGGTGGTGTAAACTGAGGCACGGCCGGCACTGGTGTCCCCCAGCAGAGGAGACCCCCGGGCTGCCTCCCCTGCTCTCCCCGCTGCACCCCCTCCCTCCTTGGGACCTCCGGGCTTTGACCCCCCCATATCCCTCCCCTCCAGGTTCAGACCCTCCCAGGGCGAGCAGCATCCCGCACCGGGCTCCATGCGCACAGACCCCCCAAGCTGGTGCATCCCCACCTGGGTGGGTGCCCACCCCGGGGGGTTGTCCCAGGACCCCCAGTGCCCCCAGCCCCCGTGGCAGCCCCCGGTCCCACCCCGGGGCGCAAGCCTTGGCATGGGCCGGCGGCGGTGGGCTGCCAAGCGGGACGGCTCCAGCCGCGGCTCTGCTCCGGCCACCCCGTGCCAAGCCCTTGAGCCCGTGCCCAGGCCTGCGCTCGCCACGCGGCCGTGCCAGCACCGGGGTGGCCGTGCCAGCCCGGCCATGCCAGCGTCAGGCACCGCCATGCCAGCCGCCCGGGGATGGCATCTGCCGGCAGCGTGCCGCAGGGCCCACAGGCACCGGCTGGCGAGGCCACCGGGGCCAGGCCCAGCCCCAGGGGGACATGGGGACACAGCCCCCTAGGGGCCCACCCTGCTGGGGTGCAGGATGGGACCCTCCCTCCTCCTGACGGGGACACAGGCCCCCCCATCCCACTGGGAGGGTGGGATTGAAGCCCCCCATCCCCCTGGAGGTCCAGGCACAGGTCCCCTCCTCACACCAGGGTTGGAGCCCCCCATCTTCCCAGGGATGCAGGCATGCAGCCCCCCCCTTTCCCCCCCCAGTCATCTGGTGTTGGAGCCCCCCCCATTTTGCTGAGACCATGGGATTGCAGCCCCCCCCCCCCCCATGGTGGGGTTAGGGGGGTGCAGCCCCCCTTCCCTCCATCCAGCAGCGTTGGAGCCCCTCCATCGCGGTGGGGATTTGGGGTTGCAAACCTCCCCCCCCAGTCCTGCCAGCGCTGCTCGGTGCCTCAGTTTCCCCATGGCACAGAGGGGGTGTCACCCCCCACCCCCAGTGCTGCTCTGGGCAGTGACATTGGCAGCAGCGGGGTGCCACCGTGGGGGTGTCCAGGTCCACAGCCCCCCCCATGCAGCCCCATTTGGGGAGGGAGTCGCCCCCAGGTCCCCCTTCCCCCCTGCGATGCCCCAGGTTTGTCGCTGGGGGGGGCTCCCAGCAGGGAAAGGGTTAAGGCCCCCGCGCCCCCGCCCTCCCCGCCGCCCCCTCGGGCTCCCACGCGTGTTCCCACGCGTGTTCCCACTCCCGGCACCTCCTCTGCGCCCGGGGGGGCACCGGCCCCCGCCCGCCCGCCCCCGCTGCAGCTCCGGGGGGGCACGGAGCCGGGAGGGGGTTTCTGCCCGGGGGGCTGCGGACACGGTGAGTCCTTGGGATGCGCGTCCCGGGAGGAGCTGGGGGGGACCCCGGGAGTCAGGGGGGGGTGGACACACACCCCGGAAGGGTCCCCCCGCGCACCCCCTCCGGCAGGGCCGGGCAGGGGACCCAGGCGTCCGGAGGGGGATACACAGGGTGGGGGGCACTGGGGGGGCCCCGGCACCCACCGACCAGCCCCCCCTTCCCTGGCCGAGCCCCGCCCCTCCATGGCCCCGCCCCCTCCTCCGCACAGACCCCGCCCCCGACACTCACCTTTTGGGCCGGCGGCCCCATGTCCTCTTGTCCCCACGATGCTCCGTCCTCGCCGCGCCCCGTCCCCAGGGCACCCTGTCCCCATCCTGCTCCTTCCCCAGTGTCCTCCTGTCCCCACCATACCCCCTCCATGGTGCACCCCCCCACCACGATGCTCTGTCCCCCCACACCCTGTCCCCACGCGCCCCGTCCCAGTGGTGCCCCGTCCCAGTGGTGCCCCATCCCCAGCATACCTTGCCCCACGATGCCCCATCCCTGTGGCACCCTGTCCCCACGATGTCCCCTCCCCACGACGCCCCAACCCTGCGGCACCCTGTCCCCACGATGTCCCATCCCCACGATGCCCCATCCCCGGAGCCCCTGTCCCCCCATTGCTGCCCCATCCTGCCTCGACGCCCACAGTACCCTGTCCCTCCGCCCCCATGTCCCCGCTGTGCCTGGCCCCGTGTCCCCGCCGTGCCCGGCCCCACGTCCCTGCCGTTGCTCCGCCAGCGGGCGAAGGCTCCCGCTCCTCACCGGTGCCCGCTGGCGGAGGACGAGGCGGCGAACGCCGCTTCCCCGAAACCTGCTGCTATTTTTACTCTCTCTGCAGGAGGATTCGCTGCTGCGCGGAGCTGCAGCCCCTGCCGCACGGCACGGGGATGGGCACAGCATGGCACGGCACGGCATGGCACGGCATGGCATGGCACGGCATGGCACACCATGGCACAGCATGGCACAAGCACCGGTGGCTCTGCCCTTGCCCGTCACGGAGCATCCTGAGTGCCCACGGTGCCAGAATGGGGCTGGCACGGCGAGGAGCGGGGCCATGTGGGGCACACGTACCCGGAGCCGCATGGCACGGAGGGGGCTCGGGCACCATGTCCCCTCCCCAGCACGGTGCTGGGTGCCAGGGCCCGGTGCGTTATCCCTGCGCCGAGCTTGCGGGTGCCACCCGCGGGCGCAGGCTGCGTGGTGCGGGCGCGGGCGGCGCGTGCCAATCCCGGGGGGCTGCGGGTGCTGCCGCTGCCGCAGCACGGGGAGGGGAGGGGACCCGGCCACCCCCTCGCATGGCGCCTTCGCGGGCGGGAGGAACGGGAACAGCAGCGGGAAGGAGCCCGGGAACCTGTTGCCATAACGACAGGGGTCCTGGGCTGGGATGGGGATGCTCAGAGCCCGGCATGGGGACCCCCAGCACGGGGCCAACCTGGGGTGATCAAGGGACCCCTCGCCCCGTTCCAGTCCCCTCTGTGGGGACACGGGCTCTGCTGGTGGCCGTCCCTGGGCAGTCCCCGCTGTGGGCAGTGCCACGTGGGGCTGTGCTGTGCCACCAGGCCAAGCTTGCCAGCCCGGAGCCCGGCTTTGCCAGGCTTTGCCACATTTTGCCAGGCTTTGCCGCGCAGAGCCGGGCTTCGCCATGCTTTGCTACGCGGGGCCGGGCGGGCGGGAGGCTGGTCCATGGCACGGTTGCCACTCGGGTAAATATTTTGCTGGAGCGGTGGCTGCTGGCCCGCGGCCACCCGCAGCCGTTGGAGCACCGGGAGATCCGGGGCCGGAGCCAGTTCCCAGCTCCCTCTTCCTCGGTTCTCCTCGGAGGCGGCTTCCTCAGCGCCAACGCCACCGCCCCGGCCCTGTCCCCCGGCCATGACACCCCGTGAGGGACGGGTGCCACTGCGGGCGCTATCGGTGACACCGCTGCCCCCCTGCACGGGGACCCCCCGGCTGTCCCCCTCCGGAGGAGGTGCCCTCCGTGCCCGGGTCCCTCCTGGCAGGGCCACGGCAGAGCCCAGGCATGTGCAGCGCCAGGCACCGGTGCCGAGTGGTGCCCGGGCAGGACGTTGTCGCCCCGGGGGGGCCGAGCCCCCACTTTCCCTAGGGGAAACTTTGGATTTGGTGGAATTTTCCAGCAGGAAATCCACCGAGAGCTGGGGCAGAGCCAGGGCAGCCGGGCACAGTCCCCGGTGAGGGCACAGTCCTCTGCCTCTGGCACACCCTGGTGTCCCCGGGGCTGCGGCTGGTGGCCATGTGGGAGCCCTGGCACACGGGCGATGGGACATTTTCGGGGTCCTGTGTCCCCTGGATGCCACCCCTGCAGGAGCAGTGTCCCTGTCCCCTGGGGTGGGAGCAGGGCATCTGTGGGGCAAGGAGCAGCTGAGGGGATTTTCCTGCTGCCCCTCCGAGGGTGAGAGTGCCCCTGTCCCTGTCCCTGTCCCGTCCTGTCCCTGCAGGGAAACTGAGGCACAAGGGATGGGGACTCCCGCGAGGCACCCCTTCCCTTCCCATCCCTGTCCCGTCCCACCTGGCCACCGTGATCAGGGGACACCCCCCGGCAGGGAAGGGGTTAAGGGCCCCCCCACGGGTTGGCTGAACCCCCTCGGGGGCTCCCCAAGGGCTCATTACCGCGGCCTCAGCCCCCCTGCCCGGGGAGGGGGGGATGAATAATTCAGCGCCTGGTAGGAGACGTGTCCTCCCTCCCTCTCCTTCCTCCTCCTCCTCCTCCTCCTCACCGGCTCTGCCTTCCCCACCTCCCGCCGCTCTCAGTCCTCACCGTACCGAGCCCCGGGTGCTACCCGAACTCCGCTCGGCACCGGTGGCAGGGACCCCCCGACCCCCCCACCCCCCCCGTCTCCGGCAGCAGCGGTGACAGCGTGGTCAAGGCCATGGACCCCAAGGACCGCAAGAAGATCCAGTTCTCGGTGCCGGCCCCCCCCAGCCAGCTGGACCCCCGCTGCCGTCCGAGATGGTGAGGGTGGACATTGGGGTATGGGCGTCACGCCGGGGGGGTCACGCTGCCGGTGACCTCGGGGCGATGAGGTACCCCCCGGCGTGACCGGGAGGGATGGAGGGGACGGGAGAGCCCCAAAGGTGCCGGTGTGAGCTGGGTCCTGCGGGAGGGGACAGGGACAGATGGGACGGGATGGGGACAGAGTGGGACAGGAGGGATGGGATGGGAGCGGGGAGAGCAGGACGAGGGGGACCGGAGGGGACAGGAGGGAGGGGATGGGACAGAAGGGATGGGACAAGGGGGATCGGAGGGGACAGAGGGACAAGGAGGGAGGGGATGGGACAGAGGGGGTGGGACAAGGGGGATCAGAGAGGACAGAAGGGACAGGAGGGAGGGGATGGGACAGAGGGGATGGGACAAGGGGGATCAGAGGGAACAGAGGGACAGGAGGGAGGGGATGGGACAGAGGGGATGGGACAAGGGGGATCAGAGGGAACAGAGGGACAGGAGGGAGGGGATGGGACAGAGGGGACAGGAGGGAAGGGATGGGACAGAGGGGATGGGACAAGGGGGATGGGAGGGGACAGGATGGGGGACAGAAGGGACAGGAGGGAGGGGTGGAATCAGGAGAGCAGGACACGGGGGATCGGAGGGGACAGAGTGGACAGGGCATAGGACAGGAGGGACAGAGGGGACGGGGGGAGAAATGGCAGCGGGAGAGGAGGACAAGGGGATCGGAGGGGACAGATGGGACAGGGAGCGGGACGGGAGGGACAGAGGGGACAGGACTGGATGGGAGACACAGGATGGGACAGGGGAGAGACGGGGACAGGACGAGAGAGCTCCAAGGTCCCTGCGTGAGCTGCGGTCCCATGGAGGAGAGTCATACAGGGGGCCAGGACAGTGACAGGGACAGGATAGGAGGGGAGAGGATGGGACAGGAGGGAAGGGAAGGGATGGGATAGGAGGGGACAGGATGAGGACAGGGATGGGACAGAGGGACAGGACATGCTGGGGGACGGTGCAGCCACCCCCAGCGCATTGTCCCCAGCCTGAGGGACGTCCCCAGTGCACACTGGACCCAGAGCCCCCGCGGAGGGGCTCTCGTGGGGCCGGGAGAGACTGGGGACATCGTGGGGACCCTGGGATGGGGCCATGGTCCCTCTGTGGGGCACCGTGCCATTCAGTGGGCTGGCTCAGCAGGGACCCCCGCCCCGGCCAGAGCTGGGTGCCCCCATCCCCTGCTCCCCGCTGGCAGCCCCGGGCTGGGTGCCCCCCCTCACCCCGTGCCCGGTGGGTGCACGGCCCCGCACCCGCGCTCACATGTACACACACGCACTCACACATGTGCAGGCATGGCATGGGGTCTCGGTCCTGGGGTGCAGGGCAGGGGACAGGGGACCCCATGTGTCCCCAGCTGGCCGGTGACACCCCGCTGTGCCCCAGATCCGCCGGCGGAGGCCCACGCCGGCCATGCTCTTCCAGCTCTCCGAACACTCCTCCCCAGGTGAGCGGGGCAGGGACCGGCACCCGCCAGGGGTGGGACACGGGGCAGGGATGGATGTGGTGGCGGGGGACATCTGGTCCAGGGACGGGAGGTGGTGGCAGGGATGGGACGTGGTGTCGCCGATACGATGGGGTGGCAGGGAGGGGACGTCATGGCAGGGATGGGACGTGGTGGCAGGCATGGGGGGTGGAGTCATGCATGCTATGGGATGTCTGGGATGGGACATGGTGGCGGGGAGGGGACATGGTGGTGGGGATGGGGCATGGGGGCGGGATGGGATGCGGCGTTGCTTATGGTATGGGATGTCAGGGAGGGGACATGGTGGCAGGGAGAGGACGGGGTGTCACATAAGGGATGGGGTGGCAGGGAAAGGGGTGGCAGGGACTGGGGTGGCAGGTCCCTGGCGGGCAGGGTAACCCCCTGGAGCGGGGGTCCGGGGGTGGGCAGGGACCTGCCCGGCTCCGCTGGGGGCCAGCAGCCCCCGACCCGCTCACCCCTCTCTCCCCGGCGCTGCCGACCCAGAGGACGAGTCCCTGCCCTACCAGGTGAGTGGGCGCTGGGAGCCCGGGGCGGCACTGGGACCCCCGGGGCGGTGCTCGGACCCCCAGGGCAGCCCCGCTCCCCCGTCCCACGGGCACTGGGGGGGTTATCGGGCCCAGCCCAGGCACCCGCCGCCCCGTCCCGACCTGGCCCGGTGCTTATCGGTCCTCAGGACGCCATGGGCACACGGCGCCAGCACTGCGGGGACGGGGACACGGAGCCAAGCCAGGCTGTAGCGCTGGCCGTGGTGCAAACGGTCTCGTGACCATCACGGGGGACACCACCCCAGGGTCCCCAACGCCACATCCCCACGGCGGGGTCCCCAGCATGATGTCCCCAACGCAGGATCCCCATTGCAGGGCCCTCATCACTGGGAGGTGGGGGGGGTGTCAGCTTTGGGTCCCCTTCGTGAGACCCCTGTCACAGCACCCGGGGGGGGGGGGTGCCAGGCTCCCCTGGGGACACCGGGACCCTGTCCCCAACACCGCTCCCTCCCACAGCGCGCCTCGGGCGAGGGCTGCCTGCTGAAACCAAAGAGGACCAACCCGTGTGCCTACACACCGCCCTCGCTCAAAGGTACCGGCTGAATGGGGAAACTGAGGCACGGGGGCTGTGTGGGGCAGGCTGGGGGCACCCGGGTATGCTGGACCACCCCACGCCTCTCCCGGTGCCGCGTGGCTCCACGGGGAGACCCCAGTGCTCCCAGTGCTCCCAGTGCCCGCAGCGGGGTCCTGACGCCGGTGCCTCCCCAGCGGTGCAGCGCATCGTGCAGTCCCACCTGGAGAGTGGCCTGGGCGGGGGCGACAGCTCCGACGGGGAACCCGATGACGGAGAGCACGAGCTGGCCCGTGCCTGCGACCCCGACAGTGCCCTGGAGCTGGTGAGGGGGACACGGGACAGGGGACGGGGCTGCTGGAGCCCTGGGGGGGCTTGGGGAGGGGGATGCAGAAGCCCAGGGGACATGGGGACGGGGCTGCTGGAGCCTGGGGGACATGGGGATGGGGCTGCTGGAGCCTGGCAGGGGGACACGGGGACGGTGCTGCTGGAGTCAGACGGGGATATAGGGATGGGAGTGTTGGAACCTGGGGGACATGAGGATGGGGCTGCCGGAGCCTGGGGGATGTGAGGACGTGGGGATGGGGCTGCTGGAGCCTGGGGGACATGGGGACAGGATTGCTGGAGCCTGGGGGACATCAGGACACAGGGACGGGGCTGCTGGAGGCCGCTGGGGGGACATGGGGACAGGGATGCAGGAGCCCAGGGGACATGGGGACGGGATTGTTGGAGCCTGGGGGGACATGGGGACAGGGCTGCTGGAGCCAGGTGGGGACATAGGGATGGGATGCTGGAACCTGGGGGACACGAGGATGGGGCTGCTGGAGCCTGGGGGATGTGGGGACAGGATTGCTGGAGCCTGGGGGACATCAGGACACAGGGACGGGGCTGCTGGAGCCGCTGGGGGGACATGGGGACAGGGATGCAGGAGCCCAGGGGACATGGGGATGGGATTGTTGGAGCCTGGGGGACGTGGGGACAGGGCTGCTGGAGCCAGGTGGGGACATAGGGATGGGGATGCTGGAACCTGGGGGACATGAGGATGGGGCTGCTGGAGCCTGGGGGATGTGGGGACAGGATTGCTGGAGCCCGGGGGACATCAGGACATGGGGACGGGGTTGCCGGAGCCAAGGGGACATGGGGACAAAGCTGCCAGAGCCGTGGGGATGGGGCTGCCAGAGCCCAGGGGTGCCACCGTCCCCTGCACCCCTTGGGGACAGGGTGGGTGCCTGGGGGGACACAGGCTGCTGCTGCCCGGACCTGCTGCCCGCTCGCCCTGAGCTAAGCGGGTCCCACGGGGGCCACCACGTCCCCCTGCCGAGGAAGTGTCACCGTCCCCTGCCGGGGTGGCACCGACGCCAGCTGGACCCCCGGCTGCTGGGCTGCCGTGGCGGTGTCCGGCTCCGGCGGTGCCATGTGTGCCGTCCCCTGCCCCCGGCTCATCGCCGCCCGCCCCAGCAGCCCCGGGGAGCCAGGCCAGAGCCGAACGGAGCTACTTCCCCGCTGGCCCCAAGGCGCACAAGCGGAAAGGTAACGGGATGGGGACGGCGGGGGGACGGGGATGGCGACGGTGGGGGGGACAGGGACGGCGAGAGGACAGGGATGGCGAGGGGATGGGGACAGCAGGGGGATATGGCTGCCTGCCCCCCGTCCCGGGGATGCTGGGTGATGCCGGGGCTTGGGGCGCCGTGTCCCCCCCCCGGGCGCTGCCCAGGCCTGGGCGGTGGCAGCGGGGTCACCCCGGAGCCGGGGGTCCCCGGGGGCCACCGTCCTCGTTGCCCGCAGGCGGGCAGAAGGTGTCCTTCGCCGGCGGCATAGAGGAGCGCGGGGAGGACCTGAAGTCGCTGACGGTGTCGGAGATCCCCGAGGACCCCGAGGGAGCGGAGGGTGACGAGGAGGAGCCGGGACGGGAGCAGGAGGACGGCGGCACCGGGGGTACGCGGGGTGTCACCCCCCCACCCGCCACCCCGTCCTCGGTGGCCCCGTTGCCGGTGGCCCCCGCGCCTGACCCCGTTGCCGCCTTTCCCTCCCCAGAGCGGCGACACGTCGGCTTCGCCGAGGTGCCCTCGCGCCCCATCGGCACCGAGCGCCATTCGCCCACCTTCCCGCTGGGCAACAGTTAGCCACCACCGGGCCACCGGGCCCCCGGCCCGCAGCAGCTTCGCCCGCGCCCCCCCCCCCGCCTCGCCCCGGCTGCCCCCCATGGCTGCTGCCTGCCCTGCCTGCGCTTCCTCCGCCGTGCCCGGCCACCCAGGCCACGCTTGGGTGCCGGGGGTCCCGGCGAGGCCTCGCGTCCGTCCCCCCCCCCCCCCCCAGCCCCGGCTGCCGGGACCCCCGGGGGCGGCGGGGCCTGGGCGCCCCCCCGGCTGCTGCCCCCCGGCCCCCGTGGAGCTGAGCCCCCCGCCCGCAATAAACGGCTGTACAGAGAGGCTGGAGGCTGCTTTGGGGGGGCGCTGGGCCCCGTGTTGGGGGGGGGGGGGGGGGGGGAACAGCCAGGGGTGTGGGGCAGGGGATGGGGGGGGTCTGGGCATCGTAGGGGGGCGAGAGCAGGGAGGTATGGGGCAGAGCTATGGGGTCGGGCCCGTGCCCCATGGACCCCCCCCCCCGGCATGGGGAATGGGCCCTCCCAGCCCCACTGACCCCCCCCCCCCGTGGGGAATGGGCCCTCCCAGCCCCACTGACCCCCCCCCTCCCGTGGGGAATGGGCCCTTCCAGCCCCACTGACCTCCCCCTCCCGTGGGGAATGGGCTCTCCCAGCCCCACTGACGCCCCCGCCATGGGGAATGGGCTCTTCCAGCCCCACTGACGCCCCCCCCCCGGCGGGGAATGGACCCTCCCTCACACCACTGACACCCCCCCCCGCTTCCGTGGGGAATGGTCCCTCCCAGCCCCACTGATCCCCCCGCGGGTGGGGAATGGGCTCTCCCGCTCCCCCCCCCCCCACCGTCGTGACTGCCTCCCCACCGCGGCCGGCGACGGCCGGCGCCGGCGCAGCCTCGCTCTGGCTTTTCCTTTCCGGGGTCAGGGGTGGCGGCGGCGTCGGAAGTGGTTCGCGCCGGGGTCTGCTTCCGGCAGGGACCGGCACCGGGCGGCGGCAGGTACCGCGGGCGGCGGCGGTGGCGGGAGGGGCTCGGCCGTGCGCGGCCACGATCGCTCGGCCCGGCCGGGGTCCCGGAGGCGACCGGGCCGGCGGGGGCCTCGGTACCGTCCCCGGGACTGCGGCCGCCGGGGAGGGGGCTGTCCCTGGGGGGACGCGGGGTTCGGTCCTGGGGGTCTCATCAGCGGCTCCCCGCAGGCTTTGGGCCCGGGGAGCACCGGGCGGCCCGCGGTGCGGCTCCCCCGAGGCCACCTTCCCCAGGGGAGCCCCGGCTGGGCGAGGGTCCCCGTCGTACCGTTTGCATCCCCCGCCCCAGGTTCACCCCCGGGTCCGGGGCACCGGCTGCCTCCGGGAACCCCCCCAGCGGCTGCGGCCTCGCTCCGAACCCCTCTCGGGCTCGTTGGGAGGTCGGAGGGGCTGCGGGGGGGGTTGCAGAGATGCTGTTGGAGGGACTGTCGGGGCAGCGGAGGGGCTTGGCGGGGGTCGGAGGGGCTGCCGGGGGCGGGGGGCAGAGGGGCCTGTCGGGGATCGGAGGGGCTTGGGCGTTCGGAGGAGCTTGTCGAGGAATCGGAGGGGCTGCCGAGGGGGCAGAGGGGCTGCCAGGGGTCCTGGCACTACCCTCACAGTCCCCTGGCAAATGCCAACCTGGACGGTTCCATTCGGAGTATCCTGTGGTGATCCCGGTGCTCCTGAAGCGGGGTAATTTGCATCCCAGGATGGCTCGAGGGCTGCTCTGGGAGGTCCGTGCCAGTGGTTGGCTTGTGCCGTTAATCACGGGTGGGTCTGGGGGCTCCACAAAGACAGCCCACCCCAGCTTTACGCCTCCCCTGTGAGGGACCCATCACCCGGCACGCTGGAGCTGAGCCATGGGGAAGGCCGATGCTCTGTGGGGGCTGGTGGCCATCCTTGCCCTCAGCCAGCCCTCGGACCCCCTTCTCTCCCTGCTGTGCTCCACAGCGCGTCACGAAACGGGCTGTGCGGGACCAGGCGAGACGTGGCAGGGGTTTCGGTCACAGCACAGGGACACCAGACGCTGCTGTGGGGTCCTGGGGGCAGGAGCCCCCCTAAATGTTCAGGCAGGCTGTGCCTCTCACTGCCTTCTCGAGCTGGGGGGGGGTCTGGCACCCTCCGAGGGCCCCAGCTCGAGAAGGCAGGTGGTGTTGACTGGGGGTTCAAGCAACCACGTTGCCACCAAAGCCTTCTGAAAATTAAGCGTGATGGTGCGAAGCACTAACAAGGAGGGTGCATGGGGTGGGGGGGATGTGGACCAGGGGGGGCTGCGGCTCCACGTTGGGTATAGAGGGAGCTATGGGCCAGCAACGGGGAGCCGTGGGCCAGTGGCTGGGATGCCTTTGCCTGCGGGGAGAGGCAGTTCCTGGCCTCGGGGCTGACTCAGCCCTCGGTGGGCAGCGGCTCAACTGAACGGACACACAGAGATGGGGGAAATGCGGGACACTGCGGGGTTTCACGGTGCGTCCCGAGGTGGTTGTGGGCTGTTTCCCTGACACAGGGTGCAGGAGCAAGAGAGCGGCTCGGAGAAGCGATGGCTGAACACTGCCTGTCCCCCTGGGCTGAGCCGCTCTGGCCCTCGACACAGCGGGCCCCAAAGGGCTGCCATGCCAGGAGCCCCCTTCCTCGGGCTCCCCAGGTCCGGGCTCACAGGGGAGGGGACTGGGGCAAGGGGATTGCGAGCGAAAACAGCTGAGGGCTGCGCTGGCTCCGGGGAAACACACTTTTCACGCAGCCCTCCGAGTTTCCCTGTTTCTGCCTGCGGTGCCAGGGAGGGGACGGGCTCCCCGGGGGTCTCTGTGCCCGTACCTCGTGCCTGCTCGGACGCTGAACTCGGGCAGCGGCAGCTCCCGGCCTTTTGCAGGAGCGGCTGTTTGCGGACAGACCGAAGCACAGCCCCGATCCCCCTCATCACTCTGCTTTACCGCGGCCGTCGCCTGTCAGTCCGCTGCTCTGCTCGCTGTCACTTGTGCCACCAGTGCTGCTGGGAGCCAGCACGTTAACGTGCCCACCGGGTGACCTTTCTGAGTGCAGGCACAGGCTCAGATTAGCCCTGGAAGGTGCTTTAGGGAAAGCTACGAACTGGTGCGGGGACAGCTCGCTGCGGAGCTCCGCGCCGTGCCCTTGCTGCGGGATCTCAGCAGCATCTGGGGGTGCTCAAAAACCAAATGGCTTTGGCCCCTCAGGGTCCCGGCCGTGAACGTGACGGGGCCTGTCCAGTGGTTTGCTTAAGACATTGGATTGCTCCATGGTTTTTTTGGAGTGAGTTTGAGCTTTACTTTAATATTGACCTTTTTGTCTTAAAGGCATCTCTCCCTGCTAGGAAGCTCGGACGTGTGTTAGCGTCTGGTAAAACACCCACAGTTGGTGTCTCTAAACGGCCCCATCCCTCTCATTCTCCAGGAATTTTCTCTCCTGGCGCAGCGTTTGGTGCAAAGGCCGTAACTCTCAGAAGAGGTGACATGGGAATTAGCTGTTGAAGTTGTCATGTGAGCTGAGAAGTCACATTAATAGGAAGTCGGGGGCGCAGGAGGAAAGGAGAAGCAGTGTCACAAGATGGAAAGGCTTCTTACTGTAAGACATGTCATTAACATGCAAACGTGTGCTAATGAGAAGCTTGTGATTTGAATCTAATAGATTAAAAAGCTAAAGAGTGGAAAGGAGTGACACTGGAGAGGGGGTGACAGTGAGGAGGGGTGACACTGGGGCTTCGCAGGGGCGGCTCTGGCCTTTGCCAAGGATGGGACACGTCTCCCGGCACATGTTTTGGTGCCCGGTGTCCCGTTGGCGCTGGGCTGGGATGCCGGTGTTTGGCACACAGACCTCTGTGGCAGCGCTCGCTGGGTATTGACGTAGTCCCAGGATTTCACCGGCCGCCTGCCCTGCGCGTTTGCTTCCCACTGGGATTTACGGGGCTCGCTGCTGGTGGCTGGTGGCATCGCCTTTTGTCCCTGCAGCCCCTCTCGCCTCCCTCTTTGTCCTCAAAACAGGAGGGCTCACCAGCAAAAAGACACCAAATCTTTCCTTAGAGTCTCCAGAGCCCTTTTTTTTAAGTCAGAAAAGCCCTGAGGGGTCTCTGGTGCGGGTGCCCCTTCGCGCTGTGTTACTGTCACCCGGGGTGTCCCTCTGGGCAGCGTGTGCCACTCACGCTTCCCCGGCCTGTCGTGTCGGCTCTCGGAGCTGCGCTGCTCGAGAGCCCCCGAAAGCGGCTCGGCAGCCGGCGCGGGCTGCGGAGGATGTCTGAATGCATAATACAACACCGGGGCGCTCAATAATTTATCTGTCACCCAGAAAAAGGCACGTTTATACACGCTCACATCCAGCCCCTGCTCTTTCTGCTCTGAGCTTTCTCCTGCCTGCGGGAGCAGTCCCAGTTTGGGGGGGGGGACACGACTCATCTGGGCTTAAAATATTTCTGCCAAACCCTGCTTTATCCCACATTGCTCCGAAGGTAAAGCGCTTGTCGCCGGTTCTTGCCCAGAAGTTGGTTGTTGCCGGTAGGTTTGGGATGCAGGCGCTTCTGAAGCAGTGTTAAACCTCACCGGGAAGGCAGGGATTTAGTGACCGGTGGGTTTAGTCTGGCTGAGCTGCACCAGGGCTCTGCCGTGTCCCCGTGCTCTGCCGTGTCCCGGCACCGCGGCGTGGCCCCAGCTCTTCCTCGGCGTCGGGGGAGCGGGGCCGGCGAGTCTCGGCGGGTGATTTTAAAGCGCTGTGAAAGTTGCGGGGGGCTGCCTAAGTGCAAAGTGGTGTTTGAGGGAAGGAGGCGGCGACACCCTGCCGTAGAGGAGGAGGCAGCCCCGCGCATGAGGTGATGTATTATTTAGCACTCACAGATGTCTCTAACTTTTCTCAGTTTGAGATGGGCCCCTCGCTCGGAGCAGCGAAGGGCCGTGGTCGTGGCGGCTGATCCAAAGTGACAAGTCTTCCAACTCCTTCGGAAGCGCCTCCGAGAGAGACTAATGGGGACTTGACAGGAGTCCAGCTTTGTTCCCTTTCCAGCCCCAGCTTTCCCCAGGGGCTGGGATGCAGAAGCCGCTGGTGCGAGGACCCAAAATTGCCCCAAATCAGGCTGTGCTCAGCTCTTGGAGTTGCTCCATCGTAAGGTGGGGCTCGGCAGCACCTGGGCTTTGTGTGCCCCATGGATTGCCCCTTTCCGCAAGTCTGGGCACAGTCTCGGGGCTTTTTTCCTCGGACGTTGCGTGGCTGCAGCCGCCTGGTTGCTGCGAGTGAGATCTGTTGTAAACAAACAAACCTCGCTCAGATCCTGGAGGATGCAGGACTGCTGGGGCAGCAGCAAAGATTCTGGTATTTTTGGAGGCGAAATGTCCTTGAGCAGGAGTATTTTGCAGAGGAGGAGTTTGTCGCTGTGCCTTTGCCGTGGGTGACTCGGAGGTGGCAGAGCTGGGGACTGACAGATCCCTGGCCTGACCTGTTTTGGCATCCTCTTTCCTTGTTTGTCTCCAGCGTGTGCTTAGTTGCACGGTCCATTAACATAGTGGCCTCCTTGTGCCGTGCTGACGGAGAGGAAAAATTTTAATACAATGGTTGGCACGGGCTGCGTGAAAACAGCCTTCAGACCTCAACACCTCGCTCGCGCCGGGGTTGTGTGCCCGGCACTGCCAGCCGCCGGGCCGGCACAGAGGCCAGCGCTTTTCCCTGCTGCCTTCCTGCTGCTCCGCTGGGACGGAGTCGGGCATGAAACTCGGCGTCCCGCTCCCAAAGCCAGCAGGCTCCTTCCTGGGCCGTCCAGGATGGGATCCCAACGGGATGACCGGCTCCCGAGGCTTTGTGGTTTGCTTCCAGCAAAGCATTGAGCCCCTGGGAGCTTTGCATCCCTCCCTGCGGAGGTGGCTCCGGGATCCCGGGGACTGTTCCCTTTTGGATCACGGGCCTCCACGGAAACACCCCGCGGCCCCTTTTCCTGCTGCCGCGGCATCTCCGTGGGGTTTGCCATCTGCTGTTCTGGCCGCTGGCGGTGGCCGCCAGCTTGGCTCGCCGTGCCGCGAGCCCGTTCTGGGTGGCTGCCTCTGGGTCCCAGTGACACTTGCTGGTGACTCCGTGGACCCTCTGAGCCTTTCGCAGCCAATTCCTCCTTCCCTGCGGTGAGCGAGAGGGAAGGAGGGTCCCTGCTTGTGCTGGTGAATGTGGGGTGCCGGGGTGAGATGGGGCAGCCCTGGGTGTCTTTGCTTTGGAGAGGGAAGCTCTTTGGCAGCCCAGAAAGCCAACATTAGCCTTTTCCCTCGGGAACTGTATAAAACAGGATCTGATTTTGTAATAGGAATATTTGCCCTTAGAAAGAGGGAGAGGAGAAGGGGTATCTGGAGACCTGAGGGTCCCCGTCGTGTCTCCCCACAGGTGACGTGCTGGCTTGGCAGATGTTGCCCCGATTGACGTAGGACCCAAGTCGCTTGGGCCGAGGATGAGCAAGCCCACAGACCTGCAGCACGACCTGGAACGAAGCCTCCCAGCCATAGCGTCCATCAGCACCTCGTTCTCCCAGAGCCAGGGCTTCTCCCCGTATTGCTACTTCTCTCCGGAGAAGAGGAAAGCCATCTCAGATGTGAGGAGGACCTTCTGCCTCTTCGTCACCTTCGACCTGCTCTTCATCTCTTTGTTGTGGATAATCGAATTGAATGTGAGTTGGGGGAAGGAAATCCATGGAGTCTTTACCCTGTTGAGTTTTGCTTTTTAAATTCAGTTCCCTCAACGTTAATTGCTGTGTTCCAGAAGTCTTGGGCCAAGTCTTTGTTTGTTCTTCCCAGCGCTCTGATTTGTGCTGGCTGAGGAACCGCTGTGCAGTTCGTGTAAGCTAAAGTCCAGCTCATTTCCTGCAGCCGGGCTCTGTTGTGGCTGTCCAGGGTCGTTAACACCGTGGCGTGTAGCGCTCTGGGTTGCAGCGTAACAAGATCTGGGGCCCGTGGAATCGCCAGGTTGAGCGGTTGGCCAGATTTCTCTCCCGCTCCCCTTGCCTTATGTGAAGCTGCTCGCGGTGTTTGCCAAGCAGCTGCCAGCTTTGCTGCAGCGTCTCGTTCTCGGAGCATCGGGAGGAGGATGTGCAGACCCTCCTCTCGCCCGCCCAGCTGTTGGGCAGAGACAAAAGGGGCTTTGAGCTTTGGTCCCAACACACTGCTCCTAATCTCAGCTTCTGAAAGTGGGAGATGCTGCTCCACCGCACAGGGGACTGGCAAACGGGAACGCGAGGGTTTCGGTCCCCTCGGAAGCGGCTGCGCTGTTGCAATGACCAGGGAAACGCAGTTAATTTACCTCAGTCCCATCAGGTCAAAGTTACTCCCTGAGCTGTATTTTGTTTATTTTTCCTGAACTGGTCCCAACTGGTTTCAGCCGTGCCGGGGGTGGCTTTCAGGTACTACATGTCCTGCCGTGGAACAACCTGAGCAGAGAGGCAAGATGAACAGATAGACCCCAGCGCTTCTGCGTGTGGCCCTGCCAGTGTCTGGCCTTTATTTATCAGCACTGGATCCTGCGCTCACTTAACGACTCTTATCTCTGCCCTGTTTATCTCCTGGGTGTCTGCACTTAACAGATTGTCTCGGCCAGCAGCTCCCTCACCCTGCCTGCTGCCGCCGGCCGGGCCGTGCGGTGTCAAGAGCCTGAAGAGACCCTTGCTCCCTCCCCCGACTAGGAAAAAACATCTCTGGGCCAGCATTCCAGCGATGCCGATGGTGTCCTGCACGCCCGGCTTGGACCCCGGCCTCCTGCTCTTGCCCCTGTTCTCTGGGCTCTCTGGAGAGGTGCTGTCTACAAATCAAAAAATCCAGCCTCGGGGAATTAATCTGCCAGTGCGGTCACCAGGGTGATTCTGAGCATAGGTCTTGCAGGTAGCCATTAATGAGTGACTAACTGCTGATATTTGGGCCCTGAGCCGAGATGCTGCATATTTAAAGCTATTAGGACAGCTTATTTTCCTAGCTCTGAAGAGCAACGATTTTATATCATGACTAATGCTTTTTTTTTTTTTTATCAAACCGTTTCCTTCGCTGCAAGATAAGCAGAGCAAATTGGCCCTCGTTAAATGTCTGTTGCCTGCAAACTGTAATTCTGCGAGCTTGCTGCTCCCAGAGATGGAGAGATGCCTCAGACGGTTCTTCTTCCTTGCTCATGGCAGTGGCCTGTATTTAAACTGAAAACACCTTCCCAGAAATCGTAATCCAAAGCTTTCCTTGCGTCTCCTTCCTCCGGCGGCATCTCGTAGTGGAGTCCCGTGTGGGGAAGAGGCTTTTCAGAGGCAGCTCAGCAAAAGCTGGCTGGCAGGAGTCCTGCAGCCGCAGATCAGATAAAGCAATAGCGCCGAACTGCTTTGCCTCCCCCCTCCCTGAATATTAAGCACCAGCCCTGACCTAGAGGGACCGCTTCCCGATGGCTGCCTCTTCTGTCCTTGGACTGTCTGACAAGAGGGTGCCAGGACATCGGGCTGCCAAGAACTGGCCTGAGATCCACCAACTTGTTTCTCACAGATCATCAAACAGCTGTCAGCCTATACCAGCTTCCAGGCCAGCTGGGCTGCGTTCAAACCAATAGCCTAAAGGTGAAGCATTTGTTCCAGTTACCTGAGCCATCCGCTTTCTCATAAACAGCGATTTCGGGCTCCCGGGAACAGAATTTATGGTGTCAAAAGTACCAGGGCTGCCGGACCCCAGATTGTCTCGGGGTGAGGCAAGAGAGCTCTTCTGTGAGCTTTTTCCATACAATATCCCAGAGAGCGGTTTTGCCTCTTCCGGATTTCCTTGCAGTCTCTCTGCGTCTGCGTGTCCCTCGTCCTCCTCTCCTCCTTCTTCCCCTTTGCCGGCAGGTTTGAACCTGCTGGTTGCCTTCCTCCGTCGGATTTCCTGGCGGGCAGCTCAGCACCGCTGGGCGCCGCGGGAAGCCAGCTGGCCTGGAAGAAAGGAGAGGGGACCCCTCGGTGCTTTGCGCGATGAGGACGATCGCGGCTTAAATCCCACCAGGTCGCTGCGTGACCCCCGAGAGCCCCTTTTGATGGCCCAGCTGTGGGAGACGCTTTGCTCAGCGTGTTACTGAAGGCGCTACAGGAGCGGTTTCCTGTGGGTTTTTAATTTTTTTTTTTCCGCGTCTCCTCCCGTACAGCTGAAGTCTGTCACCTGAAGCCACACGTGTAAGCGGTGGGCGCGAGTGGGAGGTGGTGTCCGACCGAGGGCTTTAGGCTGTCAGGCTTGTGGTCGGTGGCGCTGGATGTGCCGAGCCGAAGGAGCGTCTTTTCAGTGTTAGAAAACCCCCACGTAGAAGTGTTTAATGTGCCCACGCGCTGCTCCAGCTCTGGCTGCCCGACTCGCGCTCCTCGCTGGGAAACCAAGGGTGAAATGGGCTGTTGGATCCTCCCGTGGTCCTGCCTTGGCAGATGAGCCCGCGTCGTCCGTGCAGCAGGCGTTTGTATGCCTGATGCATAACCTGACCTGGCGGTAACCTCTGGTCGCCGCTTGGCCGGGTTATTTCTACCATTAGTTTCTTATCAGTGCACTCAATAGCTCTCTGCTTTCCTGTCTCCCCTTCAGACCAAGGATGGCATTCAGAAGAACTTGAAGAATGAAATCATCGAGTACAATTTCAAGACCTCTTTCTTTGATATATTTGTGAGTATCGCAGGGCGCTGCAGGTGAGGAAACGGCTTTGGAGCTCGGGGTGGCGCGGCCGAAGGCTACGCAGGGAGGGCCTGTGTGCCGGGGGGCTGGGGGCTCCCCGCAGCCTTGCCCCTCGCCCGGCTCAGCGAAATTGGGCAGGTCGCAGCCCGTCCTGTTGCCTTGACCCCATCTGTCTCGGTGGCAAGGTCCTCGGGAGCTGGCCCGCGTCTGTGTCCTCCCAGCACCTGGCAGAGGGACAAGGGCAGTGACTAGTGTCGATGGCTTTTTTTGTTTTTAAAGGTCTTGGCTTTCTTTCGGTTTTTTGTGTTGCTGCTGGCCTATGCAATCGTAAAGCTGCGCCACTGGTGGGTCATAGCGGTAAGAAGGCAATTTTTGCTTTCCTGTTTTTAGTTTTCTCTCTCTGCCTGGAGTTTGCAGGGATCTGAGCTACGTAAATTTATTTTTCAGGTCACTACATTGGTATCCAGTGCCTTCCTGATCGTGAAGGTCATCCTCTCCGAGGTCGGTTTCCTTGGGCTCACAGGGGATTGCTTTGTGATTACTCGCTGCTGCCGTTTTCCCGTTTGGGTAAACTCCCTGTGGTTTCTCCTTTCTTCCACGCAGCTTCTGACCAAAGGGGCTTTCGGCTATTTACTTCCTATCGTCTCGTTTGTCATTGCTTGGCTAGAGACTTGGTTCCTGGATTTTAAAGTCCTAACTCAGGAAGCAGAAGAGGAACGATGTGAGTATTTTGCTCCTCTCTGGTAGGAGTTGGCAGATCAGCCTCCCCGGCCTGGGGTTTCTGCTGCTTTGGCAGCGCCTTGACAGATATGACATTTATGGAGAAGTGATCTCCAGGCTGGCTGTGACGGCAAGTGCCTGACTCCGTTCTGTTATGGTATATAAGTCCCTTCAGGGGAAGAAAATACCAGATTATAAAAAGCATCTTTTAATTGAGCGGAGAAAAACGTGCCAAATTCCCCAGTCCTGGAAGCCAGGCATGTTGGAAACGGAGCTCACCTCCGCATCGGAGAAAATGTTTTGAAACAGTGGGACGGATGCCAGACGGACTGTTGGACTCTCCGTCTCTGGGTATCTGTCTTTGGGTCTGGGCTGGGGACCTTTCGGAGAGGATTGCTTCGGTCGCAAACGCGTCGCAGGGGCGCGGCGTGAGTTACGGTGCGTGAAATTTTACAGCCTCTGGTCGCCGAGGTCAGACTAAATGGAGATCGGGTCTGACCTCGTGCTTTACAAATTCCCCTGCGGTGCTGGGCACCTCGAACTTCCAGGGGTCCTTCCAGGGAGCGGGTGCTCAGCCTGGATTGGCACGGCCCCCCCCCCCTTCCTAAAGCAGCGAAAGGAGTTTGTCGCCCTCCCAGGCTTCGCTGACGTAAGAGGACTTGGGAAATGGCACGTCAATGAAGGAGCATTTATCAAGCGGGGCTCGATCAGAAACGCGCTGACCGACTGGAAAACACCAGAGGATGTTTTGGGTCTTGCAAGGAGGCTTTAAGATGAAAAATGATCAAGTGTTTAATGCCTCTATTGGATTAGGCTCGGGTTCCAAATTGCTTCCAGGGGAAGCTCTTATTTAATTAGGTGCTTAATCGCCTTTGGATTTGACAGGCAAAAGAGCCCATTGATCTCCATGCAGATAAAATGTCTCAAACAAAAGATGAGGCAATAGGAGCTGAAAGGCTTGTGGGCTGGCTGGTGTCAGTGCGAAAGGACCGGCTGCGTCTGGAAGAAAGTGGCTGGGAGGGTGGTTGAGTCGGGGTGGATGTGGTGGAGGGGCCCCAGCGCCCCTCGGTGTTGAAGCGTTGGACTCCGTGTGTGTAAAACCTCCTGCTTTGGTTCGCAGGGTACCTGGCAGCCCAGGCTGCAGCCTCTCGCGGCCCCCTGCTCTACCCCAGAGCCCTTTCCGAGGGGCAGTTCTACTCCCCACCGGAGTCCTTCGCAGGTAAGACGTGCGCTCCTCCTCCTCTGCCGTCGTCACCTCGCTGGCAGCCGGGCCGCCTCATTTCCCGACCTTGTTCCCTTCGCAGCATTCGTCCTGGGTCTCCTCACCTCTATAATCGCCTCCTCCCCGAGCTCTTGTCTCGTTATCCCGGCCCTTGGCAGCGGCGGGTGGCGGGGCCTCCAAGAACTGACACTGCAAAACGGGCTCCCTTCTCCTCGCACTGTGCCTGGGCAGGGGGCGGCACGGCCATGCTGTCTCCGTGCCATCTGCGGAGCGGAGTCGGGCTCAGCCCCGCGTGCCTGGCTTCAGCTCTGTGGGAAACTGGAGCCTTTTGTGGTCTTGGGATTAAATGCCGTGGCTAAAGTACTTGAAAAATGCTGCCCTCGGGATGAGGGCACGGGGGGTGAGTTGCCACAAGCAGGTGAGGAGGAGAGCTGGCAGCGCGCCACTGCCCTGTGACACCGCTTCGTGCCGGCTCCGGAGACCTCTCCTGCTCGGGAGCGAGGAGACGTCAGCCGGAGCAGTTGTTGTCTCGGTGTAGCTGACACCCGGTTCGTGCTCAGCCTTCGGGAGAGCAGGGCAGCGCCCGCCAGCTGGCTGCGGAGCGGGGACTGGGGCTGTGTCGGGGTCGTCCCCGCTGACAGCCCTTCCCCTCGGATAGGGCGCGGGGATCGGACGCTGTCTGTCCGAGGGAGATTGTACAAGTGGGGTCTTCGTCAGCTGTGTGTTAATTGTGTGTTTCCCTGCTAGGGTCGGACAATGAGTCGGACGAGGAAGGTGTGGGGAGGAAGGCGTTGACAGCTCAGGTAAACAGAGGCAGCGTGGCCTGAGGCCGGCCATCCCTGTGTCTGCATCGGGCTGATCCGGGCTTGTGGGAGGCTCTGACGATCCTGCGGCCCCATCGGAGCACCAGAGGCTGCTGTCCCTCGTTTCGCAGCCGTCTGTTCTGGGGGCGTTTGGCTGAGGAGCTCTGCCGGCCCCTCGGCACCAGGCTGTTCCTCATGTGCCCTGGGACCGCTGGCACCGTGGCCGCCGCAGGAGGGGCTCCTCGGGGTAACACCCGACATGAACCCACTTCCCCGCAGGGATGGGATCCTGGCTCTGCCACCTGCCTGTCCCTCTCTCCCCTTCACTCTTGGGTCCCTGGTTACATGGTGACGTACCGAGAGGGCCATCGCCTCAACCATCCCCGCTGAACTGTGGCTGGCGGGGCGGCCCTTCGCCTCCCCGAAGCCTGGATGGGCACCGGCTGCTTTCTGCTCTTTTCCAAGTGGTTCTGCTGCCGTTCAGCCCTGGTTTCTGGCACCTCCACAGAAGGGAAGCTCTGGGCATCTCATAGCCCTTTGCCTGCTGGAAACCTTTACGTTAAGGCGGGAGACTCGCTGGTAGACGCAGCTGGTGTGTGGATACGAGCCAGGGCGGGGAGCGTGACTTTGAGCTCCGAAATGAGGCCTCTGTGACCCAAATTAAGAGATTTCTGCGGTGCGGTGATGGGAGATCTCCCCTTTCCCTCTGCCAGCCCTGGGAGGGGGGTAGCAAGCCTTGCACGCGCTCTTCAGGCTTTCTGCAAACCCAACTGATGAAATGCTCCCTTCTCTCCTAGGAAAAAGAGTATGTCCGACAAGGCAAAGATGCGATGGAGGTTGTGGACCAAATCCTCGCCCAGGAGGAGAACTGGAAGTTCGAGAAAAACAATGCAAGTGTCGTCCCACCCCCCCCCATACACCCCACCTGCCAGGCAGCGCTGCCGGCAGAAAGCACGGATGGCTTAGCGAAAACGGGAGGACAAATGAGGCTTTTGAAACCTCCTTGCGACACGAAAAATTAACAAGCGTTACAATTACCTGATTGAATTAGGAATCTATTCCAGTTCAGTTAAATGTAAAATTCCCCCCCCTCTTACTTAATTAGATGTTTAATTGCCTTCCCGTTTGACAGGAGAGAGCCCATCACTCCTCCCTCTAGACGCAGGCGGGCAGGGGCTGACAGCTCACCTTTGGTGGGCGTTGGGTTGCGGAGCCCAGCGCGGGGAGGAGTGGGGACATGCCGGCCCCGCGGCGCTGCCGGAGGGCCCCGTGGCGGCAGGTTCTGCCCTTGCTCCGCAGCAAGGTGCCTTTGAGCATCCCGGGGAGAGCCGGCCAAGCTGGGGGCTGGCTTTTCTGCCCGGCTTTGGCCCAGGAGGGTGTGGGGGACAGACTGCGCCTCCCACCCCCCAAGCTGTTTGTGTCGCCACTTCCCCAGGACGGGGACCTTGTGGGTGCTGGAGTGTAAATCGGGGGCGTGTCATCTTTCCACTGGGGCTTTGCCAAAGGGGTCTGCAAGTCGCACCTCTTGCTTTTTTACACACAAAGCAACGCGGGCCCTGTCCTGCCTCTCTCCTCACTGCGCTGGTTCGCTCCCTGAGCTACAGCAGAATTTTTGGGAGTACCCAGAGCTCCTTTTTCTCCCCAAAGGGTGCCCCCTAAACCCAACCTTGCTTTCTGCTTGTGGGTTCACAGCACGGTTGGGGGGAGAGTCCTGCAAACTGCAGTCTCATCTGGTGTTTAAAATTCCCCTGTCAAGTGATCCATTGTCTGATGCCAAACTAGCTGGGCAGATTGTTTTCTTTATCCAAAGGGGGATGGATTTAAATAGACTAATCGGAGTTTAACACGGGGCTAATGATGAAAGGTTATCATCTGTCCATCCCTAACCCCTCCAGGGAGTCTCTCCTCAGATGTAGGTAACAACAGCGGCGTTGGCAAACTAACCCCTTTCCCTTACCCTGGTGCTGGTAGCTCGCTACAAAGAGAATTTGACCTTGAGGTGGAGTTTGCAGGCTGGCGTGGGGCGGATTCTTTTTCTGTCTCGCCACGGCTGCCGCTGCCACTCTGGATATTGTTTTGTTTACGGAAATTTGGGCACGTGCATCTGAAATGTGCTCGGTGCGGTTCCCGTGCTGGGGTCGCTGCCTGGTGGGGGGGGGGACAGACAGGGGACAGTTGAGGGCTGGAGAGGGTCCTTCAGAATGTCAGGCGAGGCGGGACGGCTCCCGCAGCCCCGGCGTTTGCAGCCTTTACCCCAGATGGAAGCGATTTGTTTTGCTAAAGTAAACGTAACTTTCTTATTTCTTGCACAGGACTTTGGTGACGTTGTTTACACTTTCGAAATACCGTTCCACGGCAAGACCTTTATTTTAAAGGTAAGAACCTTCCTGGATCGCTTCCTTAGTTCTGTGCGGTACAGGCAAAGAGCGACTGCTCTGCTCGGGGCCACGGCTCAGCTTTCACGCTCTCTCCTGGCCCTGGCAGGACAGGTCGGGCTGCAGAGCGCTCTCTCTTTGCTTGAGACAGATGAACCGCGCCGCACGCTCTAGGGAATCTCTCCAGGAAAGCCCCTTGGCTGGCAGACAAACTCCCCAGCAAATATGCTGGGCCCCAGTCTCTGCTGGTAGAAGTGGGAGCAGGTGACTGCAAGACTCGCTTCCAACCCCAGCGTCTAGGACTAATCTGACCAAGGAGGCTAATTGCAACTAATTGCCAGCAAGACCAGGGCTGAGCGTGCGTCTGCTGCTGCCTGGCATTGGGAAGAGCTGCTCGGAAGTGCCTTGCTCTGTGCCCTCTCGCTGGAGTGGCTTGGCTGTAAACCACGCTTTAATGAAGCATCGGTGCTGCGGTGGCTTTTCTTTGTTCCAGTGCATATGTTGCCTCGCTGGCAGGAGCTGCCAATGGAGCAGCTCTGTATTCGCGAGGAAAAAAGCTTGGATGGTCCCACTTTACTGCATTAACCGTTTGCCTCCAAAGATCTCCCGTCCCACGGGGGACGCGGGTAAATGAATGTTGTCTGTGCCGGAGCTCGGAATGGCTTTTTCAGCAACTTCCCGCAGCAGAACTGCTGAGAAAGTGGGGTGAGGGGGGGAGAGGAGCCGGCCCCAAGGTCCGTCCGTCTGGCCGTGATACGGACTGACACTTGCCCTCTCTTACAGCAGCAGGGACCTTGGTAGGCAGCAGTTCAGCAGCTGAGGTCTGCTCTGTCCTCTCTGGCTCCACGTGTCCTTCCAGGCCCCTGGGAATGAGAGCGCTGTGGCAGAGGGGTGACAGCCTTGGCTTCGCGTGTGCCTGAGCCAGGCCAACCTCGCCGCTCCCCTCCTGCGTTATCCCAGTTGTTCTTTGCGATGTGCCTTGCTGTTCCTTAAAAATGATCTTACTAACTAACCGCTGATGGCTAACCGCTCTGGCTCCGTCCTCAGGCTTTCCTGCAGTGCTCTGCTGAAACAGTTTACCAGGAGGTTATTCTCCAGCCGGAGAAGATGATCCTGTGGAACAGAACGGTGGCAGCTTGCCAGGTGAGCGTGCCGGACAAAGATGGCTTAATCACAGGAGCTCCTTGGAGCGGAGAGTTGGAGCTTCCCAATCCAACACCGGCTGTCGGCGGTGCCCAGGCCCTACTGGAGCTTAGCTGGATCCGAGTCACTGAGGCGTTAAATCTCCGTCGCTCATCCGTACGATCCGAATGCTCTGCGGTAGCCAGCTGCGTGTGCGTGCCCATCCAAAAGCCCACGAGGTGGGCAGGCAGACGGGCCAGCGGCGGAGCCAGGCCCGCTTTTGCTTGGTAGGGTTTGGGCGTTTTGCGCCGTTGGTGCGGTGGGGGTCTGGGGGCAACGCCCGTGTGTCCCCCCCACCCAAGAAAAGGTGGAGGGACCAGTCCCGGGGCGGGAGACAAACCTGTGCACACACTGCCATCCCCCCTCGGCCTCCGATCAGCTGCTAAAGACGCTCCGGTGGCTGTGAATCCTGCTGCTGTTTTGGGGAGGGTCCGTATCACCCAGCTGTTGGCACCTGCAGGCACGGTCTGAGGAAATCTCTCTTTTTCTCTCTCCCCCCACCCCCCCAGCCCCAGATCTTGCAACGAGTTGAAGATAACACAATCGTCTCATACGACGTGGCAGCTGGGGCCGCAGGCGGTGTCGTTTCCCCAAGGTCAGTTTATTCCGCTGTCTGTTTTGTACTGAGCCCCTAAACACCCTCCAAAAATACGGAGAGAAGCGTCTGACGGTGGTGAGAGGGCTCTGCCCCAGCTCCGCCGCTCTTCGCTGGCCGGCAGCTCCCGGTGTCACCGAGGCAGGGCTGGCTGGCCCTGCGGCTAACGCTCCCGAAGGCAAAGAGCCCCTGAATTCTCCTCCAGACGTTCCTGGCAGGAGTCTCGGAGCTCAAAATCTGTCTCGGTCGGTCGGTCTCCCCGATAACAGTGCAGCGCCGTGCTTTGTCCGTGTGTTGACATACCTCTGCCACAGCCTTTCCCAGCAATCCGGAGAGCAGGATCTGCTCCTTCATCAAAGTCCCGTTGCACGTTTTTAAAGCAGTCGGTGCCCTTTGTGGTTTTTTGTTAGTTGGGTTTTTTTTGTTTGTTTGTTTTTTTGCTTAGGGATTTTGTGAACGTGCGCCGGATTGAGAGAAGAAGAGACAGGTACATTTCCTCAGGGATGTCGACCACGCACAACCTGAAGCCTCCGCTCTCCAAGTATGTCAGGTAAGAGGCAGGTTCTGTTTTGTTTTTTTTTTTTTAATTTTTTTTTTTCCACTGGTATCTGACGCGCGCACTTTGCTTAAGCTTAGGGCGAAGAGCCACTTAAATGAAAACCCTGCTGTCTTTCTGGCAGCGTTTGCAGGAAACTAATCTATTTGTGGAACCAAACCTCGCTTCCCTTGTTCTTCTTCCTTTGTTAAAGAAACTCTCCGTGCTGCTCGGGCGTTTCCCACCTCTCTGCTCAGGGAAGTGGAGGTGCCGACCAGGAACAGCGCAAACCCCAACCCAGTCCGCATCCTGTTTGTGTAACAGTTAATTCCCAAACAGGGCCGGCTGCCATTTCGGAGGGGCAGTAAACAGCTGACCGTGGCTCGCTTTGAGCCTCTCGGATGCCTTTTGCTTCTCGTAAGCCGGTCACTTGCTGACTTTAAAGGCTGCGGACATTGAGAAATGGTCCCGTGGGTGAAACGAGCTGCGTCAGGATGGACCGGCTCCCAAAGTGGCGGCGGGTCCCTGGCCTCTCGCCTTCCGAAGGGACGGCTTCGCCCGGCTGGTGATGGATCTCGGCGGGGTTAGTCTCATCAAACAAGGACTCCTTGTTACTGTCTGCTCCGGTGCCTGGGGCCCAGCTGTGCCACTTCGCGCACTGACTTTGTTTTTCCTAATAATCTGGTTAAAGTAATTGACATTTTAACTCAGAGCCGTTATAGCTGCCTCAGTCTATTTAAGAGCTGGGGATTTCAGGGCCTAGAAAAATCTTTTTACAAACGCGTGCAGCAAAAATAGCGTGTTTCTGAACAGGGGAGTGAAATCTGTATTTGGGCTGAGTGTGTGAGCACAGCTCTCGTCTCGGAGACGGATCAGATGGTGCGAGGACGGATCTGGGGGCTGTAGTGACAAGGCTCCCCGCGCCGACCCTGTCCTGACCGCGCAGGGCTTCTCTGGGACCTGCTTGTTTGCACCCATTTCCCCAGGATTGTGCCTCGGAAACCTCCCGGTGGCGAAGGGCTGGCGTCGGCTGGGCCGGCGGAGTCCAGAGGCGGAGGCCGCTTCTCAGCCCGCGGCCCTGCGGCAGCGCTGGCACCGCCGCTGCCAAGGCACCTGTGGGAAACCTGCCTCGCCGTGCTCGCTCGTGTGCCTGCAGCCAAAGCAGACGCCTTCCCGGGCGCTCTGCGCATCTGCTCTTACCCCCCTGGGCTTCTAATCCTGGCTGCCAGGCGGAGGGGGTGGCTGCTGCTGCCGGAGCTGGCGCAGCGTCGCCGCGGTGCACCCCGGAGCGTTAGAAAATGGCTTTTCAGCCGGCCCCGGCTCTGACTGTGTGCTCTTGGTTTCCCCCGCAGGGGTGAGAACGGGCCGGGAGGATTCGTCGTACTGAAATGTCCCAGCAACCCCAGGGTCTGCACGTTCATCTGGATTCTCAACACGGACCTGAAGGTAAAGGCAGGTCTTGGCTGATGCGGGAACGCTGCGGCCGCATCCCGTCCCCAGCAGAGCTCGCCAGCAGGCTCCGGCATCGCCTGCGTGGTGTCACCGCGTGCTGGGGACCCGCTCTCCGCTCCCGGCGGCTGCCCTCCCGCCGGCCACTTCCGAAAGCGGCTCAGTATCAAAGGCTGCCCTAAAGGGACTCGAGTTTTGCTGGTGGAGGTTAAACGCTACCAGAAAATCGCCCTCTTTCCCCCTGGAGTTGCCCCAGGGTGAGGTGGGGAAGCTCTTCCTTACCTGGCAGAGATCTTGCTTTAGGGGTTTCGCATCTCTGCGTGCGGGACCTGGGGGGAGAGGAGATTTTTATCCTCTTTGGGGACTGTAAATAGTTGGGGATGTGAAGTGTTGTCTGGCTGCTCGCCGCTCCCAGGGACCCGCTCCAGGGGGAGGTCTCGCTTGCCCCTGCGCCCGGACACAAAAATGGCCACACCAGGCTGTGTCCGCACCCGGGGAAAGGCGCTTTGGCCGCGCGAGATGCCCCAGGTCTGGAGCTGTTTCCCCGTGTCCAGTCCTTGCTGGTGGCCCAGACAAAAGGCAGCGCGGGAAGAAGGCAGCCGGGGTCGGGCGGATGCGGGGGGAGCGGAGCTGGCCCGTTTTCTTCCTCCGCTGAAGGTTGACGTGGTAACGGCGCTGCAGCAGCGAGCACAAAGGCTCCATTCATCAGCGCTTTGCTGCAAAGCTGCGCGGCCCCCTCCCCTCCCACCCCCCTCCCTCCCCACGGAGTACATCAGCTCCGGCTTGGGAAACGCTTTGGAAAGGGATTGCAGCAGCTCTTGCCTGGGCAGCGAGAGGCAGGGGCAGAGCAGAGCGCGGCCTCCTGCCCTTTTGCCCTGGATCCGTGTTTTCCATCACGGATCTGGCTCCGCTGCCTCCTCCGCCCCTCCGTAACGCGTGGGCTTGGAAGGATAACGAACCCACTCACTTGTGCAAGATGGGGCTCAGAAAGGAAAAGACGTTCCTTGTGTTTCCCGGGCCGGAGAGCGCTCGCCCACAGCCTGCCTCCGCTGCTGGAAGAAATGCCGGAGCGGCCGAGCTATTAATAACCTTCCTGGCAACTGCTTCCACCATCTTCCTGAAGGGCCCTGCTGGTGCCCAGACCCCTCTTCTCCGCTGCCTCGCTATTTCCTTTGGCCCTGGAGAAGTATTTATAGCACATGGCTCATCCCTTCCTCCGTCGAAGGGTGAGAATTACACACACACGTGTGTGTGTGTGTGTTTGTGTGTGTTTGTGCCCGTGACGGAGCTTCTCCCCGGAGCTCCTTTCGGGGAGGTGGCTGAAACGGCCCCTGGACCAACAGGTCCCACAGTCTCCTGCCCGCGTGGCGCAGAGAAAACCCGCTCCGGGGAAAAGTCTGTGCCTCCTGCCCCGCTGAAACACCCCAATCCACGGTGGGGGGGTTCTCCCCTGCCTACCTGAACCCCCAGGGCAGCCAGCCAGCCCTCCCTGCCTGCACCCGGGACCCTGCGCGAGCCCCCAGCTCCCTTCCCCCGCAGAGCCAAGGATTTATGTCTTTTTTTAATTTTTTTTATTATTTTTTTTTAATGCCTCTCGCACAATAGAGCGCGGGCCGAGGCGGTTGGGGTTGAGTCGTGCAGGGCTTTTTTAGAGAAATCATAAACGCGTTTCAGTTCCTCCCCCGGAGCGAACTCCTTGGAAGCGGCAGCTCCCCGCTGCGGCGCTCCTCCGTCCCTCGGCCAAGGCTGGTACCCCCGGGGTGGGGATGGGGGGCAGCCCCCCCCCCCAACACCCAGCGACGCCCCCCGGGCTGCCCCCGCTCACGGCTCCTCTGCTTTCCCCCAGGGTCGCCTGCCCCGCTACCTGATCCACCAGAGCCTGGCTGCCACCATGTTCGAGTTCGCCTTCCACCTCCGCCAGCGGGTCAGCGAGCTTTCCGGCAAGCCCTGAGCAGCGGGGGGACGTTCCCTCGCCGGACATTCCTCTGCCCTCTCCCCTCTGCGGCCGGGGGACAGCCGGGAGGGGGCCCCTGCAGCCCCCCCCAGGAGAAGATGCCCCGTACTAACAGCGCTGAGATGAGGCCGGGGGGTGCTCAGCCCCCTTCCCACCACGGTTCCCACCACGGTTCCCCCTAACCGGGGCCCTGAAACCACTGACTGTTGCGTGCCAAACCCCTGCCCTGCCCTCCTCTGGGTCCCACACCCCCCCCCCAGCCCCTCACCCAGGGCTTGGGGGCTCATCTGTGACCCCCCCAGACTCCTGTTTTGCCCCAGTTCCATCAGAAAGAAGGACCGGAGGAGAAGGCCACCTTGGGGTGAGGACACGGGTCCGTCCCCTCTCCCTGTCTCTCCAGCCCGAAGCCTGGTGCCAGGCTCTGCCCTTCCGCGCGTGGGGGCGAAGGCGCAGCTCGTGTCCGGCTCCTGGCCCTCGTCCCAAGGGCTGTGTCCCCCCCACCCAGCTCCCTGCAGGAGGGGACGGGGGGGGTCTGTCCGGGGGACCCCTCCGGGGCTGTTTTCTGGTGCTCGGGGGCTGCCCAGACCTCCCCACGCTGCCCCGGTGGGGCTCGGCTGAGCTCATGTATGATCCCCCCCCAACCCCAGCGCAGGCAGAGCGTGATTTGCCTTAACCAGAGACTTTTATCCTTTTTTGGGGGGGGTTGCGGGGGCGACTGCGGCTTCTTTCTACCTGTGAGCGCCGGTGCCGTGTTCTGCGCTATAAAGGGAAACAGCGCGGAGCCGCCCGCACGCGGGGGCAGACGCCGGCAGCGCTGCGGGGAGGGGGGAGCGCCCACGCCAGGCCCCCCCTGGGCTCTCTGTGTCCCCCCACCCCATCCTGGGGGTCCGGCCCCCTGCGATGCCTCCGGCCGGCACCTGCCAGAATTAAAAGCCTTGCACTGTTTGCAGCCCGTTGTCTTCCTCCTGCCCTTTGGAACCCGAGCGAATAAAAGCGGGGAGGAAGGCTGGCCCCTCTGGGGCAGGAGCAGCCGTGGGGCTGGGGACACCTCAGAGCCCCCCAGGCTCAAAGGACGTGTCCTCCAGGCCCCTTTGGCCACTGGCCATGGGTGTCACTGTCCCCCATCCCGTGGTGGCACCTGGGCATCAACGTGGAGCATCCGCGTCTGCGCTGGTCACCCCGGGCAAAGGTTTCCCCGGACATCCCTAGGGTTGTTTTCCTCGGCACGGGACCACCGTGGCCGTGGGATGGTGGCCCAAGGGGTTGGAGACCCGCGGCCATCCCGGCAGCAGCCGCGGCCACGTGAGCCCTGGCCGCTGGCACCCGGCGAGCGCCCGTCTGTTCGCAGCCCCCATCTGTTGGCCCTACAAATAGCCCGGCTGGGGGGGACCCACAGCCAGCACCCCCCTGCCCGCTCCCCCGGCACAGCCTGTCCCTGGGGGGACACGCCGGGATGGGACCTCGATGGCCCTTTGAGGGTGGCACGGCCGCCGCGTTGGCAGCGGACACCGGCAAAGCCGTTAACACCTCCGGGGTCCATCGTGTTCGCTGGTGCTGGGGGCCAGTGCCAGGGCTCGGGGGGGGGGCAGGGAAAGGCCAGTCGTGCCCTGGGTGGGGGCCAGGGGGTCCTGCCGGTGGGGTCTGCCCCACATCCCCACGGGGGGGACACGATCCATGGGTGCCACCACGGGATGGTAAATCACCAGCGAGTGATTACATGGGGCTGAGCGTGGCCGGACACGACACGGGGTGACACACGTGTCCCCGGTGCCACCCCCACCCCCCTCGCCTTGCTTGCCCCGAGGGGGGCCTTGGCACCCTCCCGTCCCCGCGGTGCCAGCCACACGTCCCAAAATAGCCTCGGCGGGGCCATATAAGCGTGGCGGGCGGGCGGGGAGGGGGGGCAGCGGCAGGATGCTGGGGCCGAGCGCGGTGGTGCGCAGCGGGGGGCTGCTCTCGGCCGCCCGCCTGGGCTGCCACGTGCGGGAGGAGGACGTGGGGCGACGCGAGACCTTCAGCGCCGAGTGGCTGGACCTGGAGCTCAGCACCCGGCCTGAGGAGGGGTGAGGGGCACCCCACTGCGGCGGGTGGGGGGTCCTTGGGGTGCTGGGGGGCAGTGGGTGCGTGAGGGTCCCCGAGGGCTGGGGGGTTCCTGTAGGGTCTTGGGGCTGTGGGGTGGTTCTAAGGGTCCCCGCGGGGCCATGGGGGGGTGGGGGGGGTTGCAGGGGTCTCTGGGGTCATGGGGAGCTCCAGGGAAGTGGTGGAGGGGGGGCGTCTTGGGGGTTTGCTGTGGGGAGATGGGGGTCTTCATGGGGCTGGGGGAGGCTGGGCATCTACACAGGGACATGGGGGATGTGGGAGAGGGTTGCAGGGGTCTCTGGGGTCCCCAAAGGGCTGGGGGGGGGGGTCCCTGTGGGGTCATCGGAGCTCCAGGGAAGTGGTGAAAGGGGGTGTCCAAGGTGGGGTCTTGGGGGTTGCTGTGGGGAGATGGGGGTCTTCATGGGGCTGGGGGAGGCTGGGCACCTACACGGGGCTGTGAGGGATGTGGGGGTCTCCACGGGGTCCCCATGGGGTGGGCGTGGGGGGGGTCCCCATGCAGCTGTGCATGTCCTAGAGGGTCCCCATGGGGTTGATGAGGCCGTGGCGGGGTGGGGTGTCTCCAAAGTGCCGGTGGGGACACAGGGCCCTCTGAAGGGGGGGTGGTCCCCATGGGGTGCTGTGGGACACTGGGGGGTCCCCAGCGGTGCCCGCGGGGTGGGGTGTCCCCAGTGGGGCAGAGCAGGATGCGGGGGTCCCCGTGGGGGGCTGGGACCCCCCCACGCCCCCCAGCTGCCGCCCCCCCACGAGCGCCCCGTGCCCAGGTGGTGCCGGCGGGAGGTGGACGAGCAGCACCGGGAGACGCTGGAGCATCGCGGGGAGACGCGGGTGCTGCAGCAGCGCTCGCCCTGGGGGCTGCTGCGGGTGGGGTGCCTGGGGCAGCCCCTGGCCCAGCACCTCCTGCCCTACGCCCGCACCCTGCCCCTGCCCCTCTTCGCCCCCCCGGACCTCCGCGGCGCCAAGGCGGGGGTCCCCCGCACCCTCTCCCGCTCCCTCTCCCACGAGGCCCAGAGGGGCTGAGGGTGACAGTGGGGCTGGATGGGGGGTGGCGGGGATGGGGGGGGGTTGGGGGGCAGGAGGCTGATGCTGGGGGGTGGCGGGGGGACCCGGGCGCCTGGGTCCTCTCGGCCACCCCGAAGAGCAGCGCAGGAGGGTGAGGGCAAGTGGGGGTGGGCTCCCGCTCGCCCGGGACCCCCACCCCACAGCGGGTGTCGCGGAGGCCGGCGGGGACGGGGCGCCCGTGTTTTGGGGGGCTCCCAGCAGCACCGGGCGCGACTCAGTTTCCCTGGCAAAGAGAAGGGGGTGCAAGGATGGGGAGCGCTGAACCTTCCTTCCCCCCCCCCGGAGCTGGGGGGGGGGGCTGTGGCGGGGTTGGGGGGGGGTGGGGGCTGCGGCGAGTTGCTCTGTGGGGTTGTACAAACAATGGTCTTTGTATGGCAATAAAATGCCCAGCCTGGCCCGGTGGTGTCATTTCAGGGGGATGGGGGGGTTGGGGGGGGTGCGTACGAGGCCCCCCCATGAGCCAATGTGGGGAGGGGGCAAGATTTCAGGGGAGAAAGACCCTGCTGGGGAATGGGGGAAACTGAGGCACGGCACCTTGACAGCAGCTGGAGGGTCCCGGGCGTCCTATGGGGCCTCAGGTGGTTTTTTTTGGGGGGGGCTGTAACCTTCTGCTTATATAACTGCCCCCCCCGCCCCCCCCGCCATCGCCAGCGCGGCCGGTGCCAGGGTCCGTCACGGACCCAGCGCCAGCGCCCAGATTAGCTGTTCCCGCCCGGCCAGATCCCGCTGTCCCTGGGCCACCGCCAGCCCCTGTCCCCATCCCGGCCCCTTCCTCCCCACGAGCCGCCTGCCCCACCCTCCCCACCTTTGTCCACTTACGGCTCCGGCACAGGTGGGATTCGGGATCTTTAAAACAAACTCTCCCCCCACCCCCCCGAATCCTTCTCCCCTTCCCTGTAAGCGGGTCCCATCCTGCCCCTTATCCCAGGGTTCTGGGAGCTGCCAGAGTCTGGGCTGAGGCCCGGCACACTCGGCTCACTGATGATGGAGGCATCACGGAGAGCTCAGACAGCTCCCCCCCCACCCCATCCCCATCCCCATCCCATCTCCATCCCCACCCTGTGGGACATTCCCGTGGGATGCCGGGGAGGGGGTGGGGTGTGTGTGTGACATCCACACCTTGGGGTGGGGGCAAAAACTTCAGGGACACTCACGGGGGGAGTCATCGCCGGGACACCCACAATTTGGGGTGGGGGGGGGCAAAAGCTTTAGGGACACTCATGGGGGGGAGTCACTGCCGGGACACCCACAATTGGGGGGGGGGGCAAAAGCTTCAGGGTCACTCACGGTGGGAGTCATCGCCGGGACACCCACAATTTGGGGTGGGGGAGGCAAAAGCTTTAGGGACACTCACGGGGGGGAGTCACTGCCGGGACACCCACAATTTGGGGGGGGTGGGGGGGGGTAAAAGCTTCAGGGTCACTCACGGGGGGAGTCACCGCTGGGACACCCACAATTTGGGGGGTGGGGGGCAAAAGCTTTAGGGACACCCTTGGGGGTGGGGTGGGGTGTCATCCCCAGGACACCCACACCTTGGGGCGGGGGGGGGTGGGTGGGTAAAAGCTTCAGGCCCCAGCGACTGGAGCCAGGAGTCTTGGATCTTGCCCCCCCCCCGCCTCCATTCCCAGTCGGAGGAGTTTTATCGCTCAGCGCAAGGCCGGATCCGGCAGCGCCAACCGCAGCCCCCCCCACCCCCCCCCGGCCCCGGGGCGCTGGCGCTAACCTGGTTAGCCACGATGGATGGCCACCATCGCCACGGCTCACCGCGGCCCCCCCCCGCTTCGAGCCCGGCCGGGGATATAAAGCGTGTGCGGGGGCGAGCGGGAGCCGCAGCCCCTCGCCATGAGCAGCCTGGCCGCCCTCCGGGAGGGCTACGAGCGCTTCGACCCCCGAGCCTACCTGCGGAACAACTACCTGCCCCCCCGGGCCGACTTCTCCTCCGAGGAGTTCGTGGTGCCCTGGAAGCTGCGATGCCTGGCCGAGACCTTCGCCAGCGGTGAGGGGCGGCGGGGACGCACCCCAAACCCCCCCCCGACCCCAACGTAGGGTGGGGAAACTGAGGCACGGGGGCGGGACAGCACCTCGGCACCCTCCCTCCCTGCTCCCCACCCACCTCCCTGCTCCATAGACCCTTCCCAGGGTGCCCCCTTCCCCCCATCCCAACATGGGATGGGGAAACTGAGGCACGGGGGTGGGACAGCACCTCGGCACCCACCCTCCCTGCTCCCCACCCCTCTCCCTGCTCCACAGACCCTTCCCAAGGTGCCCCCTTCCCCCCATCCCCACATGGGATGGGGAAACTGAGGCACGGGGGTGGGAGAGCACCTCGGCACCCACCCTCCCTGCTCCCCACCCCTCTCCCTGCTCCACAGACCCTTCCCAAGGTGCCCCCTTCCCCCCATCCCCACATGGGATGGGGAAACTGAGGCACGGGGGCGGGAGAGCGCCTCGGCACCCTCCCTCCCTGCTCCCCACCCCTCTCCCTGCTCCACAGACCCTTCCCAAGGTGCCCCCTTCCCCCCATCCCCACATGGGATGGGGAAACTGAGGCACGGGGGTGGGAGAGCGCCTCGGCACCCTCCCTCCCTGCTCCCCACCCACTTTCCTGCTCCACAGACCCTTCCCAGGGTGCCCCCTCCCCCCCCACCCCAACATGGGATGGGGAAACTGAGGCACGGGGGTGGGACAGCACCTCGGCACCCACCCTCCCTGCTCCCCACCCCTCTCCCTGCTCCACAGACCCTTCCCAGGGTGCCCCCTTCCCCCCACCCCACTTCTCCTTCCCCCCCACCAGTGCCTGGCTCGGTGTGGGGACACCCCACCATGTCCCCCCCCCCAAGGTGAGATCCGCGGGCACACGCTGATCGACGTGGGCTCGGGCCCCACCATCTACCAGCTGCTGAGCGCCTGCGACCACTTCGAGGAGATCGTGGCCACCGACTACCTGGCGGTGAACCGGGAGGAGCTGGGGCGCTGGGCGCGGGGGGAGCCCGGCACCTTCGACTGGAGCCCCTTCATCCGCCACGTCTGCAAGATCGAGGGCCGCGGGTAGGACTTGGCGGGGGGGGGGGACACGGATGTGGGGGGGACCCCGGGTGGTGGGTGACCCAGCGACAGTGGGACCCCGGCAGCATGATGCCATGGGATCACAGCCCCACATCCCTGCGGAGACTGGGATGATCCCTGCAGCATCGAGGCCCCAGTTCCATGGGATCACTGTTCCACATCCCTGCGGGCGATGGGCTGATTCCTTTAGGATTGTGTCCCCAAATTCTATGGGATCACAGCCCCCCCATCCCTGCGGAGATCGGGCTGATCCCTGCAGCATCGTGGCCCCAAATCCCATGGGATCACAGCCCCCATCCCTGCGGAGATTAGGCTGATCCCTGCAGCATCGTGGCCCCAAATCCCATGGGATCACAGCCCCCATCCCTGTGGAGATGGGGCTGATCCCTGCAGCATCGTGGCCCCAAATCCCATGGGATCACAGCCCCCCATCCCTGTGGAGATGGGGCTGATCCCTGCAGCATCGTGGCCCCAAATCCCATGGGATCACAGCCCCCCATCCCTGTGGAGATGGGGCTGATCCCTGCAGCATCGTGTCCCCAAATCCCATGGGATCACAGCCCCCATCCCTGCGGAGATTGGGCTGATCCCTGGAGGATCATACCCCTCAAATCCCCATGGGGTCGCAGCCCCGTGTCCCCACAAATGCTGGGCTGGTTTCTGTAGGATCGTGTCCCCAAATCCCATGGGATCACAGCCCCACACCCCTGTGGACTCTGAGCTGATTCCTGCAGGATTGTGTGCCCAGGTCTCTGCAGGATCACTTTCCCACATCCCTGCTGATGCTGGGCTGATCCCTTCAGGATTGTGCCTCCACACCCCTTACAGACACCAGTCTGATCCCCATGGGATCCTGTCCCCTTGTCCCTGCAGACCCCCAGCTGATCCTGCAGGATCCTGTCCCTGTGGGTGCTGGGCTGATCCCTGCAAGATCTCATCCCCACATCCCAGTGGATGCTGGGTTGGTCCCTGCAGGATCCTGGCCCTATGTCCCCATAGAAGTTGGGTTGATCCCTGTGAGATCCTGTTCCCATGTCCCTGCACATGGTGGGTTGATCCCTGCAAGATCCCATCCCTGTGGATACTGGGTTGATCCCTGCCCCATGTCCCTGTGGATGGTGGGTTGATCCCTGCAGGGTCCTGTCCCCATATCCCTATAGGTGTCAGGTTGATCCCTACAGATCCTGTCCCTGCAGATGGTGGGTTGATCCCTGCAGGATCCCATCTCCATGTCCCTGTGTATGGTGGGTTGATCCCTGCAGGATCCCATCCCCATGTCCCTGTGTATGGTGGGTTGATCCCTGCAGGATTCCATCCCCACATCCCTGTAGACAGTGGGTTGATCCCTGGAGGATCCTGTCCCCATGTCCCTGTGGATGGTGGGTTAATCCCTGCAGGATCCCATCCCCACATCTCTGCAGGTGCTGGGTTGATCCCTGCAGGATGTCCCTGTGGATGGTGGGTTGATCCCTGCAGGATCCTGTCCCCATATCCCTATAGGTGTCAGGTTGATCCCTGCAGATCCTGTCCCTGCAGATGGTGGGTTGATCCCTGCAGGATCCCATCTCCATGTCCCTGTGTATGGTGGGTTGATCCCTGCAGGATCCTGTCCCCATGTCCCTGTGTATGGTGGGTTGATCCCTGCAGGATCCCGTCCCCACATCCCTCTAGACAGTGGGTTGATCCCTGGAGGATCCTGTCCCCATGTCCCTGTGGATGGTGGGTTGATCCCTGCAGGATCCCATCCCCACATCCCTGCAGGTGCTGAGTTGATCCCCGTGGGTGCTGGGTTGATCCCTGCAGGATCCCATCCCCACGTCCCTGTGGATGGTGGGTTGATCCCTGCAGGATGTCCCTGTGGATGGTGGGTCGATCCCTGCAGCATCCCGTCCCCACATCCCTGCGGTCGCCGTGCCGATCCCTGCAGGATCCCATCCCTGCGGTCGCCGGGCCAATCCCCAGGGGATCCCACTCCTCCCCATCCCCGGGGGATCGGGTCCCGGCTGACACCCCCACCCCCGCAGGGAGCCCTGGCAGGAGAAGGAGCGTCGGCTGCGGGGGCGGCTGCGGCGCATCCTGCCCATCGACGTGCACCGCCCGCACCCGCTGGGCGCCCCGCTGCGCCCGCCGGCCGACGCGCTGCTCTCCGCGTTCTGCCTGGAGGCCGTCAGCCCCGACCGCGACGCCTTCGCCCGGGCGCTGGCCCACGTGGGCTCGCTGCTGCGGCCGGGGGGCCACGCGCTGCTGCTGGGGGCCCTGGGGGAGTCCTTCTACCTGGCGGGGGCCGCCCGCCTGCCCGTGGTGCCGCTGGCGGAGGACGACGTCCGCTCGGCCTTGGCCGGCGCCGGCTTCGCCCTCCGCGACTTCCGCTCCTACGCCATGCCGCCCGCCCTGCGCACCGGCGTGGACGACGTCGACGGCGTCTTCTTCGCCCACGCGCAGAAGCCGCTGGAGGCCTGAAGGACCCCCCCCCACCCCCCCGCCCCAGCCATGGGGAAAACCTGCCCCCCATCACCCCAAAAACCAGATTTGGTGCCCCCGACCCCCCGCCTTCTCCAGCCCCGCGACACCCCCCAATAAAGCCCGAGCTGCACGGCACGGCCTGGCATCGCCTGGGATGCCGGGGGGGGAAGAGGGGGGGGTGTCCCTGGTGGGGAAGGGGGGGGTCAGGGAGCCGGGGGAGACGACAGAGGGGAGGCTGCGGTGGGGGGGGGGGCTCAGGAGAGGGTGAGGATGGGGGGTGCAATGGGAAGGGTATGGGGTGGGCGGCAGGGGGATGTGGGGCACAGAGAGGGGGGGTTGGGGCACACTGGGGGGTGGCCATGGGGCACAGAGGGGGAAAGGATGGGGGGGGCACACAGGGGGAGTGTGGGAGTGAGAGCAGGGTGGGAAATGGGGCGCACCATGGGGTGACAGCAAGGGGAACGGGGCACAAGGGGGGGGTGATGGCAGGGATGGCATGGCAGACACGATGGGGGGGGGGGGAAGGTGGGGCTAGGGGGGTGTCAGAGAGCAGGGGACAGTATGGGGGGGGCAGGGGGTGCCCATGGGGCAGGGAGGGGGCGTGGGGGGGGGGTGACAGCCAGGCAGGGCCCAGGTTGAACTCAGCTTTATTCACATCCCACAGCACACTCAGGCGAGGGGAGGGGGGGGGACGGGGACACCCCCGGGGGGGGCACAGCCCCTCTGGCAGAGGTGGGGGGGGGGACACACCCCCCAACCCCAAGGCACCGCTCCAGCCCCACATATTTCTCCCACCCCCCCCCCCCCCTCCCTGCAAAAGCCAGCCAGCAGCCAGCAGGTCCCAGCAAGGCCCCCCCCAGCCCCCCCACCATGCACACACACAGCCCCCCCCCCCCCCCCACCCCCCAGCCACCCACGTGTGTCCCCCCACCACAGCGTGGCCCCAGCAGCCATTGCCACCTCGCGGCTGCCGGGCTCCACGGCAGGGAGGGCCCCTGGCTCAGCACCGGCATCCTGGGGGGGGGGGACGGGACACTAATGGGGGGGGCTCAGCTGCCCTCAGCCCCTGTGCAACTGGCAGCGGGGGTGCCCGGCCCCCCCTGCACCCCAGGGAAGGGAGATGGGGGAGGCGGGGGGGCATGGAGAGAAAAGCAAACCTCAGAAGGCAACCGAGGGAAGGAGCCCGGGGCCAGGGGGGGCCGGGGGTTCGCTTGGCACAGGGCAGGGCAGGACCCCGGGGGGGGGCGAAGGGCCGCGCTCCCCCCCCCGCAGCTCTAGTCCGCTTTGAAGAGGTCGGAGTTGGCCTTCAGGAGGTAGAGGCTGTCGTCCACCAGGAAACTGCGGAGAGGGAGGGGGAAAGGTGGGGGGCTGCAGGGGGGGGCACAGCACCCCAGCCCCATGGCCTTGGGTGCTTCTGGTTGTCGGTGCTGGGTGGTGGGGGGAGAGGAGGAGCCCTAAAACCCCCACTGAGCACAGCCAGACCCTGGGGAGCAGCAGCAGGGTCCCCCCAGCACCCCACCGGCAAGAAGGGGGCCCCCAGCACCCCGATTTCAAGAGGGGGGCACTGTGCACCCCACGGACCAAAGGGGGGGCCTTTAGCACCCCAATTCCAAAAGGGGGGCACCCAGCACAGCATGGGCAAGAAGGGGGCAGCCAGCACCCCGTGGGTGACAGCAGGGTCCCCCAGCACCCCAGTTCCAAGGGTGGGACCCCCAACACCCCATGGGAACACAGAGGGGGGCACTGAGCACCCCATGGACCAAAGGGGGGGCCCTTTAGCACCCCAGTTCCAAGGGGGGGCACCCAGCACCCCCTGGGTGAGAGCAGGGTCCCTGGCACCTCAGTTCCAAGGGGAAAGCAGAGGGGGGCACTGAGCACCCCATGGACCAAAGGAGGGGCCCTTTAGCACCCCAATTCCAATGGGGGGCACCCAGCACCCCATGGGTGTAAGCGAGGTCCCTGGCACCCCAGTTCCAAGGGTGGGACCCCCCAACACCCCCTGGGAAAGAGAGAGACCCCCCCCCCCAGAACCCTGGGTTCAAGAGGGGGGCACCCAGCACCCTATGGGTGTAAGCGAGGTCCCTGGCACCCCAGTTCCAAGGGTGGGACCCCCAACACCCCATGGGAACACAGAGGAGGGCCCTTTAGCACCCCAATTCCAAGGGGGGGGCACCCAGCACCCCCTGGGTGAGAGCAGGGTCCCTGGCACCTCAGTTCCAAGGGGAAAGCAGAGGGGGGCACTGAGCACCCCATGGACCAAAGGGGGGGCCCTTTAGCACCCCAATTCCAAGGGGGGGGCATCCAGCACCCCCTGGGAAAGAGAGAGACCCCCCACGAACCCTGGGTTCAAGGTGGGGGGGCACCCAGCACCCTGTGGGCAAGACGGGGGTGCCCAGCACCCCTGTTTTAAGGGGGGGGGGTGGCAGGGAAGGGGTGGGGGGCACCGACCTGTAGAAGAGGACGTTGAGGGGGATGGTGCCGATGTGCCAGAGCGCGTGGGCGTCCAGCACCCAGAAGAGGGGGGGGAAGTCGAGGAGCTCCAGCAGCGCCAGCGCCTGCAGCAGCAGCACCACGGCCGCGCACTTCCAGACGTGGGGCAGGCGCGGGCGGTTCCGCAGGCACCACCGCAGCCACCACGCCAGGTTGAGGAGCCCTGGGGAGACAAGGGGGGATGGGGAGAGGGGGGGAGCCCACCCATAGGGCACGGCCCCCCCCCCCCCCACCTCCAGCCCCCTCCCTCCCTCCCTCCCTCCCCAGGTGCCGGCCTCACCGATCGCCGCGTTCGCAGCCATGTTGTAGCCGTAGTCGAAGCGGACGAGGGTCAGGTAGGAGATGTGGCAGGCGAGGAAGAGGAGGAGGAAGGCCCTGAAGATGCTGATTAAGGCTGGCCGCTGCAGTCCCAGTGTCCTGGGAGGGAGGGGAGGTGAGGAGGAGGAGGAAAGGGGGGTGAGGAGGAGGAGGACGAGGAGGAGGAGGAGGAAGGGGGGGTGAGGACGAGGAGGACGAGGAGGAGGAGGACGAGGAGGAGGAGGACGAGGAGGAGGAGGACGAGGAGGAGGAGGACGAGGAGGAGGAGGACGAGGAGGAGGAGGACGAGGAGGAGGAGGACGAGGAGGAGGAGGACGAGGAGGAGGAGGAGGAAGGGGGGGTAAGGAGGAAGAGGAGGAGGAGGAGGAAGGGGGGGTAAGGAGGAAGAGGAGGAGGAAGGGGGGGTAAGGAGGAAGAGGAGGAGGAAGGGGGGGTAAGGAGGAAGAGGAGGAGGAGAAGGAGGGGGGGGGTAAGGAGGAAGAGGAGGAGGAGAAGGAGGGGGGGGTAAGGAGGAAGAGGAGGAGGAGAAGGAGGGGGGGGTAAGGAGGAAGAGGAGGAAGGGGGGGTGAGGAGGAAGAGGAGGAAGGGGGGGTGAGGAGGAGGAGGAAGAGGAGGAAGGGGGGGTGAGGAGGAGGAGGAGGAGGAGGAGGAAGGGGGGGGTGAGGAGGAGGAGGAGGAGGAGGAGGAAGGGGGGGTGAGGAGGAGGAGGAGGAGGAGGAGGAAGGGGGGGTGAGGAGGAGGAGGAGGAGGAGGAGGAAGGGGGGGTGAGGAGGAGGAGGAGGAGGAGGAGGAAGGGGGGGGGAGGAGGAGGAGGAGGAGGAAGGGGGGAGAGGAGGAGGAAGGGGAGGGAGAGGAGGAGGAAGGGGGGGTGAGGAGGAGGAGGAGGAGGAGGAGGAAGGGGGGGTGAGGAGGAGGAGGAGGAGGAGGAGGAAGGGGGGGTGAGGAGGAGGAGGAGGAGGAGGAGGAAGGGGGCGTGAGGAGGAGGAGGAGGAGGAAGGGGGGGTGAGGAGGAGGGTGAGGAGGAGGAGGAGGAAAAGGGGATGAGGAGGAAGGGGGGGTTGAGGAGGAGGAGGAAGGGGTCGCTCACGGCCCTGGGGACTGGCGTGTCGCCAGCGCCCTGCCCCACGGGGCTCACCTGACGCAGCACAGGTACACGGAGTGCAGGACGACGGCCGAAGCGCAGAAATAATCCAGTTTCTGCGGGATCGGGGCCGGGTGAGCCGCGCTGGGGGGGCCAGGGCGCACAGCCCCCCCCCGCCCCCAGCCCCGAGCAGAGCTGGGCGACAGGACCCCAGCCCAGGTTTGGGGACCGAGCGTGACGGCATGGTCACGGCGTCTCCGGGGGTGCCACTCACCTCCGTCACAGCCGTGTCCCTCGTGTGGAAAACAGTGGACCAGAACCAGGCGTTTAAGGAGACCTGAGGGAGAGGCGGAAAGACGGAGTTGGTGGGGGGGGAGAGATGTTAAGTGGCCCCCGCTGCCAGCTAAGTGCCAGCTCCCCGGCTGGGTCACGTTCCCCCTTGGCAGCTCGTCAGCCTCATTAGGGAAGACGAGTGCCCTGCAAATTGGATGCGGAGGCACCGTGGGGCCGGAGCTGTGCGGGGTTTGCTGAGCAGCTGGTTACCGAAACGCCCCCGGGAACCCGGCGCTGGCAGAGGACACCCGGGAAGCGCTGCCGGCCCCGTGCGGCTCCGCCAGCGCAGGCTGTGAGCACCCCCCCCCCCCCCCCAAGAACGCCCCCATCACCCTGGAGGGGGATCCCTGCAATGAGAGGAGACCTCGGGGGCTGCAAGAAGACCCTCAGACAGAGCAAGCGAGGAGGTGGGGCGCAGCACAGCCCCCCCCGGGGAGGGGGTGACACTCACCCAGGCGAAGGCGACGCAGGTGGGGTACATGGGGGAGGCCGGGGGGACGGCGGCTTTGTAGCGCAGCAGCATGACGAAGCTGGCCAGGCCATTGAGGAAGGAGGCGAAGGCGGAGGCCGGCTCCTGGAAGAACAGGAACCGGGAGAAGGGCCACTGCGAGGGAGAACGGTGGCGTCAGTGGGCAGAGGGGGACCCCAGCCCCCCCAGACCCCCCACTGCTCACCTTTCCATGGAACTGGGGCACCCTGTGGCCGCCCTGGACGTAGAGCCGCACCGTCAGCCACATGCACTCGTACTTGCAGTCGTCGCGGCAGGTCCAGCCTGGGAGATAAAGCGGCGGGAGGGGGCGGCCAGCGCAGCCCCTGCCCTGGTCACTGAGTCGTCCCCCCCCCCCAGTCCCTCCCAGTATGGACCGTCAGCCTGCACGGTCAGACCATGATGGGTGCTGGGAGTGCCAAGATCCAGCTGGAGTGAAGGGGGGCTGCGTGGGGTTCACCAGGGCCGGGAGACCCCCCCCCCCGTGCTGGGCACAGCAGGGCACCCTGGCCTTCCCCGCATGGCTCCCAGTACCACGGCCCAGCAACCCCCAGTACATCCCAGTGTCCCCCCAAATGGTCCAGTGACCACCAAACCAGCCCAACAGAGGCCAGCACCTCCCCCAGCAAAGTCCAGTGGGCCCCCAGTATGGCTCAGCGTCCCCCTAGAATGGGCCAGCATGGCCCAGCACAGCCCAGTACCCCGCTACACAGCCCCAGTGCCTCCCAGCATAACCCCAGAACGGCCCAATAGCCACCAGCATGGCCCAGTGCCCCCCAGCATAACCCCAGAACGGCCCAATAGCCACCAGCATGGCCCAGTGCCCCCCAGCATGGCCTAACGCCCACCAGCATAGCCCCAGGCATGGCCCAGTGACCCCCCCAGTACAGAACCAGTATGGCCCAGTGCCTCCCAGTATGGCCCAGCACTCCCCAGTGCCTCCCTGCCCGGCCCCTTTACGGCCCAGCACCCCCCAGCCAGGCCTCAGGACACCCTAGTGCTCCCCAGTCCATCCCAGTGCCTCCCAGTCCGGCCCCGCCCGCCCAGCAACCCGGCGGGGGGCGTGGCCTCACAGAAGGCGTGGCCTCCGGGAGGGCGTGGTCTTCACCGAGGGGCGGGGCCTGCCTGGCCGTTGTGGGCGTGTCCCGGCCCGTCAGCCAATGGGCGCGGGAGGGGGGCGGTACCTGTCAGGCCCATGTAGAGCGGCTGGCGGGCGCGGAAGTGCCGCAGCGCCGCCCCCGAGCAGTTCTGCCGCTCGCAGCGGCCCAGGCACTCCCGGTACAGCGGCTCCCGGTCCCCCTGCGAGCCCCGGGCCGGGCCCGGCGCCGCCGCTGCCCCCAGCAGCAGCAGCAGCGCGGCCCGTGCCGCGCCGCCGGCCGCCATCGCCGCCCGGCCCGGCCCCGCCACTTCCGGCCCACCCCGGAAACGGGGGCGGCGCGGGGCACCATGGGATATAACGCCTCCGCGGGGATGATGGGATACATTCCCCGGGGCGGGGAGGCTCATGGGATATATCCACCCCCCCCCGGGCGCACTCCGCAGAGGCTTATGGGATATGTTCCCCCTGCACGGCGTGTCCCGGGGGGCGGCAGCCCTGGGGGGGTGCGGGGACACGGGGGAACTGCGGGGCCTGGGCCTGGGCCAGGGACTTGGGCAGCGCGGCCCGGGCTGTCCCCGCCTCGGGTGGGCCGTGCAGGCCTCAGCCATGCGGGGGCCATGGGGTGAGGACCCCCAGGCCGGGTGCCGTGGCTGGGGATGGGGGCGATGTGCTGCCCCCGTGGGCCACCGCCTGGCTTGGGATGGCGGTAACGCCTGGCGCCCTGCTCCCGTCCCCACGGAGCCGTCACCCCTGGGCAGACGGGGGTCCCGGCCCCCTGGCACTGGGGTCCCTTCTCCGGCCCAGCTGGGAGCCCTTGGGGGCTGTGGGTGGCCACGGTGGCACGTGTGGTGGCCGATGGGGACACGGTGGGGAGAACCAGCCCCACGCGGGTGTCCTGGCCTGGCCACTCCCCCCCCCCTGCACGGCCAGGGGTCCCTGTTGCGGGCTGCGATGCTCTGGGGGACCCCACGTCCCAGTGTCGTCCGTCCCCCCCCGTACACCCAGGGCAGGGGGTGAAGGTGCCCCAGTGGCTTGTACCCAGGGTGGGGGACAAACACCAGCCCTGGGCCACCTCACTGAGGACCCATCAGATGCTGCTGGACTGTCCCCACATCCCAGGACGGTCCCCAGGCCCTGGAGTGTCCCAGTACCCCAGCCCAGCGCCTCCCAGTATGACCCCAGAACGACCCAATGGCCACCAGCATGGCCCAGTGCCCACCAGTACAGTCCGAGTGGCCCCCAGCACGGCCCCAGCGTGGCCTAATGCCCGACAGCACGGCCCAGTGACCCACCCAGTACAGAACCAACACAGCCCAGTGACCCCCCCCCCCAGGGACTGTCCCCCTGTCCCCATACCCCAGGACCATCCCCATGCCCTGGACTGTCCCTGCACCCCAGGACTGTCCCCCTCTCCCTGTACCCCAGGATTGTCCCGTACCCCAGGACCACCCCTGGGTGCCAGGCTCAACCCCCCCGACTTGCAGGACTGCCCCCCCCGCCCCGTCCCAGACACGGGAGCAGCATCACTGTCCTCCCTCCCCCTGTGACGATCACAGCCCCAGCGGGGCAGGTGAGGGGACAGGGACGGGGGCTCATGCACCCCCGTTTAGGTGCCACCCCCCCCTTCCCTGCAGTCCCCCTGGGGTGCAGGACCCCGGGACAGGGCGGCACTTGGAGAGGGGGAAGAACCGGGGGGAGGGTGCGCTGCAAGCGGGGCAGCCCCCAGCTCCGGAGCCGGGGAAGCTGGGGCGGGGGGGGAGGTCCCCGGTGCTCCCGGGGAATGCGGGTTCCCCGGTTCTCCCGGTGTATGGAGGATCCCCGGTGCTCCCGGGGAATGGGGGTGTCCCCGGTGCTCCGGGAGGGTTCGGGGGCGGCGGGAGCGGAGGGAAGGGGGGGTTTGGGGGGGGGGGCGCGCCCTCGCCCGGGGCCGGGATGGCGGCGCGGCCCCGCGAGGCGGAGCCCGGGAGCGGCGGGAGGCGGCGGCTCCGCACCGCAAACTTTCCCGGAGCGGCCGGCGGGGGCCGTGGGCCGCGGCCCGGGCTCAGCACCATGATCCCCGCCGGGGGCTGCCTCTGCGCCGGGCTACTGCTCGCCGCCCTCCTGCTCGCCACCCTCTGCCCCGCCGCCGCCGCCGAAGGTGGGTCCCGACGGACCGGGACGGCGGGGACAGCCCGGGGCGGGGGGCGACCGGGGGGACAGCGGGGACAGCGGGCCGCGGGAGCGTCCTCTCGGCGGCGGGACTTTGCACAAAGTTTTGCACGGCAGCGACCGGCACCGGGGTCACCGGGAGGGGACCGGGGAGCACCGGGAAGGCAGCGGGAGAGGACCGGGGGACAGCGAGAGGGGACCGGGAGCACCGGGAAGGCAGCGGGAGAGGACGAGGGAGCACCGGGAGACAGGGGGAGGGGACCGGGAGGGCACCAGGAGGGGACGGGGGACAGCGGGAGGGGACCGGGGGGCACCGGGGACCACCGGCAGGGGACCGGGAGGCACCGGGCTGCGGGGTCCGGCGTGCCTGCGGGCTGCTCGGTTGCAAGCGACGGGACCGTCCTCCCCCACTCCCTCCCTGATCCCCCCCCCCCGGTGCCCCTTCGGTTCCCCCGGTTCTCCGGGCAGCGCGTCCCCGCAGGGGCTGGACTGGGAGGCGCTGGGTCGGACGGGGCTGCCCGTCCCGCTGCGTCCCGGCCCCCCCCCGAGCGGGACCGGCCCCGGGAGGAGTTTGGGGGACCCGGTGCTGCCCCGAGTGGGGACCCCCCCGCCGGCTGCAGCCGCTCCCAGGGCTCCCGTAACACCCGGGGACGGGGGGGTGGGGGGGGGGACCCCAACTTCGCGGGGTTCCCGGGGCCGCGGGGAGGTTTCGGGGCGCGGGGCAGGCGCGGTGCCCCACGGAGCGGGTGGGTGGGTGGGTGGGTGGTGGGTGCGTCCCCGTCGCTCCCATCCACATTCTCGACGTGCCGCACCCTGCCCAGCCCGGGAGAGCGGCCGGGGAGGGAGCGGGAGCAGCCCGGGCGGGAGCCATGCCTGTCCCCAGGCCTCGGCCGGGCAAGCAGGGACGAGGACGGGGCTGGTGGCCCATCAGCAGCCCCAAAATACCACCGGCAGGGTTTGACCCCGCTGCCTGCTCCGGGCCTGCTGCCTCCAGCGGAGCCCCGTGTCGGGGGGCAGGTCTGGCACCGGGGGTTTGGGAAGTAAACACCCAGTGAGGCCGAGCCGGTGTGGGGGCGTGGGGCAGGGACGTGGGGACACGCTGTGTCCCCTCCGCTCCTGGCACCCCACAGCTCGCCCTGCTCTGTGCCAGGGAAGCTCCAGGCTGGGGACACACCGGCATGTCCCCACAGCCCCAACCCTATCCCTGGGGCCGGATCCGTGTGCTGGCCGGGGGGGGTGACCAGTAGCCCTGGCTTGGGGAGCAGCGGAGCAGCCCCGTGGGCATGTGGCCGATGGGCTTTGCCGGACACCTCGGTGGCTCCCTGCGGGCAGACGGGGTGACCCGCGCTGGCACTGCCCTCCGGAGCGTGCCAGGCAGGACGGATCATTGACTGCCCTTCCCGGCGCCCAGACGGGGACCCGGAGTTGCTGGCAGGGATGGAGCCGGGATCCCCCAGGACCTGTCCCTGCCGCCATTCCCCGTCCCGCCTGCCCTTCGCCTCTGCCCGCGCCGTGGGGCAGGTGGAGGGCAGACCTTGAGCTTTGGCCACCCGCCATGGTTTCCACCCATGGGGACCCTCGGCTCTGCAGCCGAGGCCGTCGCGGTGGGGTGAGAGCCGAACCCCAGATTTGGGGGGTTTCCCCCACCCTGGGTGCGCCCGCGGGGGTCTCCCTGGCTCGGTGGCCCTGGAGCAGGCAGAGGAGGTGGCTGCCAGCCTGGTCCCCCGGCCATGAGGCTGTGCAGGCAGCTGCCGGCACCGGGGGCTGTCACTCAGCTGTGGCGCGGCCGGTAGTCCCCTCCAGCCGGGGACCGGGACGCCAAACCCCTGCCCGACCCCCGTGTGCCTCGGTGCCCCCCTGCCCCGTGCTGGGGGCGGTGGCGGCTCAGGGCTGGCGGCACTGGGGCGGTGGCAGGGGGGGTGTCGGAGCCGTGCCGGGGTCGGGTGTAGGGGATGGTCCCGGCGGGGTGGCGGGGTGCCGGGGGCCGCGGGCGCGCCGGGGCTGGGCCGTGCCCGCCAGCCCTGCGTCACCGCTGCTCCCCAAACACGCCCGACCTGAAAAGGCGGTTCCTGCCGGGAGCGGGCGGCCGGGGGCCCTGTGCCACCCGCCACCGTGACTCACCTGCCCGGCCTGGGGGCCCCCCACCCCGCACCCCCCACCCACCCCAGTGCCCCAGGGATGGTCCCCCGGCCAGCAGCCCCCCGCGCGATGGGGCCGGCCAGGCTCTGGCAGCCGTCGCTGCTCAACAATCGGGTCTTGTCTCGGCATGGCCCCCCCGCCGGCGTGGGCAGAGCATTCCTGCCCGCGGCCCCCGCTCCGGGCCCCCGGCATGGCCGTGGGTCCCAGCAGCACCCGACGCCCACCGCGGGCACGGGGCGACGTCGGCCCCCGGCCGTCCCTCGTGCGGGGCCAGGTGCCAGAGCGGGAGCAGCTTTGCCGCGTGCCGGGGCAGCGGCGATCCAGGAAGCCCATCGGAAGCTGTTGGGAGCAGCCCCGGAGATAAACGGCCACCGCCGGATCCCTGGCGTTTCCTGCGGAGGCCGGTGGCCGCCGCCGGGCTCGGTTTGCCGCGGGGGCGAGGACGGAGGGGCTGGGCGAGGGGGACCCGCTGAGCTCCCGCTCCGTCCCCGCAGTCTGCACGGGGACCGACATGAAGCTGCTGCGTCCCTCCAGCCCCGAGAGCCACTACGAGACCCTGCGGCACCTCTACCAGGGCTGCCAGGTGGTGCAGGGCAACCTGGAGCTCACCTACTTGCCCCCCAACGCCGACACCACCTTCCTCAAGGTGTGCAGGGGAGGAAACACCCCGGGGGGGTTGGGGGGGGCTCATGGCGGGGGTCCGGCTGGCCCCTCACCTGCGTCCCCTCGCCCCCAGGATATCAAGGAGGTGCAGGGGTACGTGCTGATCGCGGAGAACCAAGTGAGCCAGCTGGAGCTGCAGAACCTGCGCATCATCCGGGGGACGCAGCTCTTCCAGGAGCGTTACGCCCTGGCCGTGGTGGGCAACGCCAGCCCCACCGGCACCCCAGGGCTGCGCCAGCTCGGCATGCGGCACCTCACAGGTCGGGGACCCCTCCCCGGGGTTTGTGGGGGGGTGGTCACTCCCGACACGGGGCGTTGGGGGCTGCGGGTTGGTGCTCCTGGGGCTGGGAGATGATGGGTCCTGCCTGGGGTGGGTGCAGGGGGGCTACTGGTCCCTACCCAGGGCTGCTGGTCCCACCTGGAGCTGCTGGTCCCCAACAGTCCCTCTCTGGAGCTGTTGGTCCCTGCCTGGGTCTGGATCCTCCCCATGGGGTGGCAGGTCCCCATGCAGGACTCGGAGTCCCCATGGGGGCTGCAGGTACCCCCCCCTCCCCCGGTCCAGGGCTGGGTGTCCCCACGGGGTGGGAGGTCCCTGCCCAGGGCTGGGTGTCCCCATGGGGCTGCAGGTCCCCCCCCCCCATCCCCATGCTGACACCTCCCTCCCCCTCCCCGGCCTGTCCCCACGCAGAGATCCTGAAGGGGGGGGTGCGCATTGAGAGGAACCCCCAGCTCTGCTTCCAGGAGACCATCCTCTGGTCCGACATCTTCCACCGGCACAACGAGCTCCGTGGGGAGACCCAGGTGGAGAGCATCCGCAGCCGCAGCTGTGAGCACCGGCACCCCGGCTCGGGGTGTGGGGGGGGTGGGTTATACCCAGGGAGGGGGTTCGGGGGTTGTCGGCCCCCCCCGGCATCGCCCACTCACGGCTTCCCCCGGCGCAGGTCCCGACTGCCGGGCGCTGTGTGCCGAGGGGCACTGCTGGGGCGAGGGGCCGCAGGACTGCCAGACGCGTGAGTACGGGGCTCTGACCCCCCCCTCCAGAGACCCCCAAAGCCCCTGCCCCACATGGTCCTCCAAAATCCCTGGGAACGCCCCCCTCCCTTTGCATGTCCCTGCCCCATTGACCCCTACTTGCCACCTAAATCCTGGCCCCAGAGACCTCCTGGACCTTCTGCTTGTCCCCCCTGGCAACTCCCCATGGGCTCCCCGGAATCCCTGCTCTGGAGACCCCCGCTTGTCCCCCCAAATCCCTGTCCCATTGACCCCTACTTGGCACCCACATCCCTGCCCCAGAGACACCCCCCCCCCCAAATCCCTGCCTTGGGGATCCCCACTTCCCCTCCCCCTCACCCCCCAGATCCCTGCCCCACTGCCCCTACTTGGCACCTAAATCCCCACCACAGGGACGCCCCCCCCCCCCCCCCCCCCCAGCCCTGAATCCCTGCCCTGGGAACCCGCAAACCCTCCCAGCTCCTCATCCTGGGGACCCCCACGTCCCCTGCAGGGGGGAGCTGGTGGGGTCCCTGTCCCCACCATGTCCCTCTCACGTCCCATCCCCCCCTTCCTGCAGTGACCAACAGCATCTGCCATGGCTGCCCGCGCTGCAAGGGCACGAAGCCGACCGACTGCTGCCACGAGCAGTGCGCCGCCGGCTGCACCGGCCCCAAGCACTCCGACTGCCTGGTGCGCACCGGGGACGGGGGGGAGTCCCGGGGAGGGGGGTGTTGGGGGGTGCCGGGGGTCTCACACCAGCTGTGTCCCCCCCGCCGGCTCCAGGCATGCCTGAACTTCAACCGGAGCGGGATCTGCGAGCTGCACTGTCCCCCCCTCGTCATCTACAACTCGGACACCTTCGAGTCGGTGCCCAACCCCGACGGGCGCTACACCTTCGGCGCCAGCTGCGTCAGCCAGTGTCCCTGTGAGCACCGCGATGGCGGAGGGTTGGGGTGTCTGGTCCCGAGCTGACATGGCCCTGACACCCCCCCCCCCACCTCTGCACCCCCAGATAACTACCTGGCGACGGAGGTGGGGTCCTGCACCCTGGTGTGCCCCCAGAACAGCCAGGAGGTCACCATCAACAACGTCCAGAAGTGCGAGAAGTGCAGCAAGCCCTGCCCGGAGGGTGAGCATCGTGTCCCCCCCCGCTGCCTGGGGGGGGGGGGCTCTGGGGACCGCAGGGGTGCTGGTGATGCCCTGGGTGGGGGTGGGGGGGGAATCCCTTCAGGGCTGGTGGGGCGGGAGCAGTGAGTTTTGGGGGGAGCGGGGGTCACGGCGGAGCACCCCAGCCCTGCTGTGGCCCCCCCCGCAGTGTGCTACGGGCTGGGAGTGGATTTCCTCAAGGGCGTCCGCGCCGTCAACGCCTCCAACATCCAGCATTTCGCCGGCTGCACCAAGATCTTCGGCAGCCTGGCTTTCCTGCCCGAGACCTTCACCGGGTAAGAGCCCTGGGCCCCCCACCACGAGCCCACGGGTGGCCACCGGGACCCCCAGCCCCTCCAACCTCCCTCCTGTCCCCGGCAGGGACCCCAGCACCAACACGCCGCCCCTGGACCCCAAACTGCTGCGGATCTTCGAGAGCCTGGAGGAGCTGACGGGTGAGAGCGGGGGCAGCCGGGGGGTGGGGGCTGCGGATGGCGGGGGACACACGGGGTGGTGACGCTCGGTTCCCCGCAGGCTTCCTCTACATCGCCGCCTGGCCACACAGCCTGCAGGACCTGGGCGTCTTCCAAAACCTGCGGGTCATCCGGGGCCGCGTGCTGCACAAGTGAGCGGGGACAGGGACATGGCGGCGGGGGGACGGGACGGGATGCGGGGACACGGAGGCGGTGGGGGGGGGGGGGGGGGGTTCGGACGCACCATACGCGCTCACCCGGCGGTGTCTCGGCAGCGGCGCCTACTCGCTGACGCTGCAGGACCTGGCGGTGCGGGCGCTGGGGCTGCGCGCCCTGCAGGAGATCAGCAGCGGGATGGTGCTCGTCCACCACAACCCCCAGCTCTGCTTCCTCCAGAAGGTGCCCTGGGACAGCATCTTCCGCAACCCCCGCCAGCGCCTCTTCCAGACCCACAACAAACCCCCCGAGCAGTGCGGTAAGCAGCATCCGTGGGGGATGGGGTTGGGGGGAGCCGGTGGAACCCCCCCTGGCTCCCCATTGCTCACGGTGTCTTCCCCCCCCGCCCCGGCAGAGAGCGAGGGGCTGGTCTGCTTCCACCTCTGCGCCCACGGGCACTGCTGGGGTCCCGGCCCGACCCAGTGCGTCGCCTGCGAGCGGTTCCTGCGTGGCCAGGAGTGCGTCGCCTCCTGCAACCTCCTGGACGGGTGAGTGGCGAGTTTCGGGGACGGCGGGCAGAGACACCCCCGCCGCCGCTGCAGAGGCGGGGAGGGGGCGTCCGAGACCCCCATCCCTGTGCCTACGCCATCCCTGCGCCCGCCCCACGGTCCCTTCGCCCTGCAGAGCCGTCCGGGAGCACGCCAACGGGACGCGGTGCCTGCCCTGCCACCCCGAGTGCCAGCCCCAGAACGGCACCGAGACCTGCTTCGGCTCGGTGAGGATGGGGTGGGGGACATGATGGGTGGTGGTGGGGGGGGTGGCCCCGGACCCCTGGGTCCCTCGAACCCGCCCCCCCCAACTTTCTGTCCTGCAGGAGGCGGACCAGTGCGTGGCGTGTGCCCACTACAAGGACGCGCAGCAGTGCGTGCGGCGCTGCCCCAGCGGGGTGAAGGCGGACGCCTCCTTCGTGCCCGTCTGGAAGTACCCGGACGAAGACGGCGTCTGCCAGCTCTGCCCCACCAACTGCACCCACTCGTGAGTCCCGAGGAGGGGGAAAGGGGGGTCCAACCGGGCACGGGCAGGGGATCAGGGGGGAACTGCTGCTGACGGGGGGGGGCTGCTGCACGCTGTGTCCCCCAGGTGCACGATCCGGGACGAGGATGGCTGTCCCGTGGACCAGAAGCCAAGGTAGGAGCGTGGGTGCCCTGTGCCACCCTGACTCCCCCACCCTGGGTGCTGGGGGGCTCCTCTAGCCGGGACCCCTCACCCCGTCACCATCTCCCCCACCCCGGTCACCTCCTGTCCCGCAGCCAGGTGACATCCATCATCGCCGGCGTGGTGGGGGCTCTGCTGGTTGTCGTCCTCCTGCTCATCACCGTCGTCTGCGTCAAGCGCCGGCGGCAGCAGGAGCGGAAACACACCATGCGGCGCCTGCTGCAGGAGACCGAGGTGGGGACGCCGGGACCCCCGGTTCTCCCCACAGAGGGATGGACCCCTGGTGCTGGGGGGTGCCAGGAGCCCAGCCCCCCCTCACCCGTCTGTGCCCGCAGCTGGTGGAGCCACTGACGCCCAGCGGAGCCCTCCCCAACCAGGCCCAGATGCGGATCCTCAAGGAGACAGAGCTCAAGAAAGTGAAAGTCTTGGGCTCCGGCGCTTTTGGCACCGTCTATAAGGTGAGGGTTGGGGGGGGGGACACTGCCAGCGGGCTGGGACCCTCCCCGCTCCGCACCCCCTCACCCGCCTTCCCCCTCCCAGGGCATCTGGATCCCCGACGGGGAGAGCGTGAAGATCCCGGTGGCCATCAAGGTCTTGCGGGAGAACACGTCGCCCAAAGCCAACAAGGAGATCCTGGACGTGAGTGTGCCAGCGGTGCCGGCGGGCGAGCGGTGCCGGCGGCGGCCCCTGCCCAGCCTGACACCCCCCTCCCCGTGCCCGCAGGAGGCCTACGTGATGGCAGGGGTGGGCAGCCCCTACGTGTCCCGGCTGCTGGGCATCTGCCTGACCTCCACGGTGCAGCTGGTGACGCAGCTGATGCCCTACGGCTGCCTCCTGGACTACGTGCGGGAGAACAAGGACCGCATCGGCTCCCAGGACCTGCTCAACTGGTGTGTGCAGATCGCCAAGGTAGGACGGAGGGGGTCCAGGGCGATCTTGGGGGGGGGGACACAGAGGGGGCCGGCCTGACACCCACCGCCCCCAGGGGATGAGTTACCTGGAGGAGGTGCGGTTGGTGCACCGGGACTTGGCCGCTCGCAACGTCCTCGTCAAGAGCCCCAACCACGTCAAAATCACCGACTTCGGGCTGGCCCGGCTGCTCGACATCGACGAGACCGAGTACCACGCTGACGGCGGCAAGGTGGGGCTTGGGGACGCGGGGACAGCGCGCTGGGCACCACGATGCTTCCCCTCGGGGACAGCCAGACACCCCCCAAGTCCCACTCACCTCTCTGTCCTCCCTGTCCCAGGTCCCCATCAAGTGGATGGCGCTGGAGTCCATCCTCCGCCGGCGCTTCACGCACCAGAGCGATGTCTGGAGCTATGGTATGTCGGGGCGGCCCCATCCCCGGGCTTGGTGCCAGGGGAGAGGCACAGGGGGGAACTTGGGGCACTGCTCACCCCCGTCCTCGTTCCCCCCCAGGCGTCACCGTGTGGGAGCTGATGACCTTTGGGGCGAAGCCCTACGATGGGATCCCTGCGCGGGAGATCCCCGACTTGCTGGAGAAGGGCGAGAGGCTGCCGCAGCCGCCCATCTGCACCATCGACGTCTACATGATCATGGTGAAATGTACGGTGGCGGAGGGGGGGACAAGGACACATCCCGGGGCGCCGTGGTGGCACCTCGATCCCAGCCCTGACGGCGCCCGTCTCTGCCCCAGGCTGGATGATCGACTCCGAGTGCCGGCCCAAGTTTCGGGAGCTGGTCACCGAGTTCTCCCGCATGGCTCGGGACCCCCAGCGCTTCGTGGTCATCCAGGTATGGATGGGGGTCCCGTCCCCGCCGCCAGCACCTGGGTGCGGACCCTGACCGCTGTCCTCTTCCCCAGAATGACATGGTCGGGCTGCCCGGCTCCATCGACAGCACCTTCTACCGGGCCCTGCTCGAGGAGGAGGACATGGACGACCTGGTGGACGCCGAGGAGTACCTGGTCCCTCACCAGGGATTCTTCAGCGCCGAGACCTCCACCACCTACCGCAGCCGCATCTCCTCCACACGGGTAGGTGGGCTGGGGGGGGGGGAGCAGGTGGGAGCCCCCCCTTTTCCTGGCAGAGGTGTGGGGTGACCCAGTGCCCAGGACAAGGCTGCAGCCACGTCTGTGCTGGGGGGATGTGGGGTGCAAAGCCCTCCCCCCCCCCCCGGCGCTACCCAGGGACCTTGTCCCACGCCAGGGGAGGGTGAATTTTCTTACGCCGAGGGTGGTGAGCCCCTGGCCCAGGTTGCCCAGAGAGGTGGGAGATGCCCCATCCCTGGAAACCTCCCAGGCCAGGTTGGACGGGGCTCTGAGCGACCTGGTCTGGTTGGAGACGTCCCTGCTCATGGCAGGGGGTGGGACTCGATGGCCTTTGAAGGTCCCTTCCAGCCCAAACCATTCGGTGATTCTATGCCTCCGTGCCCTCTCCCGCACCCAGAGCACAGCGGAGACCCCGGCCGACGTGGAGGAGGGCGAGGGCTTGGCCGCCTTCCCCTTCCCCCCCCAGGGGCTGGCGGAGGGGCCGGAGGGCCCCGTGCCGGAGGCGCCGGAGGGGGATGGCGGTGCCAAGGCGGCCCTGCAGAGCCCGTCGGCGCGGGAGCCCAGCACCCTGCCGCGGTACAGCGAGGATCCCACCGTGCTGGCGGCCGAGGACAGCGAGGGCCTGGACCCCGAGGGCTTCGCCACCCCAGCCCCCCGCACCGCCATGCCAGGTAGGGAGGGGACGGGAGGCTGAGCACGCACTCTCCCTGGGTGCCCGCTCACCCCATCACCCAGCCCGGCCACGGTGGTCCCTAACGCCTCCCTCGTCTCCACAGAGTACGTGAATCAGGCTGGGGAACAGCGGTCACCGCCCCGGCACCCCCCCACACCCCCGTCCCCGCTGGACAAGCCCAAGGGCCACCAGGGTAAGAACGGGCTCATCAAGGAAGCCAAGCACCCCTTCCCGGGGCCCTTCGGCCACGCCGTGGAGAACCCCGAGTACCTGGCACCCCTCAGCCCGCCCGCCCCCGGCCCCTTCAGCCAAGCCTTTGACAACCCCTACTACTGGAACCAGGACCCCCCCAAGGCCGGTGGCCCCGAGGGTGGCCCCGGCACGACACCCACAGCCGAGAATCCCGAGTACCTTGGCCTGGCCGGCCCTGATGACGTGGCCGTGTAGGGCCGGGCCGTGGAGACCCCCCCCCTATTTCGCCGAGGCAGCTTAGGGAGGGACGGCACGGCAAGGCACGGATACGGGGCTGTCCCCTCTGCCTGGTGGTGGCCATGCTAACGCCACAGGGTGACGCCGGCCACAGAGGGCTGGGAGAGCCCAGGACGCTGTGGGACAGCGCGGCAGCACGTGTGGGGACAGAGAGGGGTCACCCGTCGTGCCTGGTGTTGCTCTGGGCACCGGCAGGGGTGACCCACAAGCTGCGCTGAGCCGGACGGTGCTCAGACTGCGACCGGGAGCAGCCCGGGGAGCTCAGCCCGGAGAAGGACAGCCCACCATCGTCACCCCAAAAGGCTCCTCCACCACCACCCACCTCTCCGGGGCTGTCCCGGTCCGGCTCATCCCGCGAACCTTGCCACCGCCCTCCCCCCCCGGCGCCCCAGCCGCGCCGGGACACACGGACTTGCACTGAGAGCAGGCGGACATCGGGCCCCCGTCCCGGCTCCTCCTGGATTCTTTTGAAGCCGACTGTATCGCACCGAGATGTATATTTGATAATTGTACATTGGTTTTTTTTTTTTTTTTCCTTTTCTACTCCGTTTGTCTGCGTGGTTCCCTCTTTTTTTTCCATGGGCAGCTGGCACAGGGCAGGGGAGCCAGCTCCGTCTCCTGGGGACCATTGTGTCCCTTCCCTCCTGGCCTCAGCTGCCGCCACCCGAGGAGGCGGCGAAGGGCAGGACCCGCTTACCTGGAGGGTAAAAGTCCTGATCCCGCCTGGCCGCCGGCCAAGGGCAGGGCAGGCTGGAGACGGGACCTGATTTAACCCCAGCTTTCGCGCCTCGATGCCCGTGTCCCACACCCATTCTCGAGGGACACGAGAGGGGGCCACGTTCTCCTCTGTCCTTTATTCAGCACCGGGCCGTTGGGTTTATACACAGTATAGAATAAATAGGGGGCCCCTCTGCTGGCTCAGCCGCCCCGTGGCCAAGGGCAGAGTCATTACAGGCAGAAAGGGAGAGCCGAGAGCCTGAGAACGGGGAGGTGGGGGAAGCTCGCGGCCATTAAATAAACCTCTTGGCCGTGGGGACGGAGCCAAGCCGGGGTTCCCATGCCCGGCCGGGGCAGCTGGTCCCCGCTGCCCTCGCACCGGTTTAAACAGTGACAGGAGAGACTTTAATCATTAACGAATCGTGCTAAAGTTTACAGTGAGTGTTTTTGTCTCTGCATTAACCTGCTGGGAGAGCTACAAAGTCTCCTCCAACGCCCGGCCTGGCTCCCCCCAGGGCTGGGCAGAGCATTTGTGGGGGGACCCCAAGCCCCCCGTGGCTGAGGGAGGGGAGAGACCCCCCCCCCACACACACTGCTGGGCATGGGAGGAGGCAAGCACAGAGGAAAGGGGAAGGCAAAGGCAGGCAGAGGATCCACCGCATGCCACAGCTACCACCCACGGCGCATCAGGCACAGCGGGGACGCGACCCGAAGGGATGGGCCAGAACGGCCCCCCCAGCACGGCCAGCCCAGTGACACCAGTACCACAGCTCTGCCCATCCCAGCTCTCACCCCCAGTGCCACAGTGGCATTCCCTGGGAGGCTCCTTATGCTCTCGCATTCCCCAGATGTCCCCGGTCGTACAGGAAGCTAATGAAGGCAGCGAGGAGTGAAGCGGGGGATGCCGAGGGGGCCGGGAGATCCCAGCTGGGCGCTGGGCTACAGGATGACACAGGGGGGGCGGCTGTTGGTGATTTTCTCCAGCGGTTCCCCATTCCTCGCTCTGCGAATTGCTTCGATAAGCTGAGGAGACAGAGAGGAGGGAGTCATGCTCCGGGCTGGCCTCATCGCGAGGTCTGGCAGGGGACAGAGCACTCAGAGGGAGGGGAACGCAGTGGTTGGGAGCACTTGGACGCAACCCGTGGAGGCCAGGCAGTGCCGCAGGCCCAAATCACGGCCACGCCGGGGCAGGAGCTCCAGGAACCGTCCCCACTCTCCCCACAGAGCAGCGGCTCAGGATCGCACCATACTGCAGCAGGACCTGGAGTGGGTCCCGGCAGGGTGGCAGGAAGGGGAAAAACACCCGATGGGATTGTGAGGCATCGCTGGAGCTCGGGCAGAGCTAGCAGGTGATCAAATGGAGACATCAAGGGCAAAAACCAGTCACAGGGGAGCTTCCTGCAAAAACAAATCTCCCCACGGCCTGGCTGAGACAAGGACCCTGCGGGGCTAGGTACTTACGTCCTTCTCGTACGGAAAGCCTCCGTTCTCCAGTTTGGAGAAGACCAGCTGCCCGTTGATCTCAATCTCGAAGGCACCTTAAAAGCACACAGGGCCAAGCTGTAAGCTGTGCTCCTGCCCCATGTGGTGCTGCCCACCCCCAGGCCCGACCTGCAACCGTTCCTGCCACACCGACCCCTTGCACAAGTGTCCAGGGGGCAGAAACTTCACAGTGGTACCCCCAGACCCGCCAGGCTGCACCCCCAGCAGCAGGACTGGGCTGGCAGAGCACACAGCGCACCCCTGGAGAGCTTGGGGGGCTCCTGCCCTGCTCCTCACAGACCCCCAGGCTCCAGAGTCTCTGCACCCCCCGAGACCTCGGTGAGGGGCAGCCCCTGCAATACGCAGCGCTCAGGCAAGCGAGGCACATCCCCTCCAGCCTCACAGCAAGGTTTGCACCAGCTCAGCCCTCCCCAAAGACAGGGCTGGCACCCAGCACCGCGGCGGGGACAGGCCGGGGTCGCCCCAGCCGCAGCGCACCCCCAGCAGTGACCCCTACACGGTGCCGACCGCTGCAGGCCCTTACCTGTGCCCCCCAGCCTGGACTCGATCTCGATGTCGGGGTACTCCTCCTTCACGGCGCTCGCCAGCTCCTGGTACGTGGGCTCGAAGCCGCAGGGCTCGCTGGGGGCAGGGAGAAGCAGGTGGGAGCTGGGGCTTCACCGCAGGGAGCCCTCGACAGCACCCCGCGCCCAGACACTCCCCGTCCAACCCTAAGGAGCCCTAATGCCCCAAACTAAGGAGCCTGCCCGCACCCGCCTCCCCTGCTGCTGCCTGTACCCCCACCCCCTCCACAATAAGCCCCACGCCCCCAAAACCCTCCCACCCCTCTGCACCCCCTCACTGCTCCCCACCAGCCCCCCAGCCCCTACACTACCCAGCTCCCTACACCCCTCAGCCCCCCAGAACTCATTCCCCTTGGACTCACCCACCCACTCCTGTGCAGCCCCCCCCCCGCTCCGCCTCGCTTAATCCCCAGCCGCCCCCCGAGCCCTCCATCAGCCCACACCCCCCCAGACTCCCCCCCCGCCTGAAAGCCCCGTCCCAGTTCCCCTAGTTGCTGCCCCCGGCACCCCAGTATCCCCTTCCATAGACCCTCCCGCCCCTCCGGGTCCCTCCCGCCCCTGAAGGCCCCTCGGTCCCGCCGCCACCCCTTCGTAGGAGGCGGACCGGCACCGGGGGAGGGAGCCCGGCACCGGGGGAGGGAGCCCGGCACCGGGGGAGGGAGCCCGGCACCGGCGCGGCGCTCACCAATACTCCACCACGATGCGGACCCGCCGCTCGGCCTCAGCCCCGGCCGCCGCCGCCACCTCCTCAGCTCCGCCGCTCATCGCCGCCGGTCCCGCCGCTCGCTCGCTCTCCCGCCGCTTCCGGGTGGCGCCACGTGACGCGGCGCTTCCGGCCGCGCGGCGCCGCTCCTCTTGTCTGCTCCGGGCGGGCGGCGCGGCGCCACCTGCTGGCGGGAGGAGCGCACAGCGGCGGGGCCGCCCCCGCCCGCCGAGTCCCCACCGACCCGCACCGGGACCCGCTCCCACCCCCGCCGCAGCTCTGTACCACCATGGGGACCCCCACAGACCCATGGGACCCCCGCAGACCCATGGAACTCCCGACTGACCCCCCCCGGGGGAGCCGTATGGGGCCTCGGGACTTGCGCAGTCCCCAGGGGGTCACCCACGGACCCATGGAACCCCCAGCATCCCCCACAGGGACCCCCCTGAGCCCCCCATGGGGACCCCTCTGTGGACTCTGTGTCCCCATGGCACACCAAGCACCCCATGGGGAGAACCCCCCCACCCCCACCCACATCCCTTATGGGGCCACCTACAGACCCCACGGGGACACCTACGGGGCTGCCACCGCCCCACGGCTGCTCCCACAGCACTCTGGGGGACATCCACAGCCCCCATGGACACCCCCCAGCACCCATGGAGACCCTCAAGGGACCCCATCCTCTGTCCCCTGCGACCCCCCCATATCCCTTAAGGGACCCCCACATCTCCCACTGCTTCCCCCCATTCCATACCCCTCCACTCCATGGGGTCCCCACAACCCTCCAAGCGCCAGGGGACCCTGCCACCTGCATGAGACCCCCATGAGACCCCCATGAGACCCCCCACACACCTGCCCACGCTGTCCTCACTTGCCCCAGTCCCTGAGCTGACGCTGTGGGACCCCCCCACCCCATGGGGCCCTTCCAGCCCCACATGTGTGGGGTCTTTGGTGTCCCACAACCCAAATGCCACAGCCTGGGACCAGGGATTACCTGGGGGGGGTGCTGGGCTGGACCATGCCAGACCCGCACCCCAGGACACTGGGGGTCCCCCCCGGCTTGGCCACTCCTGGGGTCACCCCAGTGCATTGTGGGAAACTCCTCATCACCACTGCTGTGGGTTGGGGGGTGGGATCCCCCCCTGTGCGGGCACAGGGCCAGGCTGGGTGCCCCAATCCCGGGGCTGGGGAGGAGGGTGTCGGGGGGCACCCTTGGGTGGCGGGGCGGGGGGGTGCTGGGTGCTGGGCGGCCGGCCCGGGGAGGCATGATGTCAGGCGGGGGCGGGAGCTGGCGCAGGTAGATAAAGCCGGGGAGAACAGGAATCCCCGGTCCGGCGGGAGGGTGGCGGGACGCGGCGGGCGCCTGCAGGTAGGAGCCAGGCCGGGGTGGGGGCCCCCCACGCTGCGGGGCCACTGGCCATCCCGGGATGGTGGCCCCGTCCCGCCGGCATGACCCCGGGCCCCTCGCTGCACCCCCGTGCCTTCCCTCCCACCTTCCTCCCGACTCTTCCTCCTCCTCTGCCGCCCCGGAACGGCCTCGCCGCTGCTCCGCACCTCCGGCCCCACAGCCCCTGTGGCCCCAGGGAACCCTGTCCCACCGCCCCGGCACCCACCAGGAGCCGTGCCCACAGCTGGGGGCCCTGGAACCCCATCCCTTGACTGTGGTGGCACTGGGAACCCTGCCCTATAACCCTGGTGGCCCTGGGACCCTATCCCTTAGCCCTGGTGGCCCTGGGACCCCATCCCTTAACCCTGGTGGCCCTGGGACCCTATCCCTTAGTCCTGGTGGCCCTGGGACCCCATCCCTTAACCCTGGTGGCCCTGGGACCCTATCCCTTAGTCCTGGTGGCCCTGGGACCCCATCCCTTAACCCTGGTGGCCCTGGGAACCCTGCCTTACAGCCCTATAGCCCTCGTGGCCCTGGGACCCCATCCCTTAACCCTGGTGGTCCCGGTTCCCCTGCCCTATAGCCCTGGTGGCCCTGGGACCCCATCCCATAGCCCTGGTGGCCCCGGTTCCCCTGCCCTATAGCCCTGGTGGCCCTGGGACCCCATCCCATAGCCCTGGTGGCCCCGGTTCCCCTGCCCTATAGCCCTGGTGGCCCTGGGACCCCATCCCATAGCCCTGGTGGCCCCGGTTCCCCTGCCCTATAGCCCTGGTAGCCCTGGGACCCCATCCCATAACCTCAGCATCACCCAGTCCCCCTGCCCCACAGTACTGCTGGCCCTGGGATCCCATCCCTTAGTGTTGGTGGCCCTGGGTCCCCATCCTTTAAACTTTGTTGCCCTGGGACCCCGTCACTTAATCTTGGTGGCCCTGTGACCCTGTCCCCTAAAGCCGGTGGCCCTCGTCCCCCTGCTCCATAACCCTGGTGGCCCTGGGGCCCAGCCCTATACTTCTGACACCTGCCAGTCCCCCACCCCATAACCGTGGTGGCCCTGGTCCCCTTGTCCCACAGCCCCAAGGCCCTGGTCCCCCTGTTTATTCCAGACCCCAGGGACACCCTGTGTCCCCCCCACCCCCACCCCCCCACCCCATCAGAGCCCCATCACGGCCATCAGGACAGGGCTGGCATTGAGGTGACCTGAGGCCACGGTGATGGGCTGACGGGTTGGTGGCAGGGCTGTGCCACTGTCCCAGAGCCCCATGGGGTCCCCATCCATGACATCCCCTGTCAGTCCCTCCGGTGTTCCCTGCGTGGCTTGGGTTGGCCCTGCCACTATGTCCCACCGTGGGCAGCATCACCCCACGTGACCCCTGGCTGTCCCCCGTGTCCCGGGGTCACCTCGCGGCCCGGCCAGGCAGGGACACCCCGGTCCGGGCAGGGAGGGAGGATGGAGCAGAGGGTCCGTGGTGGTGGGAAGGCCGGGGCAGGGACGGGGACGTGGCAGGGACAGGGATCAGATGGGGATGGTGGTGGCAACCATGTGATGGCATCAGTCCTGCCTGGCAGTGGACTTGGACCCTGAGGTGGCCAGGAGGCAGGGGACAGCGACAGGGACGGGGATGGGCAGCGGGTGAATGATTAACCTGGCCCCGCGCAGCATCCCGGGAATGGCGGGGCCCGGCGTGAGCGTGCCCGTGGCTACCGAGTGCCGCCGGCGCGGCCGTGGGCACCACACGTGTGTTACGTGTGCCACGTGCCGGATGGTCCCGCGCCGCCACAGCCGGGCTATGCCGGCCCCTGCCTGGCCACGGCAACCAGGGCCGGCTGTGCCGAGCCGTGCTGAGCTGTGCCGAGCTGTGCCAAGCCGTGCCATGCCACGGCAGGGCTGTCCCAGCGCCGTACACATCCTGCAGCCCCATTGAGAATCATTTTGGGGCCGAAACCGGAGCGCCGGCTGGTGTCCCCGCGTCCCCCGAGCATGGCGGCACCGCGTGGGCGCTGGCACCGGGCACCGTCGGCCAGACGTGGGTGAGGGGTGACGCCGCGGCGTGGGGGGCCGTGTCGGGGGCCGGCTCGGGGCAGTTCCCACGGCGGGCGCGGGCGCCGGCTCCCTCGCCCCCGGCCTGCTGGCGCGGCCGCCCTGGCCCGGATGCCAGCGTGGTGAGGTGGAGCTGGGAGCGGCCGCCAGAACTGGTTTGGCCGGACCCAAGGAGGTGTCTGGGCTGGGCCGCCGCCACGCTCCGCTTCCTGCTCCCGCCGGCGCCGCGCTCGCCCGCTGCGGCTCAGCCTGGCACGGCTCAGCCTGGCAAATCTCAGCCCGGCATGGCTCAGCCCAGCATGGCTCAGCCCAGCATGGTTCAGCCCGGCATGGTTCAGCCCGGTGCGGTTCAGCCTGGCACGGCTCAGCCCGGTGTGGTTCAGCCTGGCATGGCTCAGCCCGGCAAAGCTCAGCCCGGCACGGCTCAGCCTGGCACGGCTCAGCCTGGCGCGGTTCAGCCTGGCGCGGTTCAGCCTGGCACAGCTCAGCCTGGGAAATCTCAGCCCGGCATGGCTCAGCCCGGCATGGTTCAGCCTGGCACGGCTCAGCCCAACATAGTTCATCCTGCCAAAGCTCAGCCCGGCATGGCTCGGCATGGCTCAGCCTGGCAAAGGTCAGCCCAACAGAGTTCATCCTGCCAAAGCTCAGCCCGGCAAAGCTCAGCCCGGCACGGCTCAGCCTGGCACGGCTCAGCCTGGCAAAGCTCAGCCAGGCACAGTTCAGCCTGGCACAGTTCAGCTCGGCAAAGCTCAGCCTGGCACGACTCAGCCCAGCATGGTTCAGACCAGCATGGCAAAGCTCAGCCTGGCACAGTTCAGCCTGGCACGGCTCAGCCCAGCATGGCTCAGCCTGGCATGGTTCAGCCTGGCAAAGCTCAGTCCAGCAAAGCTCAGCCTGGCACAGTTCAGCCTGGCACGGCTCAGCCTGGCACGGCTCAGCCCGGCAAGGCTCAGCCCGGCAAAGCTCAGCCCGGCAAAGCTCAGCCTGGCATGGCTCAGCCCGGCAAAACTCAGCCCGGCATGGTTCAGCCTGGCACGGCTCAGCCCGGCATGGCTCAGCCCAACATAGTTCACCCTGCCAAAGCTCAGCCCGGCAAAGCTCAGCCTGGCACAACTCAGCCCAGCATGGTTCAGACCAGCATGGCAAAGCTCAGCCTGGCACAGTTCAGCCTGGCACGGCTCAGCCCGGCAAAGCTCAGCCCGGCACAGCTTGGCACAGCACAACCCACCTCACTTTGCCCCCTTCGGCTCAGCCCATCTCATCCCCAGCCCGGCTCATCCGGTGTCTCCCGGTGCCACCAGGCTCTCAGGGGTGACGCGGGGGCACCGGAGAGGGTCCCGCGTGGGGCACGGAAGGGCTGGGGGATTCTCGGTTGTCTCGTAGGGGGCTGTGTTCACCCTCCTGGCCCCCAGCTCCTGTGTCGGGATGGGGACACCTTGAGCCTTGGCAGCAGCATGGGGCTGGGCTGGACCCCCCATGGGGCTTGGTGGGACCCCCGTGGGGCGCGGGGGGCCGGGGGCAGCTGGGGCGGTGCTGAGTGCCGCCGCCGCACGCTGACTCACTGCTTGTCTGGGCGCCGGCAAAACACCACCGGGGCGGGTGCCAGCGGGGGGGGGGCAGCCCCCGGCAGCACCGTGGCACCCACTGCCCGCGGTGGCGGCTGGTGGTGTGTGGCCCCTGTGGAACCCGCTGTGGCATCCCATGGGGGCTGCCCACGCGTGGCCACAGACCCCCGGCCCTGCTGGGAATGAGGACCTGGAGCCTCGTGAGGTGCAGGACCCTCTCTCTCCCCCCCAGATAATGCCATGGAGGGGGGGGCTCAGCACAGCAGCCTCCAGGAGCCCCCCGGGCCGGGCGGCGTGGAGCAGGAGGGGGTCCCCGGCGAACGGGATGGGGGCGAGGGGCCGCCCGAGCTCAAGCGCTCCCAGCCCCTCTTCATCCACGGCAGCAGGTGGGTGGGGGGCCCGGACCCCAGGGCTTTCTGGTGGAGGTTGAGGGGGGGGGGGTCTGGCGGATTGAGGGAGGGGACACAAGCGTTGGGGATGGGGGCGCAGGACCCGGTGCTGGGGGAGCTCAGCCCCTCTCTGCCCGCAGCCGGCAGCTACCGGAGGAGGAACCGCGCGCCTCGTCGTTGCCCAGCATCCCCAACCCCTTCCCCGAGCTCTGCAGCCCCTCCAACTCGCCCATCCTCAGCAGCCCGGCCTTGGGGCAGGGACCCCCCCGCGAAGGCGCCTCCCACGTGAGTCGGGGGGCAGAGGGCTGGGGGAAGCGAGGGGGGCTCAACCCCCAAGGACGCGGGGTCTCCTTCCGCCGGGGGTGCCCTGACGCCCGCCCCGGTGCCGGCAGGTGGTGAAGGTGTTCGGCGAGGACGGCGCGTGCCGCTCGCTGGAGGCGTCGGCGGGGACGACGGCGCGGCAGCTCTGCGAGACGCTGGTGCGGAGGACGCGGGCGCTGCAGGACCACAGCTGGGCCCTGGTGGAGCTGCACCAGCACCTGGCCCTGGGTGAGCTGCCGGCACGACGCGGCACGGCGTGGCGCTGGGACACCCCACACCCCCCCCCCCCCCCCCCCGCCCCCATCCGCCCCGCTGAGCCCCGTGTCCCCCCCGGCAGAGCGGTGCCTGGAGGACCACGAGTCGGTGGTGGAGGTGCAGAGCTCCTGGCCCCCCGGCGCCGACAGCCGCTTCGTCTTCCGCAAGAACTTCGCCAAGTACGAGCTCTTCAAGAGCAACGCGGTACGTGGCCGGAGCAAAGCCCGCGGGGACCCGGGTGTCCCCACAGGGACCTGGATGCCCTATGGGGACCCTGAGCACCCCATGGGTAGCCGCTGACCCCCCTGTCCCTCCAGCAGTCCCTCTTCCCTGAGGTGATGGTGTCCAGCTGCCTGGAGGCGAACAAGAGCATGGCACACTCCGAGCTCATCCAGGTACCATGCCCGGCCGTGCCGTGGGGACCCAGATGTACTGTGGGGACCCTGCCATGCCATGGGGATCCCACTGTGCCATGGGGACCCCACTGTGCTGTGGGGACCCCGCTGTGCCATGGGGACCCCACTGTGCCATCCCTGGGGACCCCGCTGTGCCATGGGGTCCCTTGCTGTGCCATGGGGACCCTGCCATGCCGTGGGGACCCCATTGTGCTGTGGGGACCCCGCTGTGCCATGGGGACCCCACTGTGCCATTGGGACCTCCCTATGCCACGGGGTCCCTTGCTGTGCCATGGGGTCCCTGCCATGCCATGGGGACCCCACCGTGCCATGGGGTCACTGCTGTGCAATGGGGTCCCTTACTGTGCCATGGGGGTCCCTGCCATGCTGTGGGGACCCCGCTGTGCCTTGGGGACCCCACTGTGCCATCCCTGGGGACCCCGCTGTGCCACGGGGTCCCTGCTGTGCAATGGGGACCCCACTGTGCCATGGGGACCCTTTTCTGCCATGGGGATCCCGCCGTGCTGTGGGGACCCCGCCGTGTCCCTCAGCCCTCATTTCCCCCCCAGAATTTCCTCAACTCCGGGAGCTGCCCCGAGGTCCAGGGCTTCCTGCAGCTGCGGGAGGCCGGGCGCAAGGTCTGGAAGCGTTTCTACTTCTCCCTGCGCCGCTCGGGGCTCTACTACTCCACCAAGGGCACCTCCAAGGTGAGGGGGCGGGTGGGGACACGGCTGGGGGGGTGCAGTGGGGCCGGCTCTGACGTGTCCCCCCCCACCGCCCCAGGACCCCCGGCACCTCCAGTACTTCGCCGACCTCACCGAGTCCAACATCTACTACGTGACGCAGGGCAAGAAGCTCTACGGGACACCCACCGAGTTCGGCTTCTGCATCAAGGTGGGGATGTCCCTGCCTGGGGCTGGGGGTCTTCCGTGTGCCTTCTCCTGCCAAGGGGTCTCTGCCCCACAAGGGCTGGCCAGGGCTGCCCCATGACAGCTCCGGTCTCTCCCCGCAGCCCCACAAGGTGCGGAGCGGCGTGAAGGGCCTGAAGCTGCTCTGCAGCGAGGACGAGCAGAGCCGGAGCTGCTGGATGGCGGCTTTCCGCCTCTTCAAGGTGGGCCCGGCACCGCCCGGGTGTTACCGGTCCCATGCCGTGGAGATGCCGGGGGGATGCTGGGGAGATGCTGGAGGGATACTGGGGGGATACTGGGGGATGCTGGGCAGATGCTGGGCAGATGCTGGGGGGATGCTGGAGGGATGCTGGGGGGATACTGGGGGATGCTGGAGAGATGCTGGGGGGATGCTGGAGAGATGCTGCGGGGATGCTGGGGGGATGCTGGAGAGATGCTGGGGGGATGCTAGGGGATGCTGCGGGGATGCTGGGGGGATGCTGGGGGGATGCTGGAGGGATGCTGGGGGGATGCTGGAGGGATGCTGGGGGATGCTGAGGGAATGCTGGGGGGATGCTGGAGGGATGCTGGGAGGATGCTGGAGGGATGCTGGAGGGATGCTGGGGGATGCTGGGCAGATGCTGGAGGGATGCTGGGAGGATGCTGGAGGGATGCTGGAGGGATGCTGGGGGATGCTGGGCAGATGCTGGAGGGATGCTGGGAGGATGCTGGAGGGATGCTGGGAGGATGCTGGAGGGATGCTGGAGGGATGCTGGGGGGATGCTGGGGGGATGCTGGAGGGATGCTGGGGGGATGCTGGAGGGATGCTGGGAGGATGCTGGGGGATGCTGGAGAGATGCTGGGGGGATGCTGGGGGGGATACTGGGGGATGCTCACACCCCTGTGCTGGGGGATGATGGAGAGATGCTGAGGGGATGCTGGGGGAGATACTGGGGGACGCCCACATCCCTGTGCTGGGGGATGCTGGAGGGATGTCCCCATCCCTGTGCTGGAAAAGGTGCAGGATGGGTGTCCCCATCCCCACACTGGGTAGATGTAGCCATCCCCATCCCCACGCGGGGTGGATGCGGAGATCCCCGTCCCAGGCAGGGGCTCCCCCACCCCGCTGCAGGACGGAGGCCCCCACAGGACCCCCCCAGCTCACGGGGCTGTTCCCCCCCTCCCCAGTATGGCATGCAGCTCTACCGCAACTACCAGCAGGCGCAGGCGCGGCTGAGCCAACCCTCCTGGATCGGCCCCACGCCCCTGGTGAGTGCCACCCACCCCCCCCCGCAGCCCCCCTCCGGTAGGGAGCCCCCCCCCCGGTGACCCCCCCCACTCTCGCCATCCCCCCGCAGCGGAGCGTCTCGGACAACGCGTTGGTGGCCATGGACTTCTCGGGGTGCACGGGCCGGGTGATCGAGAACCCCAGCGAGGTGCTGACGGTGGCCCTGGAGGAGGCGCAGGCCTGGAGGGTGAGTTGGGGTGCAGGGGGGTGTGTGTGGGGGGGGGTGGGCTCCCCCACCGAAGCCCACCACCCTAACGCCCGCTCCCCGCTTTGCACGGCCAGAAGAAGACGACGCACCGGTACAGCCTGCCGGCAGCCTGCCAGAGCTCCCCGCTCAGCGCCGGTGAGCAGCGCCCAGCCACCGGCTCCCACCGGGGTTGTGCCAAGATGGGGGTGGGGGGGGGTGTCCCTGCCCCGGGCGGGGGTTCCCCCCCCACCCTGCGCCTGACACCCAATTCCCCGCAGCCATCCACCGCACCCAGCCCTGGTTCCACGGGCGCATCTCCCGGGAGGACACCCAGCAGCTCATCGGCCGTCAGGGCTTGGTGGACGGGTACGGGGGCGCCGGGGGGGATTGGGGTCCCTGGGGTTCATGGTGGGGGGGATGTGGGACCCCTGGGGGGTACATGACCCCAGGGGTTATAGGGGCCTGTGGTCCAAAGGGTGATGCAGGACCCCTGGGAGATGGGGGGAGACTTGCCGGGGGGGGCACAGATCCCAGGGGAGTCGGGACCTCCCCAGGGCTTGCAGGGGATCTGCAGCCCCCAGGGGTACGGGAGCCTGGGGTTGGGGGGGACATGACAGGCCCCTGGGGCTCCCAGGGGGATACAGGGCTCCTGGGGGTACAGGACCCCAGGGCTTGGGGGGTACCTGGGACCCCGGGGGGGACACAACAAGCCCCTGAGACTCCCAGGGGGATACAGGGCTCCTGGGGGTACAGGATCCCAGGGCTTGGGGGGGTACCTGGGACCCCGGGGGTGACATGGGGGTGGCAGAGGGGGCCCAGGGCTGGCAGTGACACACACTCCCCCCCCCCCCCCATGTCTCTCAGCGTCTTCCTGGTGCGGGAGAGCCAGCGCAACCCCAAGGGCTTCGTCCTGTCCCTGTGCCACCTGCAGAGAGTCAAACACTATCTCATCCTGCCCGTGAGTGCCGGCAGCGGGGGGCTGGGGGGGTCAGGGGAGGGCAGGGGTGCAAGGGCCTGACCCAACACCCCCCCTTCCCCGGCAGAGCGAGGAGGAGGGACGGCTCTACTTCACCATGGACGACGGGCAGACCCGGTTTGCCGACCTCATCCAGCTCGTGGAGTTTCACCAGATCAACCGCGGCATCCTGCCCTGCAAGCTGCGGCACTACTGCACCTGCGTGGCCCTCTGAGCCCGGCACCACCCGCACCCAGTGGCATGACTGGCATGGCATGGCTCGGCACAGCCTGGCGTGACTGGCATGGCACGGCTTGGCACAGCCCGGCATGGCCGGCAAGGCACGGCTCGGCACAGCCTGGCATGACCAGCATGGCACGGCTCAGCACAGCCTGGCACTGCTGGCACAGCTCGGCAGACCCCAGCAGGACCAGCATGGCTCGGCACAGCCCGGCATGACTGGCATGGCAGGGCTTGGCACAGGCTGGCACTGCCGGCACCACTCAGCACAGCCTGGCATGACCGGCATGGCACGGCTTGGCACAGCCTGGCACTGCTGGCACAGCTTGGCACAGCCTGGCATGACCGGCATGGCACGGCTTGGCACAGTCTGGCACTGCCAGCACCACTCGGCACAGCCTGGCATGACTGGCATGGCATGGCTCGGCACAGCCTGGCACTGCCGGCACAGCTTGGCACAGCCCGGCATGACCGGCATGGCACGGCTCGGCACAGCCTGGCACTGCTGGCATGGCTCGGCACAGCCCGGCATGACCAGCATGGCTCGGCACAGCCCGGCATGGCAGGGTTTGGCACAGCCCAGCACCACTGGCAAGGTTTGGCACAGCCTGGCACCGCTGGCACAGCCCGGCACGACTTGGCACAGCCCGGCACGGGGTGGCAGGACTGAGGCCATCTCGGTGCAGCGAGCACGGGGTCGAGGACGGCTCCTCCGCCACCAGCCGCCCGCCCTGCGCCCCAGTGCCGGCTCTGCCCGCGGGGTCCTGGGGTGCTGGCGGAGCCGGGGCCCCCCCACACTCAAGCACTTTCTTCCCCCCCCCCCCCGCAGCACCGGCCCCGAGTGTCCCCACGAGGTCCCGGCACTCCTCACCCTTGGGCCAGGCAGGTTGGGGGTCCCCAGTCCCAGGAGCGGGGTCCTGGGGGGGTGGGGGGGGCACCCACCGCCGCGTCCCCCACGTCCCCGTGAGGCCAGTCGAACTGTGACGTGTTTTATACCAGTGTGAATAAAGGTTATTTTTGCAGAGCTCCCGCCTCGCCCCCTCTAAAGGAAAAGATGGGGGTGCTGGGGGGCGGGGGGGGGGCTGTCCCCTGAGACCCCCGCTGCCGGCGGGCGCATGGCTGGCAGCGTCCCCACGTCCCGCCGTGTCCCCGCGGTGCCCCGCGTCCTGCACAAAGGCCCCTCTGTGCATCCCGGGCACCACGTGCGGCTCAGCCATGCGGCCGCCGGCAAATCCCGCTGGGATTAGCTCTGGAGGGGGGGGATTAAGAGCCTGGATTTGGGGGGGCCGGGCCAGCTGCTATTAAAGGCGGGGGGCCGGTGAGCGGGGCCGTGACCGTGCCATGGCTCCCAAGACAGTGCTGATCACCGGCTGCTCCTCCGGCATCGGGCTGGCGCTGGCTGTCCGGTTGGCGCAGGACAAGCAGCGCCGCTTCCGAGGTGAGCAGGGTGGGGGTGATCCCCCCCCCAGCCCATTCCATTCCCGGAGGCCGGGAGGGGGATGGTGACCCCGCGCAGGGCTGAGCCGCCTCTGCCCCCAGTCATCGCCACCATGAGGAACGTGGGCAGGAGCGGGGCGCTGGCGGCGGCGGCGGGGCCGGCGCTGGGCCGGACGCTGGAGATCAAGCAGTTGGACGTCTGCGACGAGGGCTCCATCCGCGCCTGCCTCGACAGCATCCCCGGGCGCCACATCGACGTCCTGGGTGAGCCCCGGAATCCCCCTCCCACCGCCATCCCCCTGGTCCCGTGTGCCAGAGAGCCCCGTGCTGGGGACCCTCCGTGCTGGGGACCCCCCTGCCCCAGGGACATCCTGCACCAGGGACCCTCCATGCCCTGGGGACCCTCCATGCCAAGCATGCCCCATGGTGGGGACCCTCTGTGCACCCTGTGCTGGGGACCCTCTGTGTCAGGGGCACCCCGCGCACCAGGGACCCCCAGCCCCCATGCACTGGGGACCCTCTGAGCCAGGAACACCCCGAGCACCAGGGACAGTCCATACACTGGGGGACCCTCTGTGACAGGGACACCCAAGCACCAGGGTCCCCTGACCCCATGTACCGGGGACCCCCCATGCCAGTGACATCCTGCACCAGGGACCCTCTGTGCGCTGGGGACCCTCTGTGCTGGGGACCCTCTGTGCTGGGGACCCCCCCGTGCACCAGGGACCCTCCACACCCAGGGCATCCCATGCTGGGGACCCTCCATGCACCGGGGATCCTCTGGGCACAGGGCACGGGCGCCTCCCCCCCCCGGCAGAGGGGACGCCCCACTGACCCCCCGGTGCCCGCAGTCAGCAACGCCGGGGTGGGCATGGCGGGTCCCCTGGAGTGCCAGAGCCTGGCGGCCATGCAGAGCCTCATGGACACCAACTTCTTCGGCCTCGTCCGCCTGGTCAAGGAGGTGCTGCCCGACATGAAGCGGCGCCGCGGGGGCCACATCGTGGTCATCAGCAGCATCATGGGCCTGCAGGGTAGGGGCCGGGGGGGACGGGGTGCCCTCCGTGGGACCAAATCCACCCTCCCAACCCCAGCCCTGACCGGGACCCCCCCACCCATCCAGGCATCGTCTTCAACGACATCTACGCGGCCTCCAAGTTCGCGGTGGAGGGTTTCTGCGAGAGCCTGGTGGTGCAGGCGCTGCGCTTCAACGTGGCGTGAGTGCCGGGGGCTGGCAGCCAGGGCGGCCCCCCCACGGGGCTGGGGGGGGTTTGGGGGGTGCCGGGGTCCCCAGCGCCCCGTCCCTGGGCAGGATCAGCCTGGTGGAGCCGGGGCCGGTGACGACGGAGTTCGAGGCGAAGGTGTACGAGGAAGCCGAACGCGCCGACTACTCGCGGACCGACCCCGAGACAGCCGACATCTTCACCAACCTCTACCTGAGGAACTCCAAGGACGTCTTTGCCAGCCTGGGCCAGACCCCCGAGGACATCGCGGAGGTGACGGGCGGGCGGGTGGCCCCGCCGGGCTGGGGGCCGCCCTCTTCCCACCCCCACCCCTGGACCTGGCAGCCCCCGGCCGGGCTGGGCTGGGCTGTCTGGAGAAGCCTCAATTAGCCCTAACGAGGAGTAGCGACCCCCAGCTGGCAGCAGCTGATAACTCCTTCCCCCCCCACCCCGGGTCCATCCTGATGGGGCTGAGCCCGGCTGGGAATAGGGATGGGGATAGGAATGGAATGGAATAGGAATGAGGATGGGAAGGGGGTGCAGGCAGGGACAGGATGGGATGGGGTTAAGGATGTGATGGGATGGGGATGGGAAGGGTTTGGGATGGGGATGGGAATGCAATGAAGATGGGAATGGGATGGGAATGGGGATGGGAAGAGGGTGGGGATGGGGACAGGATGGGATGGGATGGGGTTAAGGATGTGATGGGATGGGGATGGGAAGGGTTTGGGATCGGGATGGGAATGCAATGAAGATGGGAATGGGATGGGAATGGGAATGGGGATGGGAAGAGGGTGCAGGCAGGGACAGGATGGGATGCGGTTAAGGATGTGATGGGGTGGGATGGAGATGGGGATGGAAAAGGAATGGGATGGGGATGGGAATGCGCAAAGATGGGAATGGGGATGGGAAGAGGGTGGGGATGGGGACAGGATGGGATGGGATGGGGTTAAGGATGTGATGGGGTGGGATGGAGATGGGGATGGGAAGGGGGTGGGATGGGGATAGGAATGCAATGAAAATGGGAATGGGATGGGAATGGGGATGCACTGAAGACAGGAATGGGATGGTAATGGGGATGCAGACGGGATGGGGACGAGGAGGGGAGGGGGGCAGGAAGGGGACAGTAACGTCCCCACACGCAGCACACGCTGCGGGTGATCGAGGCAGCCCGGCCGCCCTTCCGGCACCAGACCAACGCGGCGTACACGCCGATGGCCGCGCTGAAGCACGCCGACCCCAGCGGCGCCCTCATGACCGACGCCTTCTACAAGCTGGTCTTCAAGTACGACGCGGTGCTGCGGCTCAGCCTGCGCGCCATCCGCCTGCTCCGCTGGAAGGCCCAGAAGGTGAAGGAGGGCGCCCGCCTGCTGGGCTTCAAATAGCCCCCGCGGCCCCCCGGCAGCCCAGGGCACCGCGTCGGCGCAGCCGCCCGGCTCATCCCGCTGGGGGCTGCTCGGAGGCCGGTGGGGGGGGAAAAGGGAGCAGGGGGGAGCTACCCTGCGCAGGGTTTCAGGGTTTCGCTTCCTGCTCCCGGCCCGAAATAGCGCCCGCCGCCGCTGTATTAAAATCGGGAGTGGTATTTTTAACCAGCGCCGGGTGAAAAAGCAGAGCGGCTTCCTCCGAGAGCGCAGCGGCCGTGACGGGGCTGGGAAGGGCTGGCAGCTGCCCTTTCCCTCCCCCCTCCCCACCCCAACCTGCCTCCTGCTCCCTGGGGGCACCTGTCCCCCCCCCCAGGCCCCGCGTGTGGCACCCGCTGGCATGTGGCACGCCAAAGCTCTAGCCCATTTGCCCCACACGGCCACCAGCGATGGCTGCGTCCTTCTCGGGCTCCCCAGCGGGATTAGCGATGTGGAGGGAAGGGGGGGGTCCCATACAATGGATGGTGTCACCCACCCCTTCGGCACAGAGCCCCGCGGCACTGGGGCAGCACCGGGGGGGCTGCAGGGCACGGCAGGGGCGGCTCGGCTGCGGCGGAGGGTGCGGGAGGTGGCGCGGGGATGGGAGCAGCGGGGGGTGCAGAGGGTGCCCTGGGTGGGGGGGTGTAAAGGGGCTGGCGCAGCCTCGTGTGGTGAAGGCTGGGTGCGGGGGGGGCGGTGCGTGCCAGGCACCGGGAGCCGGGGGGACCCCAGCACCCTGCGCTGCCCTGGGGGGGTCCTCTCCAGCTCAGGGGGGTGATGGCGGGGGGTGGGGGGGGGGGGGTTCAGGCTGTGCCGCCCCCCCCGGGCTGGGTGCAGGGTGCTCGCATGTGGGCGCTTGGCGTGACTGCGCCGGGAGGTGAGAGCAGGGGGAAACCGCAGGGAGGCCCGGCATGATTCAACCCCGCCGGGCCGTTTCTCAGAAACCTTCCCGGCTCCCACCGCGCTTCCCGGGGCGGCTGCACCGGAGCCCGGGACGCCCCGCGACCTCTCCAGTGCCCGGGATGGAGGGTGCAGGGATGCAGGTGTGGCACAGATGCGGGATCCCCGGTGCAGACCCACCACCACCCCCCCAAAAGCCCTGCCAGGACCCCCCGGCCCCGGGTGCGAGGGGCTGGATGGCGGCACCGTGCACCTTGCAGCGCGCACCAGCCCGTGCCACGCACGTGGCCTCCCTGGGCCTGACGTGCTCCGGGCACCTTGGGGACAGGATGGCCAAGGGCGAGGGGGAGAGGAAATATTTTTGCATTATCCCCCCCGCTACTTTCTTGCACAAGTTAATGGCAAAGCGGCGGTGGGGAGGGCGGCCCCGGGGCTATGGCAACGGCGCAGCACCTGCGGGACGTGCAGGGGTGACATCAAAGCGGCGGCGCAGATGCAGTCTCCCCCCACCCCCCCGCCCCCCTGCTGTGGTTTCTGCAGATTTGACTAACTTTCTCCGCTCCGGGGGGCAGGGATGGGGGGGCTGCGCCTGGCCCCGGGGAGCAGCAAGGAGGGGGGCCCGGCTGCGGCTCAGCACCCCCCCGGGCTCAGAGCCACAGCCATGGGAAACGGGGCCGAGGGAGGTCAGGACCCCCCAGACACCCCCAGCCCCACGGTGCCCCCCGGTCCCCAGGGAAGCAGCAATGGGGCTGAAGCAGGGAGGGGGAGCAGGATTGTCCCCAGCGCCCCTCCGGGGCAGCGGGTGACAGGGGGCAGCAGCGCTGCGATGGCCTCAGCCCTGCTTGCAGCCCGTGTCGCCAACGCCCGCGGTGGGAAGGGGGTCCCGGGCAAAGCGGTGGGGGAACGGGGGGCTGCCGTGGCCTGGGCTGGGTCGGGGGCGCCTCCATCGGCGGGGGGCACCTGGGCCGTGCTGAGGAGCATCATCTCCAGCCTGGGAGCACCTTCCCTGGTCGCGGAGCACCAGTGCAGGGCCCGGGAGCGTCACACCCAGCCGAGGAGCATCGTCCCCATCCCACCCTTCGCTGTGTCCCCGCCGGGCACCGGGGTGAGGGGGGGGAGGCTCTGCCCGAGGGACCGAAGTCGCTCGGGTGGGAAGCAGGTTCTTCTAAAAACAATCGTCTGCCGGGACTTTCCTCGCGCCGCTGAGCCTGCGTGTGACAATTGGCAGCCGCTCCCCGCGCTCGCGCTCCCCCGAGGATTTCGCCGGCCGCCCAGGTGCGCCGGTTGGCCGCGATGCAAATGCGGCGCCAGATATAACCCCGCCGAGGGAATGGCGCGGGAGCACGCGGCTCCCCGGGGGCTTCACTTCCCCCCCGGCCAAGCGAGGGGGGGGGCATCAGGCGTGACGTGAACCCGCTGCCCCCGCCACGGTGACCCCGCGTGTCCCGCAGGGCGTGCAGCTGGGAGCCGCGGGGCTACCAACTCCCCCTCGGTTGCCCCAGCACTGCTCAGCCCCCCGAGGGAAGGGGGCACAGAGGTGGCCCCGTGCCCCCCTCACGCCTTGCCCCCTGGCTTTTGGGGGGTGCGGGAGCCCGGCAGAGCCTCCCAGCCCACACGGAGAGCTGCCAAAGGCCGGCGGGTCCTCGGCAGGATGGCGGGGAGGAGCGTGACTCAGTGAAAGGCTGGAGAATTGGGACGAGGAGGAGGTGGCGGCGGTGACGGTGACTCAGTCCTCCCTCGCCCGCTCTCCCCTCCTCGCGCTCCACGTCTCCGGGTGCCCGACGGCTCCCCGAGGGGGAGCAGGAGCCGGCCGGGATGCTCGGAGGATGCAGTTCAGCTCCCCGCAGAGTTTTATGGGATTTTTTTTTTTTCACGCCATACGAAGCGTGTCTCAACACGACGGGGGAAACGAGTTCCTCCCTGCGCTATCGTAATTACGGCATATCAGCAGATAAGGATCTCTCTGTCACAACACCAGCCCAACGTTTTTATACCCCTGGTGCTTTAAAGGGGGTTTGGTTCCAGGCAGAAGGGGGCTGAGGGGTGTTTTAGCACCAAAACAGCCCTTATTCAGGGAAAAGGCAGGGGATACGCTGCGGGACTCGCTGTCCCTTGTCCCCTCGGCTGCGGGCACCGGCACCGTTTCACCCCGTCCTTCAGAGTCACCTGGCAGCGCCGCAGCGAGGGGAAAATAACTCTTGGCGCTTGCGTTTCACCCAGGCTGGGAAGGAAGTGAGGGTAAAAGAAAAAAAAAAAAAAAAAAGGATCCTCTGACTTGCTTTTTTTCTTTGTCGTGTCGGTGGTTTGAGCCTGTCCAGCCTCCGGTGGTAGAAGGTGTCAGGAGAGTATGAAATAAGCGTGAACAACGTCAACCTGCTCAAACAGGTGCTAAAAAAAGGTCCGTGGGAGGGTTGGCGTGAGCCCCCACCCTCTGCGCCCGCCGGGATGTTTCCGTCTGACTGATGTGCTCCGGCAGGGTGGGCGCAGCCCCCGGCGCCCCACGGAAACCCCGAGCCCACCCCGCGCCCCCAGTGCTTCAGGCAGGTCCCGGAGCGGGTGCAGGCACGTGGGGCTGAGTGTCGCCTTCGCCCCACGCAGACGTGTCCCCGTGCAGATCACGGGGGGGGGACACACACCAGCGATGGCTGCCGGCCTTGCCAGGAGGAGCGGCGAGAGCGTGGCTGCACGGGGAGGAATTTGAGGGGCGCGTGGCCCTTCCACCGTCCCCCTTGCCCAACGCTGGCTGCAAGGGGGACGCCCTGCGTGCCGGGGGGAGGGCAGTGTCCCCCCCCTCGCCCGGTGTCACCTGCAGATCGCCCCTGGGATCCCCGGCGCAAACCCGGATGCGAGCATTTGCCAGCGCCGCGGCTCAGCAGCCGGCCGAGGCCACCACCGCGCCTCGGGGCTCCTCCGCGCTTCTGCCCAAGCCCCGTTTCCTTATGACTGCGCTCGGTAACACCAGGGCGAGGAGGACGGTGCTCGGTGACACATCACGTCGTGGCAGCGAGCGAGTCCCCAGGCTGGCAGCTTCTCCCTGCCCCAGGGCATCCCGCGGGAATCAATTCTGCTGGATCTGGGCACATTTGGGCCGTTCCCCTCCCTGGAGCGCGTGCCCTGAGCTCACTGGGAGACAAGGAAAGCCGCGGCAGCCCCAGCTCGGAGAAGGGTGGGTTTCCCTGGACCGTATCGCTCATCCATTAACCAAAACTAAAGACCGACACCATTTTTCAGCAGTTGGAGGAGCAGACTCCCTTATCTGTAAATCTCGGGGTGTATCGGCGCTGCGCTGAGTAACCGGTTGGTGTTCTAACCACAGCCCTCACCATCAGCCCGGCAGCCCCGGCGGGGAGCACGGGTTTCCTCACCCCTTCGGGATCTGCAGATCCCAGACGCGACAGGCGCGAGCGGCTGCAGCCCCGGCCCCGCTCCCCTGGCTCCGGCTCACCCAGAGCCTGCGCTTGCCACTCGCTTCCCGGCTCCGAGCGCTGGGATCCCTTCTGCTTTCGTGGCTGTAGGGAAGGAGCTCGGGTGTGGGAGGGCGGCAAAGCACCCGGGTCCCTTCAACTATTACATACATGAGAGTTTATTGGAATTTTTAAAAAATTCCATAAACGTTTAAGCACAAGAGGCTCGTTTCTTTATACTAAAAGCCCGTTTCCCGAGCCTCCTCCGTGCTGCCCGCTGGTTACGTACAATTCAGCAGTAAATAAAGAACCCAAGCGAGACAGACGGAGCAGCTGGAGGGCGTTCAAAGAGAACGGTCCAAACACAAATTTGTTTCATACCAAAATAACCAAACCAGGAGCAGAATAAATCAGGCTCACAACAAATACCGGCACTTTTCCCCCCTGTTTTCCCAGATGAGGTGATTTGCAAAGCTCCTCCGAGCTCAGCGACCTGCCCGAGCCCTTCGACCTACGGGCAGGGCCCAAGGGCCTTCCTTGGCGCAGCCGGGGCTCGGCCCCCGAGGGAGGGTGCCCAGGGAGGTCCCTGGAGGCACAGGGACGGAGACTGACCCTGGCACCGCACGGGGCTGGCTCTCCAGCTTTCCAGCCCCGCTCCCAGGACACAGCCAAGGCCGGCTCCGGCACCGGTTCAGGGAGTCGCAGGCACCCGCTTGGGGAGCATCACACAGCAGATAAACAGCACTCCAAAATATGTTTGGGTTTTTTTTTTTTTAATAAATGACTGAGTTGAAATTCCATGACATGTGATTTTTCAACAGCAGTGCTGTTAACGAGGTGATCGCTCAACTCCAGACGGAGCAGGGAGCTTCTTTTGGTTCAGCCCATCTTGAAATCCAGGCTCTGCCCGAGCAGTGGTGTGAAAACGGTGCCGTCTGGGCCAGACACTGCGAAAACCTCCCTCCTTCCGTGCAAAAACCGGGCAGCGTTGCTCAGAGGCGCAGCGGGTGACTGCTCACCTCGCCTGGGCAGCAGGGGCAGGCGGCTGAAGCCCTGCCTGGCGGGAAGTGCAGAGGGACAGCAACCTGAAGAGCGTTTTCAAGGATCGGGCCGTGGCGTGAGAAAGGCACCGGCGGTGCCGCCTGACACACATTCGGCAATCTGGGGAGCTTCCTGTGCATACGACAAGTTACGTTTTACTGTGCACAACCTTATTCATTTCTGGCGAAGCGTGAGGAACGTTGTCATCAGCCCCGACGTGCGTGTAACTCGGGCGAGTTCTCCCCCAGGGGAAGGCAGCGGGAGAGACGGAGTTACCGAAGGATTTACGGTAACTGAGACGGGGAATCGGCTGAAGCCTCCCCAAGGCCAGGCAAGCCCTCGGACGACCGGGTTAAGCCCTTGGTGGAACCGCAGCATCACCACCAGAAGGATCGTTGGTCACGCCGTGACAATGGGTATTCGTCAGGGAAGAACCAACATCCACCCGCTCACTGTATGTTCTTCACGGTGGGGAAACTGGTTATTGGAAAAAACTTATTTTATAATCACACACGTAACATCACACAAGGTAGCAAAAGAGTTCTCCTTCCCCCCAAGGATCAGCAGGATCCAGCACTTCTCCAGCACTTTAGATACTCGAGCACTCCGCAGACTAATTTATCCTCCTTCAGATGTACCCTTATTGGGGAAAAATGAATACCATTTTCTTTTTCGTACCATAAAATTCAGGGGGGGATAAAGTATTTGAGCTGAAAGAGCAAGCCCAGGTCAGAGGGAGGAATGAAATTCAGTATTTCTGGACCCTTGGCTCTCCCCCTGGATCTCTGTGCCCCAGCCTTCCCTCAGGGAAACGGATGGATCCCCACGGATAGTGGCACGGCAGCGTTGAAAAAGTACAAAAGCAACAGAGATATCAAACCGTACAATGGATGCAAAAAGGCAATCAGAACACACTTAACTCTACATTATACAAAAATACTTTGCAAAGACTAAACATTCACTCAGCAAAACTGTTATCAAGTTCATATCTTCAGCACAGTGACTAATAATACAGCTGCAGAGCAATGATTAGATTAAAAGAACTATTTTAAAAACCAGCTTCAAAGTAATGGTAAATACTCATTTTGCAAAACAACACATTTCACTCCGAGGGATATCCCCACGTAAAACCAGACAGCGTGATTGAGCCGTCAGCTCCCACACACTCCCGTATGCAGATTCTCACGCTGTCTGCTGCCAGGACGGGGTGACTCCCGCTCCGTGCCCAACGCCGCCCACCCTCCGCAGGGACGCCGTGTGCCAGGGCTGGCCACCCACCGGATGGCACGGCCACCGCTTCTGCCGCCGGGGCTGAGCAGGAGCAAGGCGGGGGCACAACGCCCAGCGCAGTTTCGTCCTCCTTCTTGGCGTCCATGAGAAAGGAGGACTTTCCATCAGTGAAAAACTGGATTTCCCCCAGACTGCATGGATGAGCCAAGCAGTGATCTCACTGGGTATCCCAAAACCGCGTACTGTTAAAAAAACCCAGCCCCAAAATAGGGCTCATTTCTTATTTTGCTATTACTGAGTAAGAGGCATGTGGGAGTGACTTTAAAGAAAGTGAACAGAGGGGTAAGAAAAATGAAAGTGTGGTGGGGCCACATGCTCTGTAATATTTAGGGGAAAACCTTTAGAGAGGAATTAATAATCCCTCCCAGACGCGCGTTTTCCTTGTTTCGGTGATCAGCCGTTTGAAGACCATCGGGACTGTAACAGCTAGAAAAAGCTCCTCCTACGCGCTTCTGACTCTACACCTGACCAAGCAGGGAACCCGGCAGCACAGCATAAAAACCTTTTGCGCTGAGTTAAAGCATACATTACAAAAAACCAAACACACGTTAAAAAATAAAAACATCCTAAATGGCTCTTAATTTTCACAAAAATAAAGTTCATATAAAAATCGGGTCTCTGCTCCTGGTATTCTGTACAGGTACCGCTCATCACAGCAGCTAGGCACAGATGCTACAGACCACTGAATTATTTGTAAAAAAAAAATTAAAAAGGTGTCACCTTCCTGTGAAACTCATTTAAAAACATGGTATAGAAAAATATTCAAGAAATTTCTTTATACTAATTAACAAACAAACAAGCAAGCCTCCCCTCCGATCTAAACCAAAGCCTTTGACCTTGGAAAACCAGTCCCTTTATTTGAGTACTACTCTGTGCTCTCCCCGTGCTATGTGCGAGGAGAACTCGTATCGGTCGTGGCTTCTGTACCCGCAGACGTTGCACTCGAAGGGATCGCGGAACCCGTGGCAGCCCATGTGGATGGTGAACATCACATAATCCAAAAAGAGCACGCGGCAATGGTCGCACCGGTAGACCCCGATGGCTTCCCCTTCCTTGTTGATGACCTTAAAGGCATCGCGGGGGCATATGGCGGGTGGCTTGATTATGTCATACGGCCTTGGGAAATCCTTCAAGGACTGGAGGCCGTTGCGGGCCTGAGCAGGGATCACCTGGCTCTGATGGAAGGTGGGATTCTGCCGCTCCTCGTGGTTGCTGTCAGTGTCTGTGGAGTCTTGGCCGCTATTGTTTGGGGAAAGACCTCTGTCAGAGGACAGGCTTTTGTCCCTGAGGTGGCCATGGCTCTTCTCCGCATCCTGCGAGCTGCCGTTCGCCAGGTCGGGGCGGGTCAGCGGAATGGGGTACAGACTACTTATGACGGGGACCATTTCAGAGGTGGGAGCTGGTGGGGTCTGCACGAGAGGGCGCAGGGCTTCAGCCCCAAGGTAGGTGATGGCATTGTTTATGGCCTGGTCCATCATGCGTCCTTGCATTATGTCGCTTTCCTTTTCGTACATGAAACTTGAATTATAGTTAACATCAAAACTATGTCGTTTCTCACCTGCAAGAGAGGAGAGGTATTAAATTACCCGGGTGGGTAGAGAAGTATTTAAACTCTGTGATGCCCTTTCTAAATGGCAGCAGTCTATGGAAAGTAAAGAGGCATGAAATGTTCTCTGCTGAAAGAGGCCGTTCATATACATAAGTAGCTTTTGGGTGGGGTTTTGGGAGGGCTTGTTGTTTTTTCAAAGCCCAGGCTTGAAAGCAAAAGAATCTAATAGAGGAGGTGGTGAGGATGCTTACTGGACAAATCATCATTAATTTTTTTTAATTAATCTGGGACTTAAGGGGAAGAAGATTATAAAAGCTTCCATAGACTAACCACTCTCATCTTTTTTTCCGGAAAAAGGTACATAATCATAAATGAAAATACTTGTAAAAGAGCTAATGGACAATGAACCAAAATATTCCATTTTCAGTACCCCTCTCTAACAGAAACAGTGCAGACATGTGCCGGCTGAGATCTGATGCGCTTTTCGCTACTTTTACCCATCTCACAGAGTCGTCTTTTATCTGTCCTTGGATGCTGAAGTCAATTTTCCCCACTGTCCTCTGACAACTACAGCTTCCTCTGCGCTACGCCTGGTTTCTTTGACCTCAGCACAGGTTTTCAGACAATCTAACCCCGGCAGCTACGCGCATATGTATAGAACACCACACTTAGGGTCACTTGACACAGGGCTAGCAGAAGAGGAGCGAAACGCATTCCCCTCTGGGTGTGCTGCAGCTTTGAAAGCTCTAGACTAGACAGAAGGGGAGGAGAGCTAAGAGCTACCTGAAATTCCACTCACGCCTCTTCTAGCGAGGACTAAGGCAGGGCAGGGTGGGCTGGGCAGCACACTGCAACTAGTTTTCTCTATGCCAGGTGCAGGGAGGAAATAAAACTGCACCCCAAAAGGACTAAAGTCACTTTTTTGATGAATGCCTAACAATAAGTAACCGAATTCTGTGGTTACATAAAACATAAAATTGTTTATAGTTCTAAAAAATAAAAAAAAAAAAAAATGGACCAGACCAAATGTTTCATGTGCAAGTGACTTGCAAACATCAGATCCACTAATCTTTTAGTTACGGTAACTCGAGTAGTGCAGATGTTTATCAGTCACCTGTCAACACCATGACTCAATGTATATGAAACTCATTAGGTTTCACTGCAGAGGCAGAAAACCAGGAGCTCACGTTTCTCTTATAAAACACTCAAAAAGGTTAGTGAACCACAAGAGTGTAACTGCTTCCAACCCTCAACAAAACTTGCTATCCAACTTTACACAGAAGGAAACAAAACGATATAGCACATTTGTATGACTCATAAAACCAGCTCCAGGCAAGTGAAAGATGTGAACAAATTTGAAATTAAAAAAAAAAAAAAAAAGGCAACAAAAGCAAAAATAGACAGGACTCCCTATAAATTTTGGGTTAGGATTGACTGTCGTAAGGTAAGACACGAAAAAGGCAACATATTATCACTGAGGCTCTCGCAGTATTCTGTTATTCCACTATCCTGGTGGCTTTTTAAAGTCCCCACAGTAGCCCAGCCTGCCTCACTTAAATTACCAGTTATATCAAATGAAATGCAAATACCCAAATGCTCTTCTGACATACATTAACGTGTCACCTTGCTGTACATTTTTAAAAGGCCATGGCACATCAGATGCGGACTCCTTACACGAGAGGTCAAGAAATGAGGCTGTAACCAGATCGTGACATTTCTACGGTACTTTGGGAGGAAAAGCATCACATAAAGAATGGCTTTTCTCTCTCTCTCTCCCTCTCCCCCCTCACTGTCTCAGCAGACACCCCAAGGCAAGCACACGTCTGATTTCAATACCTCACTAAGAAGCCTATATTTAGGTAGGCTGAATCTGTATGAAAGTGCCACAGAAAGTGCTAACCGTACATCCAGAACGACAAGCTATGGCACCGCATCGCAATCAAGTGGACGGGGGGGCCGCTCTTCAGTCTTTATTTTGTTTCCCCTCGGTGAAATAGAGCAAACCTTTCCATGGAGAGAGACAAAAAGCCAGAGCAGTGCTTTGCTCCAAACTTGACAGCAATCAGTCAGGAGAAAGCTGGTCTCAATGATTTAGAAAAGGGGAAAGGAGTATATGGGGACCGAGGGGTGAGTAAAAGGGACCGTGCCGAAAGCAGCTGATGTTTTATCTCTGGAGCCGGCAGAACAATGTAATAGATTATTCTGAGCAAAGCTGCTATCTGCACCCGGCAAAGTGCCACAAAGTTACTGAAAAAACACTACATTAAAAATGAAATTACAGGTTCTCTTAACATTCATTTACAAAGCAGCCACCGGTTAGCACGACGTCTTTCCTTTTTTTTTTTTTTTTTTTTTGTCTCAGTGCAATGCAAAAGCTTTCTCCTTCAAAATTCACACATGAGCCATAGCGTATGACACACGCTCATGTGCTGCTCAGCGATGCTTCACTTACTCTAAAATGTAAGTAGATTTTTGCAACCTGATGAGGTGTGGACACTGGGAACAGGGAGTGAACCTGCTTCTTGCCGCTATGCTAACCAAAGCAGGCGATTTCTCATTAAACTTCGCACACTGGGGGGTCATGGTGGCTGTTACTGTGTCAGAACTGCACTAGCACTTTTACCACCATGGGAAAGAGATTTTTACTCCCAGTCTCAGGGTGAACTTGTTTTTAAAAAGGAAGAAATAGAATTCTGTGGGTCAAGATGCTCAGCTGGTGTAAACTGGCAAGAAATGCATTGACTGCACTGGGTACTTCACCTTGCGTCAACTGAAGATGCAGCCCCATGCGTGTTTTATACAGCGGCGAAATACCACCAGCACGGGTATCTGCTCTGCTGGGCTATTTTCATCTGTTGGGTTTTTTAAAAAAAATATCTGCTCATTAATCAAACCAGGAAGTACAAAAAGCCAGGGTTTGTAGATTTGGTCTATATGCATGCAAAATAGAAATCCACAGCAAAATAGGAAACACGAAATCATAAACTTCCATTCAAAGCCTTGTTCTCTCATAACTAAAGGAAAAGCTGAGGACAAAATCTTTGCAGGAGAAGCCTTTGAAGGAGGGCCTAGAGGTGAAGAGGCAACTATACAGTCTGCTGATCTGTGTCCCTATTTGAGACTTATATTTGTGCACATGAAGTAGCTACTGAAGATGAAAATGTGAAAAAATAAAGTGGGCAAGACTCCTGGTGCTTGTAAAAACCTCTGTAGAGCCCTCAAATAATAATAAAGGGCTGGGTTTTTTTCCCGATCAATAGACTTCATTCACAGAAATGAGCCAAACAAAGATGCCTTGTGAGTATACATCTCTATCCCTTCTTCCTGACAAAATGAAAAATCAGCAGCCGTTCTGAGAATGCCGTTTCCCAAGAAATCACAAAGCTGTCCTGGCAGATTTGCACTCCTACACACGCAGTTCAGAAAGTCACAGAAGTCAAACCAAGGTCGGACAGACCGCTCCTGCAAACATACTTCCCAGGGATAAAAGGGACAAAGCGAGGAAGTTTTTCACACGTTACCTAACAAGAACATGCCAATCACATAGGGTCTAGAAAAATCGTAAGTTTCAGAAATGGGCTATTTTGTTCCTTTAGGTGAACTGCCCTGGGTCCTCCAACTTCTTCACAAAAACCCGTGCATGACGCTGTATCAGTTCATGCCATCTGCAGACCACGTTGAGCACAATCACAAGTCAAAAAAGGATCTAATCCATACGGTAACTAGTCTGCTGGTAAAACAAATCAGAAAAACACTAGTGCTTAACTCTAAGCATATGCTGAGTGGTTGCGTCCTGCTGCAGGATGTGTTTACTAAAATACATGAAGATTGAATTGGTAGCAGTTGTAAAACAAGACAGGGTGAAGCTGATCTCAGTGCTAAAAAAAAGGTAGCTAAAGATTTTGAAAAACATTTGCATTAGTATTACTGTTTGAATCACAGCATGACATGTAAGGTCTAAATCACACAGTCAACAGTTTCAATATTAAGTACCCAAAGACACTCAGATGGAGCGTGCTGGTGTTACTTCACTCCTATATAAAAAGGTGACCTGTTTAAAGCCATAAGATGTCTAAATAAAAGTTATCAGTTTTCACAGATGAAAGTCCAATGCTACACACCAAATCCAGTACGAGCTACGTTACCTTCAAAAATTAGGTTGCTTTTATGGCTTTAGCAGCATACCTTTACCTAGGTTTGGCCCTTAGCCCCAGACGTTCCAGCCAGGTCCTGAGGAGGTCCCTCTCCCAGGTGGGTCTGTGTGACAGCGGCTGGTCCCTCCCTGCACACTCAGTCCCACGCTTCTCCCCTCCCCAGTCATGTGTGACAGCACCAGGCACCACACAGGCCCCCATTCTGAAGGTAAAGTTTATAGTAAGAAAAATAAGCGCTCAGTACCTTATATAACCATACAGAATATAACATATAAGGCATTATTAGTACTAATATTACAGAACTGCTGACTAAGTCAGGTCTTTGCCCAGGACACAAGAGTTGCATTTTATTTTCTCAAAAGGCAAGTTAATGAAATAAGACTAGCCAAGAGGATCAGACGTTCACTGAAACACAAAACCTGCCAAACTAGTATTTAAGATCCCCAGCATGCAAAACTCTGATCATATAAAATTAAATGCAAAGAAAATGCTATGGAAACATCTTGTTGCTTAAATTACCACAAGAAAGGATTTGATATTTTTTTAAATCATATTCAAATTCAGCAGGATGACTAACAGAAATCCAATACTTTTCTGTCTTTAGGCCTTATTCCACACATGCATCCTGCAAGTATCTTCAGCTCCTGCTGACTAGAAAGAGCTCTCAGCTCTTAACAGCATTAAGCCTTCCTGTTCTTTTCCTGTAAAGAACCTAGCAGAGAACATTTCAAGTGCACAGGTACAGAAAACAACACACGCAAGCTCATAAAATATATTTGTACATTGCCTGCAAATAGACACAAAGCACAATAGCAGCTCCCATCCAGTTTAAGTGTCTAACAGAATATATTCTTTTTATTTTAATCAATACCCTATGACAAATCCCTAAAAGCATATCAGAACAATCAAAGTTACTTTATTTATATTCTTTTGTATTAGACTAGATTATAAACTTGAGAAGGATATTTAAAATAAGCAGAGGCATTGTACTATAGATTACCAACTTGCACATATTTAACTGTTGCAGATGAAAAGGTTTTTTGTTCTTACCAATAAATTTCTGAGGCATTGAGCTTTTTCGCTTTGCCACGTTGCTTGCTAGCCTGTCCAGCACAAGGGCTCTTTCACTCCCCATCTCTGCCTTGATGTGCCTTGCCTCCACGCTTGCTAGTTTGGAAAATGTGAAAAGAAAAAAAAAAAAAAAAAACAAAAAACAAAAACCAACACGTAGGTGAAAAGGAAAAAAAAGAAAAAAGACGAAAAAAAAAAAAAGGAAGAGATGAATGGTTTAATCTCCGGAGTTTGCCACACTAACTGGGAGGAAACAGTTTGGAGATCTGATGTAAACTTGTTTTGCTTTTTCTGTCGTTCTTGCTCTTTGCGTCTTGGGCACCAGTTGCGGTCAGTGGAAGCAAGCACAGAAGCAGACACTAATCTTGCAGTCCTAAGCTCATGCAAGGAGAGCATAAACCATACAAACCCAATATCTTCATTAGCAAGAGGAAGTGTAAAATAAACTGGCTGGAAGGGTTGATTACAAAACGTAGCTATAACCTCTGTCAGCCTTTCTTTTTTATTCTGAGTAAGACTGTGTGACACCTGCAGACAGGCACAGTGCTTCAAAACTTCAATATAAGATATTCGGTGCTCTTGCTACACTTTTTAGATATCAGTCATACCTAGATGTCTTCTTAACTAATCACTAAGAAACTTGTATAAAACATATCAATATCAACACATCAATATAGTCTTTCAATATTCACTTCTAACTCTTGTTTTTCAGGTGTCATTATCACTAAATGCTGCAACTAAAACTCATTAAGAATGTTTTCTCTCTGGCACACTTGTAAGCATTAGCATTCGGTGTTTTAAAGCTCATTGTGACCTCCAGAATTCTAATTTTAGGAAAAGTACACGTGCCCTATGACCGCTCCCTTGAGCCTGGGCCACTGGCTGTTTTAAGGATCATCCCGTTTTCCAGAGTTCTCCTTCAGTGCTCGCCAGTGCCCATCATTTCACGGAAATTACTGCGCTCTCTCACCTCATGGAGGCTGCGCAGGCTTTTGAGCTGGATCAGACAAGCTGAAGGACTGCCACCTCATAACACTACCGCCAGACTAATATTGAATATAACCGCTGCGGCTTCCCCCCAGAAAGCTTGCTCTTGCCTGAAGAACAAAGTACCGGTAGTGGTACTTTTATATTAAAAAGTAGCACTAGGAGTTTCAGAATTAGGGACCACTGTGGTGAAAACTAGACCCATTTTAAGAGACTGCCCATGCCTTTAAGAGTTAGTACCCAAGTAGAGGAAAATTGAAGACAAGGAAGGATGATCTACTCTCCCAAGGTAATACAAAAGGTCAGATCTCACCGTGAAAGAATCCTGGCTGCTGTGTTATTGTACTATTGCACTAGCATACCTAAATATGTGAAGCATAATCTACATAAGAGGAAAATGTCAGAGGAAAATGATACAAGCACTTTGGTATCACTTTAGTCCTGCTAATGCAGTTTTATTAAGTATTGGACTTAAATTGCAATTTGCTAAGTACAGCAAGTGATAAAAATGCAGTATCATCCTTCCATGGCCTAGTGTGCAGCATTTCCCTACACATTTCAAAGTCAGACACTCCTTACCTGTTTATTATTGCTGTTATTGATATCATATGAGCTTCTGTCAGCACAAACCATGACTCACCAAACCTCAGCCAGAACTATTTGTTAATGTTTGTTCAGCATTTTGAAAATGTAAAGTGCTTCATAAGTACTCGATGCCACAAACTCTAGCTACGAATATGACTCAGGATGGATGGGATAACAGGGCTCAACTCAGCACTACCTGAGTCCTGTTTCATCAGGCTGTAGCCCCATGATACACATGATAACCAGACCACAGAGGGCATGCATGCACAATGCCTTAGAGGTAATAACACACTACTTTTCTAGTCTGGTTTTTATTCCAAATTACTCTAGTATGTTTAGAGACTTACATAAATACGTTCATCAACTGCTAAAACACACCTGCTTCCAGCATGAAATACCAAGACGCTACGTAAGAGTTTACATGAAGTGAGACAAAACATCAGATTAAGTTGAAACTCTAAGGGAAAGTTAGGTAGGCAGAGCATAATCATCCGTTTGGATTTTGGCCAGAAGCTCTAGTTAATTCTTGAGAATAATGTCATGGGATTTTTCATTTCAGAACTTCTGTTTAACTCTCATGCTCCAAAAACCAGAATATGCTTTCTGAGCTCTTTATATTATCTTTAGATAACTGCAGTTCAAGGTTTGAACTATCCCCAACCCAGAAAGCTCGTAATCTTGACAGGATCATTACACAAGTCATTAATAATAGTAATTTAAATTTTAAAAACCCCAACAGCCCACAACTACTCTGAACAAGATAATAATACAAACAGTGCTGTATATTCAAAAATTTACGTTGTAAAGAAAAAAAAGAAAGAAAACACAATTCATCCATGTCAGAAAAGCAGCTCCCTGCTCTCTACCATTTCTTCATTTTTCTTATTCTTCTAGTTCCTCTTTTTCTCAGTCTTTAATTTCATGAGTTGTACTCATGTTCTATTAAAGCTTTAATTTCATGTTTTCAGAATCGTTTTCCCTATCTTCTGAGAGAACTCAAAGAGTGAAGTTTCTGTACGTCCTTTAGCCAGCCCTACAGACACACTGGAAGCTCCACGCAGCGTATCAGTGACTACTTGTCTTGTCAACATTATTTATGTGCCACCAAGGGAACTTTATTAAATTAGTGTCAAGAGGGCAGACAAGCAGCTTCCTGCAGAGGTAACAATAGTCTTTACTCAGACAAGATTGCTGAAGTAACTATTGACCTACATAATATGTTCTGGGACATCTGTAAGTATAAATCTTCCATCTTGATGTCTGTCTGCCATTTTATTTTAACGCTAGGGTTCTTTTCTTTCACATTAAGATTTTCTACTCCTTGCTAATGGCCATTTTTTCCTAAAGAAAAAAAATAATCCCTATTTATGGGCCATAAAAGGTCTTTGACAATGTCTTCATAATACAGCCTTCAGGACACAGTATCCGCTGCCACTGAGACACAGGTGGTTACACTGGTTCTCTCTCACAACACTGCTCTCTGTACCCAAAAGCTAACTTAAAATTATCTCACCCACCTCTTCCTTCTGGATCACTTATTAAACAATTCAAGAATAATATTTAGTATTTAGGAAACATTTTTTTTAATCACTCAAAATTCTCTAAAGACTTCTTGACAGCGAGAAATAATCATGCCCTGTCTCCCTCTTCAATTACCCACTGGGTGAATCCACTGCACATCGTGACATTAGTTTAAAGAACTAATTATCTAACTATAACATGTATCTAAAAATAAATTTCAGGCTGGACTGACAGAAATGGCCAAGTGCTCTGCTCAAAGTTACACTGAGAAAGAATGAATAGTTATAAGGAAAATCTAGACTTCCAAAGCACTTAACCTATTTCAGCTTGAGATCTTGCAATGTCCCGCGAGTTAAATACTCATGATGGTTCACCTGCATGGCCAGAGAACAGCTGAAACTCTAAGGATGCTGAAAGAAACTCTGCAGAACAAATAACTCATCCTCTTCCCTCCACTTCAGATCTCTGATCACTGTCTCGCGTGTGTCTCTGGAATTACATGGAAAGTCAAGCTCCCAAGCACGGTGTTTTAACACAGTAGTGGGATGGGGTTTAGCTCCAATGTCCTGACCGCTTTAAAACCTGGGTCACCGTGTCCTGCTCAACCAACACTAACGATGGACTACGGCCTTCCCTCATCACCACCTGAGGTGTCTCTGTGGTGCTTCTGAGGACTGTTGCCTTCCTCAGTGGTGTGTACACTTCAGTTGTGATTTCATGTTTATAAAACGCTTCCAGAAGAAAATTTTTGTGCAAATGTCATTTATCCATTATGAATGGCTACTTATGTTTTCTTGGAATCGCTGGCTGATGAACCGCCTCTCTAAAACAGTGCTGTCACCTGGCCATTGTATCATTCTGTAGAGGTACAGACAGCGGATACTCTTCTCCCAGCCCAGAGCACGAACTCATGATCATTTAGCCTGTACTGAATTGTTTCCATAATGTGGTTTCTGTCACACCATCAATGTGAGTATAATTTTTAGAACACGCGGGCATCGTTAACAAAACCCTAAAGTACAAAGCAGAGCTCAAATTAGAGGCATTGCTTCCTGTAGCATCTCTATGTGGTCACTAAATAATGGAGAGTGGAACAGAGAGGTGGGTTATTGTGCAATGAGAACAATGCGACCAAAGATTGTTATCAGGGACTGAGCAACGCTCTAGCAATATGGTTACATAAAACCTTTCTTTCAGAAATATTTCCACACTGCTACATTTGGAAGATGCAAACCTCATACTAAAAAGTAACTAGAATGGTTTTCAATATTTTAATTAATTATTGGATGATGGCATGGAGAGCGCACTTGCGTTTAAATATGGCTCCATGTGAGAAGGTTGCAAGGACTTCAGAAAAGTACCAAAATTCGAAGTGATGCAGGTAAGTAGGAAAATGGTCAGAAATCAAAAAACGATGTTCACTAAACACAAGTGCAAAATGCTACACTTAGGGGAAAAAACAAGTCAAACACAGTAAATGAGCTCCTGAGGTCCTCTCCAGCCTTCCCTCTCGCTGATTCTGTCATCTAACATAGTGCTGATACCAGAGAATTGAATGGAAATGCCTCAGCAAGACTGGAGTTCCTGTTTTTCATAAAACTTACTACTCCACTAAAAACACTGCAATATTTTTAAAAGTGTGAAGGTCTTAAAGGCATAGGGTGCAGCCACATCATGTCGTACTGGAAATTTACATTTCCTCTGTGACCAATTTAAGGCATACTGTACTACTGCTGTAAGAACTACATAGCGGATTCTGGATAAGTGAATTGTTGCTATTCTGAAATGAATATAAACCATGAGAATCATTTAAAAGCAGAAATCTATAGTAGGTATCATGTTTTCCATTTTCACGTGGTGGACATCTCAGAGTGATTGCCATCATGGGAGTACGTACTGTAACACAAAACCACAGTTACAATATGTATGGGTTCTCATGAAAACCAAAACTTGCTGACGTTCTGATAACCATTTACTTTTACTAATGCTCTAAAAACATGTCATTTGCTGAAAAGAAGATAGCCCACAAAAAAACTATAAAACTCTAACTTTGTTAAATCTTTGTTTCTTTATGGCGGTTTTTGCATGTGCATGTGTTATGAAGCCTGATACACCAACCTACTCGCTCTGCACAGGGTAAGAACTCTTGTACCCACATAGTTATCATCATATATCAACAGCTTGTGATGATGCCTGCAGAATCCTTCCTTGATAACCATATACTAAATAATTATATATATTTTTAATTACTAAAGGGCCTTGTCATCTACTTTTATATTTTAGTTTTCTTCTCTGAAAACTCAGTCTAACCTTTTCCTTGTAAAGAAAATTCTATTTGAAATTCATAATCAAAACTAGGAAGCTGAAGCCCTTAAAGTTATTGTTTGGTTGGTTTTTTTTAAGGCTGCATAGCAATAGAATGGGAACCTGAATTCTGAAATTGTAGCCTCAGCTCTGCTACAGATCAGTCGTATAATCTTTTGGGAGGCCACAACTACTCCCTGACTCTGAATGAGAAAAGTAATTCTTTCCTGACTTACTGGCGTCTTGTGGGACTTAAATCACAAAAGTTCATTTTAGGATTTGAAATATTCAGGTGAAGCAGGCTCAAAGATTATGGCAGTTATTTTTCACCAGTCTTTTCAGAACTGCAGCATTGAGACTGTGAAAAGGAAAATAAGAAAAACTGCGTTTTGATACATTTTACCTTCAGCCTTTTTCAAAGACAGCTCTGTACTTAAAGAAGTCCTTTACCTCTCACTGCCTCCTAAGCTGACCTATCAGTGATCTCCAGGGTAGCACCCTATTTCCATGCCCTAGATCCATGCCACTAAAACTTCTGCAAATTCTAACCAATTCTGACCAACAGATCTTATTCTAAAGAAAAGGAAGCATCAAATACTGAGACATGTAAACAACTGTTGTCAACAACCATGGGCATCAACTCATCCAATCAAATAAGCCACATAATAGCATTAATGTAGGAATAATTTAACTTACTGTGAGTGTCACCTACAGAAATGCTGTGTAGAAGGTATTTTAGAGGTTTTATTCAAAGTAACTGTGAAATAAAAAAGTGATTAAAATAAAAGCATTCTTTAACTAGTTGCCTGAGGGACGCATTAAACCAGACCCTTTTATAAAATGTTACAGACCCTTAGGTTATTGAAAATGATCGTAGTAAAAACTGTTCTCAGGCTGTGAGTTAACAGCTCACCAGATGCCCTTTTTTTCAGAACTGTGATGTACCAAAAAACCCCAAAACCACTGTAATGTTTTAAACTCACCAGCCTCGCACATGCCAGCATTCTGCAAGTAAGTACGGCACCGCTCCTTGTGCTCCTCTAATGAGCTCCTCTGCTTGTAGCTCCTTCCGCAAAACTCACATTTGTATGGCTTCTCCACTAGAAAAATAAGAGAGCAGCATAAAATAACCATGAGAGACTACTGAAACACTGTCTCCCTGCCATTCAAGTATACAGTTACTGATAGCATATATTCAGCTCATGGAGAATGCTTTAAATTTCTGTTAAGTTTATGAGCACTGTCATGACCACAAAATTAGGGCTGCAAAAGGGTGAAACCCCTTGGACAGGTAGAGTTCTCTCTTCGGCGCCCAAGCTCAGCACCAGAAGAGGGCTCACAATTAGACACCGTCCGCAGGAGCTCAGGTTCCTACAGCCCGCCTTTAGCTGGCAACTTCTTTTGGCGTAACTTCCCTAGGGAAGACCAACTGTACCGCTGCTAAACCGGGACTGCAACTGTCCCAACTGCCTGACCTAGCTCCTGTCTAGGCAGGATTTTTCAAGGATTTCATGAAACTGATACACTTAAACCAAACCAAAACCATACATGAGGTTCATTTCATTTCCAAAGACATTTATTGTAAAGCAAATTATGTTCCTGATTCATTTAAACTAAAGCAAACCTGTTTGAAACTCAAGATAGCCACACAGCCTTTCCCAGGGCCTCATACACAAGGACTGGAAGCACTTCCTAAATTATCTCATTACTGTTTTGTGAGCAGACATCTTCTAACACACCCAGGCAAAATATCATCCTTGTACAGCACAAATAGAACTATCCTTGCATTGTAAGCTGTGCAAAAAGACCATATTCCCTACTGTTAATGCAATTGTTCGCTTATTATGTGATTCACTTGAGAAGATTTTCTTTATACTGTTTAATAAGCCAGCTCCTAAAAACTTCAGTCACAATAATCACATGATGTGTTTGAAGCGTGATGTTTTTAGCATTGTGCTGGTGGGTGACAGTCACCACCACGGTGCTGGGTCTTGATTAAATCAGAATGTCATTTATCCATGTCAGATAATCTCATTTTTAACTTTGATTCTTTGTGAGGCTGAACTTTTTTTTTTCCTGTACAGTGCATTGCAGAGATAACATCTATCATTTAGAATAAATGTTTTTTTTCATAGGCCCCTGTATAACACAGGATATACACAAATCAAAGAGTAAGCACAACCTGGCTCTTGCAGAACTGGGGAAACTAAGATCAATTTATACCTGACTTGTTATTCAAGTCACCTCAGCTCTGTGCCTCCATTTCTCTCATCTGGAAAACGGATGGAACACCCTACCAGTCTTGAGAAAAAACACTGGCATTTGTTGAGCATGTTAAGACCTTCAGATGAAAGGCACTACACAACAGCAAGGCGTTACATGGCAATAGAGTTGTGCTGTCCTGGACTGTGCTCCTACAGCTATCCCAACAGCTCAGGATAGAAACGGAAGGAAGTCCCAGCAAAGCATATCTTCGCACTACTCCTCACATTCAGAGCCTGATGGCATAGCTCGCTCTGCTCACTGGAAAATACGCAGGAGTTATTTTGTGCAAGCAGGTATCGAGGCGGGCCATTTCTCACAGCACACAGCTGTGACAGCGGGCCTCCCTGTGCCCTCCTTCAGCATCAAGACTGGAGCTGAGTCCCGAGACAGTTCCAGCAAATGTCTACCAGCACAGCAGGCAGAGTGAGTGGTCACTGCTATTTGTCGACTCTTCAAAACTAGAGCGGCTGAGCAAACTTTGCTGACTGACTCTTTGTTTTCCATGCCTAGTGTCCCAGTGACACACATGTAAAACACATGAAGTGTCTTTGAAGTCACTTACCAGAATGTGTCCTTAAGTGACCTGTTAGCGCATCCCTCCTTTGGCAGGCATAACTGCAAAGATGACATTTAAAAGGTTTTTCCCCTGTATGTAGTTTAATGTGGCGGAGGAGGTTACCCTTCTGAGTAAAGGAAGCTCCGCACTGATTACACTGGAATGGCCGTTCACCTTAAAATGACATACAAAAAAGGACATTTAATGGTTACGTGGGTATCATGCTATCCTCATACCCTTTCCTTTTTGGAAGAGGAAAGAATGAGGTACTGGATCAATCTCTTTCTATAGAAACACACACAGCCCTTCCGTTAACTTCAGTGGGAGTTGGGTGCAGCTCTGGTGTCAGAGCTTCTGGTAACATATGTACAACTATTGAAAACACTGTACAGTTTTTCCATGGAAATAAGTGTTCTGGAGGAGGCTGATTCCAACAAGCTAGCAATTTTTAGACCAAAAAAAATATCTTATCTTACTGCAGGTCAAAACCTAACATGCTCATTTATTTGTTTGTTGCCAAAGTATAGCACAAAGAGAAATACATATATAGACTGGAAATGGCAGCACAAAACCAATCTAACTTGTGTTTTGTGCCTGAAATACTTAAATGACATAGTGCCTTTCATCCAAAATTCTTAAGATGCCTCACAAACATGCTTTTACTAACATTCAATCCTGATAAGAAGAGAGGTGGGTAAAGTGAGGCACAGAAAAGTGAGTAACTTGCTAGGGATCACATGTGACCATCAAGGACTGAACAAAGAAGTCTGGATTTTGGTATCCTTTTTTAAAATAAGTAGTCTAAATTACAAATTATTATCCTTTCAGTATTCAGTTCTTACAAGAATAATATAGGGATATTTACCAGTGTGGCTACGCTTATGAACCATCAAGACATTGAGGCTAATGCAGGCTAATCCACAGATATCACAATTCATTTTTCCACTAGCTGGCCTGACGTTGTCATATGAACCAGAATGTCTTTCCAGTTTAATGCTTTCATACTCGTTATATTCTCTGGGATAGGTGTAAGGCATTTCAGATTCTTCTGGGTTTTCCATAGGCTCTGAATTTAAAGCACTCTCCTCTCTTTCACTGTATTCACCTTTCACTTTAACCACATCATCTGCAGGCAAAACAAAGCACAAAAGTGAAAAAAAGCTCATCTTAGCCACAATGAGGTATCTTAGGAAAAAACTCACCAAAAAAATTACATAAAATTACATTATCGATCTTCCTTAAAGTTTTACTTAAACACCCAAAGATGAAGAAATGCAGTTTGAGACATGAATCTTCATGGGTAATGTACACTTAATGACACTCACAATGAGATAACCTTTAAAAATATTGACCTGCCTGTTAATTACCTTTGATGGATAATTTCCTTCTACATATTATAAAAGTATAATACAGTACAAACTTCTCCCGCAATTACAGGGTATTATTCAGAATTCAAAAGAAAATACTCATTCCCACAACTCACAATTAGCCTATAGAAATTAGTGTCTCAGGCTGTTCCTGTGAATTGGAAATACAGAAAGACACAAACTAAAAAAGGATACTTATATCTTCCTGTAGAACCTCTGGTGCTTGAAACATACCTAAGAAATATTTCTGATCCAGTATAAGACTTCCAGTGCACCCATGGTATAGATCCTCATCAGTGAATCCTAATCAATAAACCTGTTTTTCACTTGGAAATTACAATTTTTATCCGAAGATCTCAAATGTGGAGTGGCATCCAATGATCTTGATAGCTGTATCATAAGGTTACTATGTGGGTAAAACTAGCAAAGGCAGGGTAAAGACTTCCTGGTAAATAAATGTATCCCAGAAATGTGAAAAGATTTGTCCAAAGTCATACGGGGAGTGTGTGGCAAAGAACCCCAAGACTCATGAAGATCAGCATCCATGGCCTTTGAATAAGTTCCTGGACCTGGAGCCACATCCAGAGAAAACCAAAGACATTGCCTTAAATGAATGCAATTTCATGACAAGAGGAGAATGTAACAAGTAGCTAATAATTTACTAACAATAATGCTCCCGTGTAAAAATATAAGCAAATTGGTCACACTATATAAACAGCTGATGATTCCCAACTTATGTTGCGGAATTTTCTTTCCACTATTAACTCCAGCATTACCAGAACTCGCATTCAAACCCTCACTGATTGACAGGACAGCTTTTTTCTGCTTAAAGCTGACTTTTCCACCTAGACAAGAGCTAGGCTATGGCTGAAACTTGAGTTATGCCTCAAGCTACCAAGCGAAGAAAAGCACTAAGAGATAAAATACATAGTTTCCTGTTTGAAAGTATTGTTCTCGTGGCCACCTGCTCCTCTGTCAAACTGAGGGTTAGACAGTTAAATATGGCACTCAATCACTTGTCCTTTCTCCAAAGTACAGAACATGGACTGCTGAATATGTATTAGCTCTGGTTCTGAGTAATAAACCACATCAAATGCCAAGAACAAACAATGGGTGACAGCAAAAATGAGGTAGCAACATAAAATCAGCACTGAAAAATAAAGATGTGGCAACCCATACTTTCATGAAATCAAAATTTTCAACTATATTTTAGTGATAAAATCACTCCTCTATCCTGAATGTTTGCACTAAGCCCAATCTATCTCGCTTTGGGTTGAAGTGAAGTGGAAGAAACAGGTGGGTGATAATTTCTTCATCCTATGCAAGAATCCATGGTAGCGTGGAAAACTCAGAGGTTCCTCGTGGTGCTCTCCCTAGATGATGATATCCAGAGAAGGATGGCTTTTTTCCCCCCCATATTGTGTGTTTTTATCCCCCTAGCCTAGATGTTTTTTAGAGTTTGGTACTGGGACTGACTGCCCTCGTCCAGAAGAGCTCACGCAGGTTTGGGTCTTTGCTCAGAGGGTCACAGGGAGGTCTAGATTCACCTCCAAATGGGCCATTTTTTTCTGCACACCTTCTTCAGAACCACCTCTGCTTCCCATCCCGGGGATTCCTGCTTCCACTGAAACAGGGTTTCCTCTATAAGTACCTTCTGCTCCCAGCTTCACGTCTGAGAGTACAAGGGTGATCCTGCAACCAAGACTCCTTCAAAATTAGTTTATCGATCCATTTCCATCACTCTAAGGAAAAAAGAATTGCCAGTTGCTGAAAGCAGCTTTCAACAGAATCTCTTTTCCCAAATAAAAATATTTTTTGGCTGGTTTGTTGTTTTTTTTCCCTCTCAAAAGGAGGCAGTTCCAAAATAATTTGCTACATCCTGCACAGCATAGTAAAAGGAAGTACACATTGCAGCTGCACCTTGTTGGTACTTTCAGAAACAATTTCAATTCCCACTTTCTACTTAACGTCTCACCTTTCGTCTGCATCAAATGCACTTGCTTAGCAGTGGAGGGCTAGTTGTAACCTCCAACTGAGACGACTTCTCTACCGTTTTCTACTGTTTCTCACCACAAGTTCATGGCTCACAGCTTTTCACTCTTTTACGGAGTTATGCCAGTGTAGCATAGCATGAACACCAGTTTGAATTCCCCATGGCAAGCACTTGCTGACTGGCCCAAACTGGGCAAGCCATCCTATGATTCCACTGAGGAAAATAATACCTCTGCATTTTCCATATTGCACGCTGACTACTTGCGACACATGGTTTCTGATAGTCACAGAGAAGGACACACCTGAGTTCTGATCATGGCTTTTCCACCACTGCCTCCCCCCAGCAAACACCATCACTCCAGCTGTCAGTGACATCCCACCAAAGCCCAAGTGCTTTTCCGTTTGCATGTGGGCATTTGAGGAACCTCAACGGAAAAATTCACCTTCTGATGACTGAGAACCACAGACAGCATAAAGGAAGAGGCTCTTTTTAACCAAACAAATGTTAGAAGGGTTGGAATTTTTCTGTCCTAACACACCTGTTATTGTTCATAGAGTCTACTCTGCCTTCCTGACAGCAATACGGAAGCAGTCAGAGGAAAAGACAGCTCAGTACAGGCCAGCCTAAAATTAACCAAGTGGTTGCAAAGGGCCGAAGCAACCAAATTCCTTTTCCAGCCCTGACTTTTGCTCTGTGTACTGGCACACACAGGGAATACTGTGAGATCAGGAGATTGGCAGCTGTGTGGAAAGGTTTGTGTCTGTCACTTAGAAATCATATCAACGTATTTTAATGAGATTAGGGAGTTTCCAGGCTGGTCCAACATAACCAAGAGGAAGGTGGCTGTAACTTCAAGTAGAAAGGGGAAATTTAGCTGAAGAAAAACACAATTATCCCTAACGACACTAACAAAGTTCTCCCAGTTAAAAAAAAAAAGAAGTGCTTAAGAAAACAAAGAGGTAAGAGGAAAAAAAACATTCATGGTGTCCAAGCCAGGGAACTATTTTTCTTGAGGCAGTTCATGAAGGTAATGTACACTGCAGAAAAAAAAAAATGTAGATTTTACACAACAAAGTACCAGTGTGATGCGTTAAGGCTGATGCACATGGTTTCATTTCCTGGGGAGATGATTACAAGATGAAAGACATACTCCAGAGTAATATTTTTGTTTCACCTGAAACACTGTAAAAACAATGGGTTCTGGAAAAAATCCAAAATAAAGCTGTGGTGGCAACTTCAGACTGAGTCACCACATGAACAGTGTTTGTATATGTTCTATAAAATGCATGAATAAAAAAAGAAGTCAATAGCAGCAAACAATTAGGGCAAGTTAGAGTGTTATCTTAGCTATTCTCTCTAGGAGGAAGTCTCCGAAGGAAAACCCCCCAACTACTATATTTAATCCAAGACCTTGGCATCAAATATAGAGAAAAGAACATAAGTTTTGTACTGTTGTTAAGCAAAGTTTGCCAGCAGTGTTATGAAAAGCACGAAGAATGAAAAACAGAAGCTATTAAAGACAACGGCACAAAAGGGTGATGTTGCTCAAGTGTTTTACAAGGAGTGGGGTCATAATCATGAAATCCTCAGCACATGCAAAAAGTCAACGGGATAACAAAGAAACTTAATCATCTTAATGTGGCATTTTAATGATGCTGCTGATTTGCTATGCCAATTCAGAGATAATGAGCCCCTAATGCTACAGATGTTCAGCCAGACTAAAGGAAAAAAAGAAAAAAGAAAAGCTTTCCTTGTGTGCCATTTCCTAACTATCCAATTAAACAAATTGTGAAAGCATATAAATAGTTTACCAGGTTTTGACAGCTGTTAATAGGATTCAGATGCCGAAGAACAAGAAGGGAGTCTACACATGTGCATATCGAAGGATTCTTGTGACTACCTGGATTTGACAGGTATTAACTGATGATTCATCACCGTTATCTCCACAAATTGTCCCCAGAAATAGCAGTATAAAACCAAAATCTAGCGTACACATACCAGAGTTGGTCCCCTCCCAGAATGCAAGATTCCTTTACCTAAACTAGCTTGAAACAGAACAGACGTACATGGTGAAACTCAAAAAGTCATCGGAGTTTCCAAATTAAAGTCAGAATCCTGCATGTTTATGAAAAACACCTCTACAATGGAATTCACGCACTTCAAGATACATCATGAAGCAGAATCACCCCTGTTCCTTAATGAATAAAGAGAAGTTTGCAGTACATCCCATCAAAATTGTAAACTGGAAAAAAAAAAAAAAAATCAATGCTGTATCTAAGCTTTTTTTCCTTAAATAAATAACAAGAAGAAAACAATTACACATGACAAATGTATATATTGAAAATTTGGAGACTATAAGTAAGGGGGAATTATAAAACATGAAGTGATACAATAGTAACATGAGATTATTTTTTTTTAATAGAGGCAACACAGTCAGACATAAAGCAACTTTTATCCATGTCTGTCTTCTACACCACTGCAGTTATCAATTCTAGGGAAGGGAAAGGAGTTCCTGCCTTTTGGGCCCAATTTGGCTTTGGTTCTTCCACTGACTCCAGTGATAAGCTCACTTTTTTACAGCAGCAGCGATGCTTTTGTGAGATCGTTGTCTGACAACAAAGGAAGAAGCAATCGCCTAGGAGCAGCTCAGCCTTCAGCAAGACAGCAGTGGCAACACCAGTAACAAAGACACAGTGGCAATAAAGGAGTACTCCCTCGTACAGTGCGTACGCTGCTGGACTGGTCCCACTCAGGCATCCCTGCAGCTGAGATCCCTTTTTTGTGTCACTACAGGCCAAAGCAGATTCTTCTGCACTAAAAATCCCAAGGGCTGCGTTTCAGGACTTTCATTCTACAATGCACTAGAAAACCATAGACTTCACTTCCTTGACTTACTAAAAATTATTACTTGGACATATTGGCTTTGATTTTATTTTATCTTGGTGCCTTCCAGTATTTTCTTAGTACTGTTGTTCGCTATCTGTTTTTTTACGAAACTCAAGCATCTATTTTGTTCAGATACTCTATAAAGCATACTTGAGCGGTAATTCCTAAATGAACCAGTGCAGTATGCACCTGGTGGAAATTTCATTTCTAAAAATAGGAGAGAGTTTCACAATTCTCCTTTGTGGAGCGTATGCTCTATGGTAATGAGTTTCCTTGTTTTTATTGTGACTTGAAACAAAAATAGAAACAAATCAAATTGAAATGCAGCAATGAGAATTGGAAAGGAAAAAAAACCCAAACCAGGCATCATTTTCCAAGCACTCGGATGTGTATTTTCTACTTCATTAATACCAATGTCTTTCTATCATTAAAACACAGTATAATTTATCCAGTTGCACAATTAATTACAGCAACAACAAAAAAATCAAACACCACACATCATTTTTAGGACTTTCATTCAAAAGGTTCCCAAAATATGTTAAAGTTATACTAACAGAAATAGTGATAAAACTGAGTAGTGCCAAAGCTGGAGTTAAACAGGACAACTGCACAGCAACACCGGGCAGCACTAGGCCGTGATTTTGGGAAGGAAATGAAAAATAATGCATTTAACTGACACTACAAACAGAATTTGGGGAAGCAGAATGTTATTACCTGAGACAACGTGACTGGAGGCTAGAAAACTATGGCTACTACTATGCTAAAAACTATCACAGGATTTTTTTTTTTTTTTTTTTTAAAAAGTGTCAATAATTTTCTGTTTTTCCTGTACTGCCGATAGCCCCAGCACCGCACAGGAGCTCAGAAGATCAGAGGGAATGCCACCCCACAGCCCTGGGCCTACAGTGCCCAGATTTTTCCAAAGCCTGTCCCAGGTGAGTTTTGTTTCATTTATGACACCTGTTAACATTATCCTTTCAAATCTTAATATCTTTAAAGTCTCCCTCTTAAAAAAACAAACAAACAAAAAAATGGAAGAAACTGTATGAGTTCTTCCCTTCTGTTACAGTGAAGATAACATCACTTATAGAAAACATCTCTAAAATTATAATTCCTAAAGTCCAGAAAGCCAGATACAATCACAACCGTTAAATCAGACTTAAATTAGACAGTTAATCAGAGAACATCTGGACCTAACAGTCAGACTGAAAAAGGCCACATGTTAAATTCAGATAATCGCCTTCATTAGTTATATCAAGGGACCTATTACTAATACGACCACTCAGGCATGATCGTCTCTGGTCAACTGCTTTTTCAAATGAACTTCAAATCTGAGAAGTTGAAAGTGTAGTTTCATTTAGCCTTTTTAAATTCCTCTCCCAAAAGTCTTCCTTACAATGCAATATGCTTTAGTGTTTTACACTAAAAAAATATAATACGAAGAGAAAATATAATATCATATGGAGAACAGAGAAATATATGATAAACATCAGTGGAATTTTAACACCTATAAACCGAGGACAGAAGCTTGGTTAAGACGTTGCTCAAAATCCTCAAACACCATCACCTTCACAAAACTAAGTGTATTTATTTGATTCAACTATAAAAAAAAATCCAGTAGCAAGTAATCTAGGTTCCAAGACTTGAATTTTAGATTACAAGTCCATTCTCTACAAATTGAGGTTTTTATAATTAAATACTTGTGTTTGACTTTTATCCTAGTCTTCTATAGAAGCGCATCCATCCACTCTGTGTTCCCTTAGTGACATTCAGACCTGTACACCAAACCCAGTCCTATCTGGCAGAGGGGAAAGGCTTCTCCCAATTACTTGATTCTGACACCTGGCTGTTCCCCAGATGGCCCAGGGGTACCTGCATCTCCTCGAACCACTCCTGGAGGTGGTGCTCCTGCATCAGGAGAAACAGTCGTGGTGCCTGGCACACTGGGCAAGTGAGGTGCAGCACCAGACTGTTCAACAAGGATCTATGAAATTGACCTCTGAATTAAACAAAGTTCGTAACAGCTCCTGCAGAGCAGCAGGAGGAACAAAACAGGAACAAGACCTGGAGCCCTAGAATGCAGTGTGATGGGAGACAGTGTTGAGAATAGGGCAAGGCTAGCCTGAGGTACCAGAAGTAAAACGTGGCATCTAGCACACCATGCAAACTTTGCATAATTCCATTAAAAGTCACCCAGCAACAAGACACAACCCCACTGGAAACCAAGCTTCATCAATTCCAACGCTCATGGAACTATTTGCTGCATTTTAGCAAAGTTTCAACTCTGGTGGATTTATTTCTGCTTTCTGATACCTTTCCAGCAGCACAAACAGTAGTAAATCTGCCCCTTAAACTCACACATTTTGTGCCAAATGAGCAGCCTAGTTTGGGGGCAAAACATGAGTCACCTTAATTAACTGATTTCCTTTCCACCAACCCATATTTCTAAAAATGGATTATTTTCTACAATGACATGTGATTTGAATTCCTAGGGCCATTTTCTTCATTTTCACTTATTTCCTGCTGGGGGGTGGGGAAAGAACACACCACAACTCATCTGCCCTGGACTAGATTTTGGTTCAATGCCAAAGGAGTAAGTATTTCTCCCACCTTTAGTTTCAAGAAGTTCTTTTGGATGAATCCGAGATGCCCACTGTAGAACAACTGAAGAAAATGAAGTTTTAGAAGTTATGGAAAGGAGCCCATCATCTATTGAATAACGCTGTGCATCCATTCACCTTCCAGAACTTGTCTGATAACTTAGACTGACAGTCAGGATATCTCAAAAGCCAATTCTATTTTCTGCTAACTATAATGGATTAATTAGAGTAATAAATAGCTGCACTTTTCTGATTATTTTAAGGCAACTGGAATACCTGAGTTTCTGTGTCAGCCCTGGGCTACCCATCATGCAGGATAGTCCGAGCTGATGTCAATCATTCACAGGCTGTGGTGACACAACTGGCTGGGTTGATGTCACCGAACGTGCTTGGCAGCATTCCTGCCGCTGACAGTACAGTACTGTAGAGCTAAAACAAAGTCAAGAGGATCTTTTGTTGATAACACTCAGATGCGACTTTCAGTTCATGCGTAGCCACCAAAGCAGAGAGACCTGACACAGTTAAGCAGTACAGACTCTTTGCCTGGTTTTAACACTTACAGAAATCCCCTGTTAAGTGAACTTCTGCAGCACAGTGCTGCTGATGTTGTGAGATAACCCCTGAGTCCCATGAGCGGCAGGGCTCGATCTGGGCTTGGGAGATGTAATATTCTGATAAAAAACGGCACTTCCTTTTCGAGCAGATAAGTGCGTGTGCTAGCAGCACCACTGGAACCTCAGTACGCGCCTAAGCGAGGGTTTGTCATCCTCTCCTGTCTCACTCCAGCCTTTTAACCGCCCCCTTTCACACACCTAAATGCAGCAGCAATTAGCATCCATAAACCACAAATGTGGCTTCTATTTCTTTTCATTTCACAACCATGAAAGCTAGCTAACATTCATAACACCCAAAAAGTTGTCTGCCTCAACAGAGGAGGGAATAATTAAACAGTTGCGCTTCACTGTGACTCCCATAGGAAAGAACGTGGCTTTTTTTATTTAATTTTTACATTAAGGACACTTCAACTTTGGCCACCAAAAGTAACAGTGTCAGGGGCGCATAAAGAAACAAGGGAAATTAAGTGCCTCCTCCCCTATCTGCCTCATTGCTTGTCTCTTTTCAGACTAGATACAGGAAGCACCATGGGAACAGCGTATTTTTATGGTTGCAGACAAGCGTACACCATGTGCACCACAGCATGCAGTCTCCATTCCCTTGAGGCAAAAAAAGGTTTTTTCTTTCTTTTTGTTTTTTTTCTTGTTCTCCATCAAGCTTTTAATTAACATATCACTACAGCCTTCTGCCTGATTGCTTGCCCTATACTTAGCAATCATCATAGTTGAAGCCCTTTTAAAAGGGGTGTATAATAGGACATGAATTGTTTTCATTGAGTGGCATCTCACCTCCGTCAGTTATAGCACAGACAGAATGAACAACACGTCCAGCAGCATAGCATGTTTGCATGTGCTCGGAGAAGTACAAATATGGATTTGTTTGCTGAAAAAGTGGATTTTCTTATACTAAAAGAGCACCAGTTGTGATGACGTTTCAGCCCTATACATTAGTTTATTTAGTGCCTTTATGAAGCTTCTGTAGCCTTTTGAAGGGGTCACAGTACCACTTTCTGCAGACAAAGCATAAACGGCTCCACCAAACTAGTTAGACAACATCCAGATTGGACCAGGCTCCTACTTCTGCTTAAAATCTCAGAATAAGTCCCCACAATGTATTTAGAGTGTCACCCATTAATAATGCAAGAGTCACAAAAAATGTATGGTCCAAGAAACTGGAAGGTTACTACTTACTATGAATGCTTGAGGAAACACAGAAAAGCCAGACATAATTGTACTGAAGAAAAACACGCTATAGACATATTAAGGCAGTGGAAATCAGGCTATCAAACGTTTGATCTCACTCAGTGAGTCAGTGGCCTCATATTCTTATGAAGGCCTTCAGCAGATGGAACAAACCCTGTGGGCACAGATCATGCAGGGCTTCAGGATTAAAAAAAGGAGAGATTTCTGTGATGCAGACTATCACCAACAATGAATTGCGAAGATGCTGAAGTGGAATCGCTCACTCACAAAAGAGGTGGATCACGAATACCACGATTAACATTTATGAGAACCACACAAAGGTTTTTCATTATTTCTCTTTAAATTCAATATGCAATGAAGGTATTAGAGATCACACCTGGGAAAGTACCAAATACAGGTGGTTTTTTGTTTTGTTTTGTTTTTTTCTTTAAACAGATAGACTTTTCAGGTGTAGGCACGACATAATCCATTTCCCAAGAGCCATCATCGATACTGATGGCATTTCTATTCTCTGATTCTGGAGAATACTATATATTCATTTTTACCAGGGTTAGTGATCCCCATACGATAATACTCCCACCAAGGGAGCACTGTCAGAATGTGGTTTCACTTATCTAGAAGACAGACAGATAGTTACTGACCCACAAGGACTGCTCAGTGACTAACGTAGCTGCTACTGTTGATCTGCAATTTATGTAGTAGGCATGACGTGAAAGCTAAGATTATTTCTGAATTTTAGTATCCAACAAAAACTGAACTGGCGTTGTTAGGAAGAAATTTAAATGCATGTACTGGTATTGGCACAGCCTAAAGTTCTAGCACAGCATGCTTAAATATTTAAGATTTATTGTGCTTCCGGTATCAGAATGACTGTAGAGAAATCTATGTGAGGCAGTGAAGAAAACACAATGTGTATATTTTATTTTGTGCCATTTTACACTGACATACTGTAGCTATGGTTTTTGTATATTTAAAACAGCTTTCTCCTAGAAATCATCTCTTTATTCCTGTAGTGAGAATCAAAGAATAGGGTGCTGCGGTACTGAGTAGGTTCATACTCACTTTATAATGAATGAACGCCCTAATGGTAAGGGAGTCTATCAAAGAGTGACCTGACGTTTTCTTGAGAGTTATAGCATTATCTTTGAGATGTGAATTTTCAGTAGTTGTATTCCAGAACAAATTGTAAAGAGACTTTACGAGATCAGCAGCAATATAAAAAATGAATGGTATACAAGAGCAATATCAATATAAACATTCTCTTACAAGTGTTTAAGTTGCACCTGACATAAATGTATGGAAAAGAACCTGAAGCTGAAGGGCATAGGACAGTCAAGGAACGGAAAAGAAGACTTGGTTGCTGCTATGAGACTGTGCATGCCAGCAGAATAGACAGGGCTTCTGGTGGGGAGAAGACCGTACCTCTTGTATGGTCAATACTGAGGGGTTTGTGAAGAAACCCTGTATCCACAGCTTAGTGATGAGGAGGAGCAGAGGGCATGGCCACTGGGAAAGCAGAGGGAAAAGTGAGCTACCGCGAGAGGAAATGGCATAAGGGATGGACAAGGAGCTGGAATATGGCTGTGAATATTTTATGTGCTGTGGAATCTGAAAGAGAGATCAGATGCCTTGGATGTAGAAAAGGCTCAAGCCTTCCATGTTCTGTGGATAAAAACATCACGCTTCTCTTTATAGTGTAACCAGAGCAGAACTCACCTGCCCAAGCTAGATTCTACACCGCAGGCATCTATACCAAGCTACTCTCCACTATAAATGGAGTCCTGCTGAGAAGCAGCTACTCTGGGGACACGAGGCATTTCATCCTAAACCAGACACCCAAATCTGGTCAGAAAATCTGCGTGCTCTCTCTCCATCAACTGTCAAGAAAGGTCAGATACCACGACAGTTCTAGACACCAGAGCTGTAGATACCTAAGTGAGATTAATTTCACCCTCCTCACAGACTCCTTTGCTAGCGCAGCACCCCCTTGAGTGTTTTATCTAAGTTTTGTACTTTGTAAATAAATAGAAAAAGTTTAATCTTTAATAATGCAAAAGTTTAACCTCTGAACATTTCATTTTAGTCCAAAACAAAGTAATCACATTTATGTTACAGGGAACAACCTGTTACTTGGGCAACCAAACCAGAGACAATTCTTTAGTGATTTACTTGATTCATGTGATATGTAAACGCTACCTCAAAACTACTAACCAAAGCCACAGAAAAAAAATTGTCTTGACACTGCTGTACTGCCATGGACATGCAGTACTTGAAAGGCAACGTGAAACTGGTAAAATACTGTATGTCTCTTCCCCAGTATATGTATACCACATCCTTTACCAGGCAGCATTTTTCACTGTTTGTGGTTGAGAACTGGCATAAATGAACACGCTCAGCTCACTGGCAGGAATGTTTATTAATGCTGTGATTTCAGTTTATGAGCTTCTACATCAAGGAGGAAATTCAGTCTCTTGCTCTGTATCTATGTCACATACACATACACAAATCCTGAACTCTGAAGGCCTGTAAGATTGCTGAGTCCAGGAGCTGCTTTTTGTATCTTTTATCCATTAAGTGAAGAGGGCCTACTAGTTTTTAAAGATACACATAAATACACATTTATGTAGGACCTCTTAAATAAAAAATAGTATGTATCGTTTTAATATTTTATTCATACCTGTGTCTTCTTTCAGAGTTGTATAGGAAGCAATTACTGTTCAAATTAAACAATAAACCTGGTAAACTGTCCAACCTTCTGTTCACCCACAGTTTATAGTACAGGATTACTGCTACAGTTTTAAATTTTACAGGGCGGAGCTGCCCTCTGAATTCAAGGTAACTTGTCCTTTCTTTAAAAAAAAAAATATTGCCAAGTTTTTTTTTCAGATATCAGAGTAGGTGAACAACATCAATAAAAAGTGCAATCCTAACACATACATTTGTCATACGCAAACTACTTTTAAGAATTTGTATGCTACAATACAAACACACATTAAAAGAGCTCACCATATGCACATGCTTTTTTATCTTGCTATCCATATTTCATGGATCCTGTAAAAGTGGCCTTAATAAAATGCACATGAGGTTCCCTGATGGAAAACACTTGCTCCTCCTTTAGAGTATGTTGAAATGCTCTAAGCTAATTGTATTGTTATTCCTTTTACAGAGATGCAGGAAAACCAGAGCCATGATGCAGAATAAACTTTCTAATCACTCTCATAGCATACTCAGATGAATAAAAAGACAAAATAACTATTATTTTTCAGAATTCAATCTACACTTTACCTCCTGCTTCTTCATTAGACTGATTGTGTTCCTTCATATCTTCTGCATTATCCATACTTTCCATTTCCTGGGATTTGTTCAGATTACAGTCTGTCAAAACCTCCTGTCCTTCTGAAAAAAACAACCAACAACCCAATAATTAACTATTTATGCTTCAAGAATATTTCCAGGCGATTACCTCCAAGCATCTGCAAACTTCCAGTATTGCTCAGGACGCCCACAGTTGTTCCTATAGATGCATTAGTTGCAGTTTGGTTGAATGGATATGCTTCCCAAAGTCCTATACAAACTCTCACACAGAGTACACACCTTTAACTAAGTCTTAAATCTGAGCAAAAGCTTAACACTTCAAGTTGTTCTAAATGACAACAAAACAGGAATAAAATCCAGTATACGTAACCCTCTATATCATATGTACTCTGACAACTGATACTAGCAGATAAGCAAGCAAGCTCTTCAGAGCATGGAAAAGGAATCACAGCTCTACTTTGTTCATTTGGGCAAAATATTAATCATTCTGGCCCCAGGCCAGGAAACTGCTCAGGCACGTTTCATCAGAAACCTCTTTGAACCCAGTTGCACTTCTCTGCTTATTTCATATATATCCTTTTAAACATCAACATGATCAGAAAGTTTTCTGCTGCTCACCATGGCAGCAGTATGTCCCAGAAATCACAGCCTCTCTTCTCTGAAATAAAGCCAAATTTTTAACTATAGTGAAGTTTATTTGGGTGAAGTTTTTCAAATAAAGCCACTTTCATAAAATCCATGATACAGACTAACTCAATATTATGCATATTTCTGTAAATTTCGGATCAGTATTTTCTTTAAGAAACTGACAGTGTTTTCTTTCAACAATCCTGTGAATTTTTGAAGTTCACAGCAACCCTGTGAAATTGCTGTTAAAAATTGTTTAACTTATTAACAGTTGGATAGTAAAAAACCCAATCCTTCTCAAGCTAAATATAACATTGGATCTGAAAAAAGCTTTACTTTTTTATTAACAAGGAAGTAAAACACTTGCCCGACTCAGACAAGAGGTTTGTTTTCATATTTTCAGAAAAGCAGCCAACCAAAAGAATCACATTGTTCTTGCTTCCCTAATAAAATCTTCCAGCTTTCTTCTGAAAACATTTCCTTTCCTACTACACAGCCTTTTTTTTCCCCCTTTAGTATTGTTTTCCAATATTATATTGAACTTCCACAGTTTTATTTCAATTCTAGGATTTACTTTTTGCCTTCAATGCCCACCTTTATATTTGTGACTGTGCTAGTCAGTGTGCTGGGAATCTAAACAAGCTGCAATACATATATTTTTCTCAATTTAAATATAAAATTTTCTAGAGAGGGTGAAAGAACATAATTTGAAGAGCACGGTACCTGCAGCCATGGGCTGTTCCTGAGAATTACTTAGGTCCATACCTGCCTGTGAATCTGTAAAAGACACAAAAAGCAGTCTGAGTTGCTTAATATTTAGAACCATTCATGACACAGTTGTTACAATCTTATAAATTCCCGCTTTCTTGACCAAAAGCAAAACTGAAAAATGCTCAAAGAAATAAACACCAAATAATCATTATGTTTCATTGTACAACTTCTTTATATCTTCAGCACTGGCATGTGCACAGAAAAGGGATTAAGTATTTTCTAACTTAAAAAAAATTATAGAACAGAATAACTTACACTTTCGATTTAACATCTCATTTTGCACCCTGTGAGCACAGCATAGCGGCAGTAACTCTATATGAAGTGAATTTCTATAAAGCATGAAGTACAAGGTATTTTTACATTACTTTTCCAATACAAAAGGAAAACCCTATTACCTTCCCGAGACCTACTTGGTTTGCATGGGAATGCAAGTCTAATTCCCATTTAGAAATTCTGATAGGGACCACGTGTCAGGATTTTTTAAAAAATTTTAGCGGATGATATATGAGGCCTGGTTTGCAAAAGTGCTGAGCGCTCGGCAGACTGCTCTGAAGACAATACAAGCTGCAGGTATTTACATCGCCCACTCTCCCAATTTAGGCTGGCGAATTTAACTGGAGGCACAGATCCGACCTGTCCAGTTAACTCTTTACTCCATGCCTTGCTGTCTTGAGATTTCATTGATATGAGTGTTCAGTGTCACAGCTACCTGCTTCCTTCCTCCTTTCTTTCCTCCTGCTTTTTTTTTTCCTCTTCTTTTTTACATACCAGAAAATCTTTTATCATCTTTGAACATGAAAAATAATAGCTCCAGGACTCGTAAAATTCATTCCTGGCAGTTACATAACAGAAATACACAGGCAGTGGCCATGAGGTGTTAACCACGAGTGACATTTACCCCATAATTATCTATCTTTACCACCACTGCATATGGAACATTTTTGTGGTCTCTGCAACGTCAAAATGTAAAGCTCTGTTAACTCTTCAGCAAAGAAGCCCGGTATCAGATGAGGTTATCCAAAAAACTGCACGAATAGAGATTCTGATGCATCCAACAAAATAAAGGCAAACTCAGAGAAGAAAAAAAACTAACAATAGAACTATCCAGGAAATTTTTTAAATGTTTGGTTTTGCTGTCTCCTAAATGAAAGCATCCAGCTCCCATTTCTCAATAATGGGTCTGAGAGTTACATTATGCATGTAGATCCCATTACTCTTAACAAGCTATTACCAAAGAGCAGCAAGAAAAAACCAACGCATTTAAGGATGGACTTATTAATGATTCAAGCCATCCAGCAGTGGCCTGAGCTCTTCAGGGTGTAACTCCTGACTGAAGACAAGTTGTTAAGCTATTAGCACTTACGAAATGTACCCTAAAATTAAATCAGAGCTCCTACCCTTTCATGCAAATTTAGCACGAATGCAAGCTTTTCATTAAGTGTCATTTAATAGAGGTAAAAATGTTGCCTGGTGTCATAAACAGTCACAGAATTAAATAACAAAAAGTTCAAATATTTACTAAATCTGGGGGGGGGGGGGGAGGGGTTAATAAATAAGATCAAGGAAATACAGAGTTACGGTTCTTAATTTGTCTTTGTTTCATTTTATCATACCAGGAAAAGTGCGGTACAGAGAAGCAAACAGACCAATTTATACTGCAAATAATGATAGGGAAACATCAGTAAATACAGGGTACATGAACAAAACTCTCTCTAGTATTGATTTTAATTTTACATTGCAATAATAAATTACACAAACCCTTGTAATTGTGCAAATAACTGAGCTTTGGGCAAGACAATGAAATCCCCATTATTCTGTAATACTTGAATTCAACTTTAATTACATTCAGAAATCCTGTGCATTTGCCCCATTTGGGCGATAAAGCACTGAACTGGTCAAAGCCCCAGCATTAAGGAAAAAGGGTGCCTGCTGGGTGGGGGTAGAGGTGTGGTTTGGAAACTCTGCAGCAATTCTGCATTTTCCGGGGTTGCCAGGAGGTCTTGAAACAAAGAGTTAGAGCCCCTACATGGCTGCTTCAAATCAGAGAATTCTGCATGTATTCTGATATAAATATATTGGTTTAGAAACCAGGACATCTCCCGAGCACACAGTTACTCCAGTCAGGATGCATACATTGCGCTAGCTTATTGGGTAAATCACATCAGCGCAAGCTTCTGGGTACAGGGTTCAGTACAACACCCCGAGCAGCCGATGAACTGCTCTGAGCAGCTCCAAACCGCAACTCCAGCACAACTTGCTGGAGAACAGTATTGCCTGACCTATGCGACAGCCCAGCAGGACCCGTTCAGCCAGTCCTCCAACACTCATCTGTTTAATTTTGAGATCATCTCTGCGTATTTATTTATATTTTGTTGAGCAAAACAGGTTACTGTCTGTGACAGGCTGCTGGGCACTACAATCCTTCTGAGGAGATAAGACCAACGACACACCACAGAATCATAGAATCATCTAGGCTGCAAAAGACCCTTGGGATCATCGAGTCCAACCATCAACCCCACTCTACAAAGTTCTCCCCTACACCATATCCCCCAACACCACATCTAAATGACTCTTAAACACGTTCAGGGATGGTGACTCCACCACCTCCCTGGGCAGCCTATGTATAGGCCATATAACGTTTCTCTTTTTTGTTGAGAAATATCCCAGTCTTTGTATCACTTTCAAGCCTCCAACATTCACGCATCAGTACCTGGTTTCTTTATGATATTAGTCCCAAGCAGCTTCTTACAGCCTTAGTGGTCTCTTAATATTTAACCTCCAGTCTCTTTCCCGAGTATTTTAAGACAGATCCTTCACCGTGTCCCGTAAGGGTGCTAGAAGGAAAAGGTCTAGGAAGCTTCTGTCCCTGATTCTGTACAAATAAGACTGTATTTCTACCTAACATTCAGAAAAGCACAATGCAGGAAATCACTTACAGAACACGTTAGTCTTCCCAAGCTTCAGAGGGATCCACTGACTAGGGTGCATGGAAAGGAGACACTCGTCCTGTGTGTGTTGCAGCTGACGCACAATTTTAATTTACAAAGCAGAAGTAAAATTCATGTGCTTTTGAAACCAATCCTTAGCCATCCTGTGTTCTACTCCAATAGCCAAAGTGAGCAAAAATATTCAAATAGCTCGCTAAAAAAAGTGCTCTGGCATTTTAATGCATAACTGTATTAATAGTTTATCCCGGTATTTGACCAGTTAATAGAAGCAACAAAATAGCCTACCTGTATTTTAACCCCCCTAAAATGGATGTTTTTCAAATAAATGATAACACTAATACCCTTCTATCATCAATACAGCTATAGGCAACAGCACAGGAGGTACATCTTGAATTATTATAATCTTACCTGTTTGCATCCAAAGCGAAAACAAGAACGTTGCCTTTTTACTGCCAGCTGCACTTTTCAACCCAACAGCACTGCACAGGGGACATCTTTTTAAATCCCCTATACTCTTAGTCCCTCTATCACAGCATATGGAGCAAACACAGCTTGTTTCCTTGTCTTTGTGCCAACTTGAGAGGCACAAAGAAGCCAAAGTCAAACACCAATCTTGGCCACCGCCCTGCAGGTAGACTCCCACAGCCTTATCCCTAAATGCTTGCAGGGGAGACAGTGCCTTTGCTATGTATAGCAGTCAGCCTCTGTTACCCCAGCACGCACTGTACTATTAAAGAGAGAAAGCCTATCTAATTTCCCCACTGAATGGCCGCTTTCAGCATTTAGTCTCAACGGCTTTCTGAAGAAGGTACCTGGACCAAATAAATTCTTTGCACTTTTAATAATAGCGTCTCTAGCACTTTGCTGCTCTTAAGCGCCATGTAATGTTTGAAATGCCATGGGCATTTTAAGTGCACATGTCATTTTGGGAAGAAATCCTGATCACCAACGTGTAACTTAGGATAACATTTTTCACATGTTGTAGCATATGACCTCCTGAAACCAGCAGAATATCTCCTGGTAATTCAACGTGTTCATCCCAGTACAGCAAATGGAAATGAGAGCATGAGGTCAGTTCTTGTGATCGTTGCAAAAATAAACCAGTCATGAAGAGATCCAACCCAGTAAATTGCAGATTTGGGCTTCCTAGACCCAGGTCTCAAACTCGTACTCTTGCCAGTGCCTGTCTCCCTGTCAGTGACCGTACTGAGCCTCCTCGCACTGAGCACAGAAACTCAAGGACAGAAGTGTTACCCCTTTGTCCTCAATGGCAAATTTCCCATCAGCTCCAGTGGAACCAAGATTTTCTCAAGACCCATGGAAACAGAAGCACTTGGCAGCTACTGTATCCAGAGATAATAGAGTGTATCACCATCTTTTACATTAATTCCATCCCAAACATAACAAGCTCAGGCACATTAACTGATCCTCGTAATCCCCACTACACAACTAAAATCTGAAGGATTATTTGCGTGTTAAGTGTACAAGAAATAGAAACACAAAAAAGAGGCTTCTCAAATCATCTCAGTTGTAGTGGCAGAAACATGACTATTTTCTAATCAGAGACTAAAATTACTGACATACCTAAAGAGCTTTCTTCTCCCACAAGAGATATACAGTGGTCCCGACCCAACCAAGAAAATGAGGCTGCATTTTTAAGTACCAAACTGCCACCAGACCCATTCTTTCAAAACACTAGTTACTCTCTCAAGCAGCGATAGTCTCAATTAAGTCAGATTCTATGAGAGTAAATATTTAAATACAAACATTTTAAAAACCGTTAGCAAAGGATAATACATTTTTAAATAGACACTGCATCTAACTTAAAATGACCAAAAACCTCAAGTCATTGAGGCACAGCGGAATCTAAACTCAAGCCCTTAAAACGATGAGTTGAAATAAGAATATCCACTTCTGAAATAACAAATCAAGTGATGCTTTGCACAGCTTCTTTGCCAGACTTGTTAAAAAGACCATTAATTTTGCTTTTCTTCAAAACTAAATTACGCCGTAGCCGAAGACTGACTCACAACTCGTTTTTTGCCGCCTCAGAAAGTTACACACACGTTTTACAAGCAAAAAGAAACCAACACGCCTTTTAATTCGTTAAAACCTAGAATACGAACAGGAGGTAAAGCCGGCTGTAAAGCCTAACTTTACCATACATACTGCGCTGCTTCTGAAATTAAACAGAGAGGGGGGGAAAAAGCCCCGTTCGTTTCCTGCTTAATTGCAACACGCGATTAGAGCGTGCGGCTCCGGCGGCTGCAGGACAGACCGCGCCGGGCAGTGACCGGGAGGTGGAGCGGGGGGTCGGCGGGGAGGACGGGGGAGCGGCAGCGCCTCCATCCCCCTCCCGGGGACGGGGAAAGAGCGGGGTCGTTTCTCACCTTCCATGCTCCGGCCGCGGCTCCCGGTTCCACCTGCCCGCCCGGGCCCGGGGACTGTCAGCGGAGCTCACCGGCCCGGCCTCGCCTCCCCCGGGCACCGCCGCATCCGGCCCGGCGCTCGGCGGGTGGAGAGCGGCGCCGGGCGGCCACCGGCGGAGCCGACCCGCTCCCGGCCCCGGCGACTTGCCCGCCTTGGAGTTCGCCGCCGGGGCTAAGGGGGAGCTGCTCGGCAGGGACACCCGTGCCAGCGGCGGTCGAGGGTGTGTGTGATTTGGGGGGCTGGGGGAGGCCCCAGCCATTCTCCTAGGACAAATGATATCAGACTGTGAAGAGCACCTCCAGCCCGGTCAGCACGGGTTCCTCAAGGGCAGGTCCTGCTCGACTGTCCTGGTCTCCTTCTGTGACAAGGTGACCCGCTTAGTGGACAAGGGAATGGCTGTGGCTGTTGTCTACCTGCACTTCAGTAAAGCCTTTGACACTGTTTCCCACATCATTCTCCTGGAGAAACTGGCTGCTCGTGGCTTGGATGGGTGTACTCTTCGCTGGATGAAAAACCATCTGGATGGCCTGGCCTAAAGAGTGGTGGTGAATTGAGATAAATCCAGTTGGCAGCCGGTCACAAGTGGTGCTCCCCAGGGCTCAGCACTGGGGCTGGTTCTGTTTAATATCTTTATTGATGATCTGGGCAAGGGGATGGAGTGCACCCTCAGTCAGTTTGCAGAGGACATCAAGTGTTGATCTGCTTGAGGGCAGGATGGCTCCACAGAGGGGTCTGGACAGGCTGGCTGGATGGGCCAAGGCCAAGTGCCGGGTCCTGCACTGAGTCACAACAACCCCATGAATGCCACAGGTTGGGGGCAGGTGCCCAGGGGAAAGGTGCCCAGCAGAAAAGGACCTGGGGGTGTTGGTTGACAGCTGTCTGCATATGAGCCTGCAGCGTGCCCAGGTAGCCAAGAAGCCAACAGCATCCTGGCCTGTGTCAGGAATAGTGTGGCCAGTAGGACTGGGGCAGTGATTGTCCCCCTGTACTCGGCACTGGTGAAGCCCCACCTCAAGTGCTGTGTCCAGTTTTGGGCCCCTCACAACAAGAAAGATATTGAGGTGCTGGAGCATGTCCAGAGACAGGCAACGGAGCTGTTGAGGGGTCTGGAGCACAAGTCTTGTGAGGAGCGGCTGAGGGAGTTGGGGTTGTTCAGCCTGGAGAAAAGGAGGCTGAGGGGAGACCTTCTCCCTCTTACCTGAAAGGAGCTTGTAGTGAGGTGGGTGTTGGTCTCTCCTCCCAAGTAACAAGCGATAGGAAGAGAGGAAACAGCCTCAATTTGCGCCAGGGAAGGTTTAGGATGGATATGAGGAAGAATTTCTTCATCAAAAGGGTTGTCAAGCACTGGAACAGGCTGCCCAAGGAAGTGGTTGTCACCATTCCTGTAGATGTGGTGCTCAGGAACATGGTTTAGAGGTAGTGCTAGGTTAACTGTTGGATGTGATCATCTTAAAGGTCTTTTCCAACCTAAATGATTCTAGGATTCTATGGGAGATAAGCTCTTTCCCCACGATCAGAGGTGGCTCCACAGTTAATGAAGCCATGACAGGTCCTTAGGGAGGAATACTGTCATGAGCGAGACCAAGGGGAGCAGCTCCAGGAGCAATAAACCAACGTAGGAGTAACCCTACCCTCAGGGCTTAGACACACTCCCGTGCTCAGGGCCGAGGCAGCCAGGTGATGACACGGATCCCCAGCTGCCCACCACAGCTCAAGCTAGGTCAACTGTCCCCTACAACCCATGTCTCCACTTGCAAGCATTATCCAACAAGCAGTGTGCCCTGTCTCCTCCCAGCTCCCTCGGCGCTGCCAGCTGGGAAGCCATCTGACAGCCCCTCCTGCAGAAGGGTCACCAGCGAGACTAACGGATCCACCACCCATTATGGACATCAGTCAAAAATGCTACTTGGTGTCTTAGGGAGCCCTTCGCCTTTAAAGCAAGCGCCCAAAATAGCGCGGGAAAGCTGTTTGTGATGACTTGGGTTAGGTCACTCAAGGGACAATAGCTATTCATACGGAGAGTTCAGCAGGGCGACACGGAGCTATTTTGCGTTGGCAGGCTTCTGACTCACTTTATGTTACAGTGCAGAGCCAGGCAGTGTAAGCCTTTATTAGAACTGGTGTGGCGATTGTGCGCTGCGATGCCCACGCACATGAAAGAGCAGCTTCTTTTCTACATACTTCATTTCCTTTGTGTGCCATTCGTCCTGGCTCTGTTTACACATCATGTAAACATGGTAAGGCAGCCTCAACTGCTAAACGAACGCTGCTTTCTTTGCATTATTTGTTAATAGATCACACATCTCAGACTGTACATTGAAGTTAAATGACTGAGATAAGAGTAAAATAAAATTTATGTTGTTAGCTGTTTTTCTTAATAGCATTGCTACTTAAAAGAAAATCAAGTTACAAAATAGTTTAATAAATTAAAGCAAAGATTAATTTCACTCATAGTACTTGGGGGATTGTTAAATGACAGCTTTTGTACATTTAAGACAGAAGTCTGAAAATAGGCTCCCTCTACACAGCGCTCGGATGGGGCTCTGAGCACCCTGCCCTAGTACAGGATGTCCCACAACAGTGGGTGGCACCAGATGACCTTTGCGGGTCCCTTTCGACCCAAACCCTTCTACGACTCATGAGGAAGCACGAGCTGTGCCAGACCAACGCAGCCTCCACTTCATCTGCAAGCTAAGCACTACTCATGGCATTGTGCTTCACCCAAAGCCCACAGCAAATTACCAAGAAAAGGCCTAAAAAGATAATAACTGGCCTAGATCTCAGATCAGCAGAGAACATCAGCACAGAACAGGCCATACCTGGCGTGCTTCGACAACACCACACTTCGTGTTTGCAGCTTTGAACTCTGATGAGCCAGAGAGAGAAAAAGTAAAACAACCACCCCACGACGCTGTAGATGGAAGGCTCGCTGATCATCTTCAGTGTGACCAGGGCAGCTGCACTTTGGGACCCTTGGGGTTATTGCTGCATCTGTTTATTACAGTTTTATACTTATTTCATCACATTGTGCTTTGGAGTCAGGGTTTTTTTCTTGGCCCTTTAAATCAGCTATATTTTAAAACTGAGAAATTAATGTTTTGGGGTAAGAAGATCGATGGAGGCTTAACGCATTTTTGTTCCTTTACTATGTTTTCCACAAAGGGGTCCAGAAATCAGTAACAACGCAACTTGAGAATCTAGAAATTAACAAAGTGGCAAATGAAACTGATCTGACCTGATCACTTGGACATAAAACCAGGGAGCAAGTGTGAATTACCATAGCTCAGGAACAACATGGAAACGTGATTCTCCTACTTACTTTCTGTGTTGTGTCAATGACTCCTGCTTAAATTGACGTTTTTCCATCACTTGGAAAAAGAATCTGGAAATACAATGATAAAATAAAAAAAGATGTCTGGGGTAATCAAGACCAATTCTCTGCTATTCCAGACAATCCCGTATTCCCTTTCCAGAACCATTTAGTAATTAGGAAGGTTTCTTGCTCCTATGAACTTTAAGGAAGCCCTGAATCTACTGCACGATGATCAGAAACCTCTTTCTGTTTTCCATCCCAGGATTATTCATGGACATGTTCTCTACTGCCAGACTTGTTCTCTAATTTAAATCTTTACTTTCTCTCTCATTTACCATCAGATATTCAATCATCTCTTCTCTCTGCTTTTATATCAAGGGCAGAAATCAAGAGAGCCCGGGTCTGCCAGCATATACAAAGTACCATGATCCTCATCGTGGCCCTCCTTTGCATTATTCCCTCTTTAGGTCATCCACCTTAAAGATTAGAGACAAAACTTGTGCTCTGCATCCCAGATAACACACAGATTCACACGACCCTGTACTCCTGGAAATATTTCTACTTATTTCCTAGGATAAAATATTTGCCTTTTTAATGATCAAATATCTGTGCACACCACGATCAACAAGTTTACAATAGATTTTTTCCTCTTCTATCATTTCCTACTGACCAAGTTTCTAGCCGTTAGCAAAAGCACCTCGTAATTCATAAATACATGACTTCTGTGAGTCTGTGACTTCACATTTTGTCCTATCAAATCCCCACCACCATATTACCCTATTCTTAAAGATAACCACCTTTTCCTCCAGCCCCTGAGTTTACAAATCCGCAGCAATAATTTATCAGTCTGTAACTTAGAAATATCATAGACTAGAAAAGGAATAAGTCATTTGACTAAAAACACAGACCAGCAGCCTAAGTTTATAAAGATTCAAAACTGCAGACAAAGCTTTATAGTAAAGGTACTATTTTATAATAATTACCAAGCTGGGGACTGATGGGCTGTGCAGGACAGTTACATGACAATAGGCTATAAACATCCTTAGGAACAGAGGATGTTCAGACTGAAATATGACTAGTTTGTAGCGGACACGTTAAAAACTGAATCATTTTGCCTAAACGGCGTAAGCGTGAAATGTTAACTTTGAGTAAAACTGAAAACATTCAACACATGGGAACGCTGGATCTTTTGAGGTGGTCCTAATTGTGAACCGTGCAGCAGCCCAAGGAAATTAAAAATGAAAACCCTGACATAATTCTTATACCTTAACCGACCACTTGAGAGTTAATATCTTGGTCTAAGGAAGCAGAAAGTGCAGCCGCTTCCCTGCAAAGAGAGAGAAGTGCAATAATGAGGCAATGCGCATTTAGTAGAGCAATGAGTTTTGCAAGACATGAAATGAGAGGGACACTACTTTAAAATGCCACCAGGCTTGAGTGAAAGTATTTTCTACCAATAATTTGATACCTTCATTTTCATGCTTTTTGTTGGTATGCTTTATTAAAGAAAACTTGTAACTTAAGTGCTTTTTTTTTTTTTTTTTTGCATGGAAGCATTGAATTAAAACTTTTACAGCTATCTAAAAAAATAACTATCATTCCTGCATTGGCTGCTTCCCTATTTGTTATGCAAATACTATTATATCAGTTTTGGACACTGGCGTGGCCTGAGGCTGCACATTAAATATGATTTAGCTAATTACCAGAGGCTTGGCCACAGTTCCTGCTCTTGAGCGTCTCACCATGTGCGGTGTGGTCAAATGCAAGCTCCTTCCTCTCCCTGTTCAGCTGAGTTTCCTGAGTATTTTTATGACACCCACTCTAGAAACAAAATATTTCTGCTTTTAAGCCTTTAAAAGTCATAAGCAAGTCTTGCAAAACATGCAACTGACTTAAAAACCACTGAGTACTTCAAGTAATAATGTGGCACTCTGCTCTGTTTTTGAGCCAACAGGATATGCCCGACTCTTATTTTCAGTCTTTCTCACAGCAAGTGGCAGGAATAGTTTTTTTTTTGTTTTTAAGCTGAAAGTACGTGTCCCACGTGCTTGACTTGCTCCAGAAACCTGCAGCTGAAGAACACCCCAGTGTGCAGAGCTTGCCATTACCTCAAAACCTGGAGCTGCGGACACCAACCCGGCCTTCCCTGCGGTTATGGGGCAGACATATCACAGCCCATGCCTGAACCCATTCCCTCCTCCCCCTGGAGTTTCCTACCCTTGCCCACAACAGTGGAAACACCACTTTGTAAGAGTCAAAAACAAATTTCGCTATGCACTGTGGAGGAGCGACCTGGTAGTTTCTCAAGCCTGGCACCGAGGCATGACAGCGCCAGGGGGGTGGCTGGCACCTGCCGCCCTTCACAGCCCTGTGAGACACTCCCCCCCCCCACCCCCCAGAAAAAAAAACAACCCACAAAAATAAAGGAATGTTTAAAAGGCAGGGGGTGCGGGTGAGGAACAAAAGGGTGAGGAGCCGGGGACGCCCCTTCCCGCACGAAGCGCTGCGCTGAGGCGACGGCCCGCCCGCCCCCGCTGCTGAGGGGAAGCGGGAAGCGACGGGCGCGCGCAGGGCGGTTGGCGGCGCGCGGCGGCCGTTGGGGCGGAGGGCGGGGGGGGGCGGTGGCGGCATGGCCGGGGGCGGCGGGAGGCCGCGCTCCCCCCCGCGGGCGCTGCTGGGGATGGCGGCGGCGGTGGCGGCCGTGGTGGCGGGCTGGGGCGGTCCCGGCGCAGGTACAGAGGGAGGGAGCGGCAGGGGGGGCGGCCTACGCCCGGCGCCGGCTCCTCAGGAGGCCGCTGAGGGTTGGGGCGGGGGGCAGCCCTCAGCTGTGGGGACACCCCTCTGTGGGGAGCGGTTGTGCTCTACAGCACCGTCCTTCAGCCATAAAATGCCTTTTAAGTGGGAAGGTGCGGCTCCCAGCAGCGCCTTCTCCCTCATACCTGAGTCCTGGATGGCAGCGGTTGCACAGGGCCATCCTAGTCATCCACCGTGGCCCAAAAAAGCACAAACCATCACGATTTTCACCTCTCCTGGGGGCTTTTGTAACAGCAACCCTCATGCCTAGACATCTGCCCACCACTTCCCAAAGGCAAAAGCTCACAGGTGCTTCAAAACTCAATATCAACCTCAGTATCACCACGTTGCACCCGTCCTCGTTCTCCTTGGGGTCGCTGTGAAGAGCCTTAGCTTTCTAGTTAGACTTTATAACTATTTCACTGTTTTTTTGTAAAGAGAAAGGCTCAGCTTGGTTAGAACCTGCTGTATAAAGTCAGGTTTGCAACCCAGGCACTGAAGCAACAAAACCAGGCAAGTCAGAGCTCATGTTTTTAAGAAACGGGCATGAGGAGAAAGGAAAAATAAGGCAAGAAACTCACTAGGACAAAATAAAATCTTAGCAGTCACACACTGAGATTTCTCTCCGTAACATTCTAAGTCCTTTTCCCTACAGTGAGAGCCGTGCCTATGGAAGAGCAACATTCTGTTGGTTTAGTAGAAAAGAATTATGTTTATGGCGATATCAAACATGAAGGTAAACTTGTCTTTTTTAATTTTTTTTTTTGAGGTCTTAGTAGGCTTTTAAAATGGAGTTTTAAGTACAGTGATCACAGAGACAACCCTACACATGGAAACAACAGCTAAACACAATGCTGGAGACTCCAGAATATGATCCCGATAGGGGTTGGGTTTAGAAATACATTTGTCCTGTGTGCGCTGCTCTAAAGCCCCTTCTGAAAATTTCAGGTCTACATGAGGGTCCCACTCAGCAACAGGCTCAAAATCTGGCGATTTTGGTGACCCTGCAACGCAATTTGTGGGGGACCGACGCGTCTCCTCCGCCCAGTCAGCACCAACCATGCCGTGGACAGTTCCGTGATTTATTAATAAGAGCAAACAGAGATTAAAAAAAATAAATTAACCTTCTACTTCTCAAGTCCAAAAGTGAAAAATAAATTTTGCATGACATCAACTTAGTATTTTTTTTTCTTAAATGAGTATTTTGGTGCTTTCATTCCATATAAGCATTTCTTATTCTCTTGTATTCCAGTTAGCATTTACGTTAAGGTGTTTGCAAACAGCCCATTTTTAGTATGTATGGATTTGGCTCGTTCTCAAGAAGAACTAATAGATCCGAAGTATTTGTGGATTGGTCCAGATGGAAAAAAATTAGAAGGTCAGTCACTTTGTTCGGACTACAAAGGATTTCCAGCCTGCCTGCCTTAGCCATTTTTTCCCCAGTCACTAGTAGAACAGGCTTTGCACAGTACTTTTTCACAAACTTAGTAACAGCCTCTGCCTCGAGGGGCGGGGAGGCAATCAGGAAAATATGCCGAGATAGAGAAATAGTTTCTGTTTTCTATTTACAAGGGGAAAAGTTGACCACAAATGGCTAAGTAGATTACTGTACGTGAAATCACATATTTTCCTTGTTTCTGCTGATACCACCCTACAATAGGATGGTGGGTCCAAACAGTCACTTGGTCCTTTGTCAATTTTTTCCACGAGCTCTGACATCAGACTACGTTTCTCTTCTCCCTCTAAAATTTTCAAATGCTTGAGATAGAAGGAAACTTGCAATAAATCCTAAAGGTCATAAATTTTAGACTGTTGCAGACTAGCACGAATCAGTGTCATTATGTACTAGAACAAGATCTCATCTTCAAATGTTCTAAATGAGATGAACATCAGAAACCAAACATTTCCAGTAATCAAGTGTTTCCTGTTTCTGTTCTAGGGCGAAGGTATGTGAATCTTACAGAAACAGGAAAGCTGATGGTGATGGGTTTTAAGGAGTCTATGTCTGGAGCATATACTTGCACTCTTTCTCACAAAATCATAGAAACTACGACACAAGAAGAAAGAGAAATGTTTGAGGCATATCAATTTATGGTATATGGTAAGATTGCTAACTTACTACTAAGCTAATGCACATAGCCTTTGTGAAGAGCATGTTTATTGCAAGGCTTGATTAAAAGAAATAATTAGTTAACATTTTCTCCCAGAATAGAAAATAAATTGTTTATATTTATACACACACACACCCCCCTCACAGTTTTGGAAAAAGTTTTAAATGACTGCTACGAAGAATATACGGCCACTCAAAGAATAACGTAATCTCTGCCCTGAATAAGAACAGTGAACCACAGTAATTGCAGTGATATCCAAGATCTGAAAAAGAAGCTCGTGTCTGAGTGCAGTCTCCTGCGAGAGATTACCAAACCGACCATACGCTGGTGCAGAATGAGCCCTCTGCCCCCACCGCGCCAGCTGCACTCGAGCCTTCTTCCACCGTTCGTAACCACCCGTCACCGATATCACCTCCCCACCCACAAAATGACATTTCCAAAAACGCTGGAGAAATACTAACTTTTAAAATAATTTTAAAAAACATTCATTCCTGCACCATAATTGCATAGAATGTTTTTGGGTAATCCCAGTCCATTTCAGTTACACAACTTTGTAGACAAGCTAGTTCTGTGTTATTTTACTATTCGCCTCCCTTTTTATTTTAATATTTGGGAGCAGAGCCTGGTAACAAATACATAAATTCCTGTAAATTTTGAACTAAAAGGTGTCTTACTATTTGAGTCAGCTATGACAAGGACAAATTTGTTCTCTTATGGTTAATGAGTAAGCTTTATTTATTTGTTTACTTTTGAATAAGAGCCTGTATTTCAGATACAAAGTACACCGATGCAGATGATAAGATTCAACTTGCAATTTCACCGCAGAACTCACACACAAACTATTTTCTTTAAGCCTACAGAGAAGCTGACCATGCATATCAGGTGTTTGTTCGCTTTACTACAAGGGAATGCGAGCTGGCAGCTAACAGCCTGTTCTTTGAGGAACTAAAGAAAATCTTAAACAACATCATCTCTGATCTGACGTGTCACATCATAGACTCATCCTGCAAATGCCATTCTGTCAAACTACCAAAACAAGGCCTCCTGCACGAACTATTTGTTAGCTTTCAAGGTAACAGATTTCAATGTTTGTTTGGGAGGGAACATTTATTTATGAACAACCCCAGAGTACTAGAAGCATTATCTGAAATACATTAAAGTCGAATATACCTTCAGAAGCTGTTTCCCTGCTTTCTTTCGGAGTCCCTGTATTTTTTCTTAATAGCCCACAGATGGAGCTAAAATGCAGTTTATACGTTGAATTTGTAGCATTGTACTTACAACCTTGGCGAGAAATGTTGCTTTTCAAGGTGTGCAGTTTGGAAGGACTGTTGAAAGGAGATAGCTGCTAAGATCCCATGATGTGATTTTTTTCTTTTGTAAAGAAAAACAGTCATATTTAGTTTTCATTATTTGATTTTTAATAAGTCTGCGACCTCTGTGGTTTTGCTTAATTCTAGGAAACTGCACAGAGGTTAAAAGCAAGAGCCTCACAGTTCCCTTATGGTAATACCCATGTGGCTGTATTGCCTTGCAAAACAAGTTAAATCAGCCCTGATGGCTGCCCTAATTTAGAGATGTTTTATCACTGAGGAAAGGAAGTTATTCATTAACGCTTTGACCACATTCTCTCCTGTATCTGTTCTCATCGTGTGCCAAAAGGGACCATCCAACAGGTTATGGAATGGTTTTGTGATCATTTTCTCCTCAATAAAGTCAAAAAACATTCAGAACAAACTTAAGACCTGAAGGTTTTAAGTTGATGTAAAACTTCAGCCCTTTCTGTAACCTGGGGGTGCTATGTGAGAATTTCGTTCCATTCTGCCTGTCAACTTAGCATATTTTTCCCACATTATTTTACTGGTTGACCTCTGACTCTTACTGGAACAAAGCGATTTAAGTAACTGGATAGAAACCAACAGGACCAAAGCTGTTTTTTCCCCTTTTATCAGTCACTCATTTTTCAACATTCAAATACACCCAATCAAAAGAGCTGTTTCCAAGACATGACCTTGACTGCAGACAGGTGAAAGGAAAAAACCAAAATCACCATTCTCCACAAATTAGAGGCAAAGTTAAGAGGGTACGATAGGATGAAGCAAGCACCACAGGATGCTAAAAGCAGTAATGCATTTTATTTGTCGATGTTTTTTTGAAATGAACCTAAAGATACCTGCTTGAAGTATTTGAGTTCATTGTAATATATTCTTCACCACATGTACATGTATCTTTTTCCTCCACCACCGCAGTAAGTCCTTTTGCACCAGGATGGGAAGAAGTTTGCCACCGGGTTCCTTATGACTGCGAAGATGCGACAAACATGAGAGTTCAAGAGGTTCTGTGTCAGCCACCCTTGTGCCTCCTCCACGTATTTAACACTAATTTCTGCCTTAGCATCTACAGATTTGACTGGTAGTAATCCAGCTTCACCCAGATTTTATGGGATTAATATCATTGCAAATGACGATTCATGGATTTCAAATAAATCAGTTCAGGATGGAAAACTGTTTTTAAAGGTCAAATTGATCCAAACTGTTTAAATTAAAATAAAATAAATCAGGCTTATTATTTCCTTTATGTTTACCTCTAAGAATTATAAATATTAATGCTTATATTAGTATACTGAACTTCCAGTTCTCTAAACTACAATCTTTGATTTATGATTTGGTAAATGGAATACAGTTTAAAGTAAGTCTACTGTAGATGATGTCTAAAATCTGTTCTCTCTGGCTTCTGAACGTTAAACTATGCTATCAGGTACTGGGTCTGATCCCAGGCCCTCTGAAGCCAAAGGAAGACTCCCAGTTAAGGTGACAGGTCAGTGTGTGGGGGAATCAGGACTGTAAAGTATTTACTGATATTTTTAAATTAAAAAAAAAAAAAACCAACTATTTGTTTATTCTTCCAATGTTTCTGAATTTTAGGCAAGAGATCGAATTGGAGAGTTTTTCCATAAGCAGACGTATGCTTTGAAGCGCCGGTTTCAAACTGTTCCTATAATACACTATATGGACAACAGTTTCTCAGTTATTCGCATTGACAGCTGCCGACCAGGTTTTGGGAAAAATGATATCACCCACAAGAACTGCGCTAGCTGCTGTGGTAAATATAACACACATTGATTTAACTATAGCTTATTAGCTCTGATTAGAGGTTTGTCTGAAGAGTAGCTGGTAAATATCAGTGTCAAGAGCAGTGATATTTCCATTCATCTTTTGAAAAGGTATTCACATCACAGATTTAAAAAGCCCAATAGGAACAGAAAACGAGCTGGCGGTGTTTGTTAGTGTGCTTGTAGGTGTAACTGTGTTTCCAAATAGAGTAAGTGGAAGCAGTGAAGTGGGTTTTTTTCTTCCAGGTCACTGGTGAGTGACTATGCTCAGATTATAGAGCAAATAAGAAACAATTACCTTAATGGTAGTGCTGCTAGAAAACACTTGGCTGTTTTAAAAGATCTTTTGCCAGCAGCACCTAGGGCTGGTTCTGGAGTTCGGGGTATTTAGCAAGGGGCAGGCTCGGGAGCTTGGGAAGGTCAAGGTCCCATTGACGGCGTTGGGAAGGTGGGCGGTGGTGTGTGATGGTCCCAGCCCCGGCTGAGGCAGAGGGAAGCTGGCTGAAACACTGACTCTGTTCTCTCCGCAGTGGTTTGTGGTCCTGGAACTTTCAGTCCTAATAACGAGGTGACCTGCCAGACTTGTACGAGGCCTCGAGTCAAAATGTACGGAGCAAGATCTTGCTAATAAACTGACGACAGAAATTGGAAACCTGAAGAGCAGCTGTGAAAGCATTCTTGGTTTTGTGATGTTCTTTTCATTTTTAGCTGCCAATTCTGGAATCCTACATGCCTTTTTGAACAATCACAGAACAGCATCATTCATGCACCCCCAGATTTTCTGTATTCAGGGACCACTTAGACTGTAGAAGTGATGCATAAAATGAGGTGTTCACGCAAGGTAAAGTAATTCAATGAAAAAAAAGGATGTTTGTCACACGGCTGTTAGTGCAAAGAGCCTGCTTCTCAGTGGTGACACCAGGCGCGCCACAGCTCTGTGCTGCAGTTTGCTCTGAGAGCGTAAAGGAGCTATAAACAATTCAGGGAGACATGGCAGATAGTGGTAGTGGAATTATGTACCATAACGACGCATGCCAGAATCTCTATGAGCAATTTCTAGCTGATATTAATAGAAATATTTAATCTTCATGATTTGAAAGCATTAAACATCCTTCCCTTTGTTTTCTCCCATTTCTTTCTCTGTGTGTGAAGTGTTACAGCCTGCCCTGGGCAGAGTTGTACAATGCAGTAGTTATTGGACACTGACATGCTCAGGGCTTCCCGTGTCGCTGCCGCCAGTGGGAGCTCTGCTGATGAGCAGACACCGGGGAGCGGAACGTGAAATTGGGCTCCTGAGACAAGAGAGAGGGTTAATAACAAATTCAACAGCCCAGAAGTCGGGAGAATTAAGGACCCAGCTTTTATGGTTCTCTCTTTGTCTGCGGCTCCCCAGAAAGAAGCGGGTATGTCCCAGGGAGGGAAGAGGAGAGGCTGCAGAGCCGCCTCCGCCTGCTTGCTGCTGCATGTTTTCCTTCAGCTGCATCAAATCCTCATGGCAGAGCTCTGCTGGCCCCAGGTGCTGTACGAGCAGATGATCCTCTCACACCAGCTGTAAATTCCTGTCAAGTTCACCGGATGAGTAACAAGTCAAGATACAAATTGCCAAAGCACTGAGATAATGGGAAAGTTTTCTTCCCAGACAAGACTTACCCCGATCTGCTTTTGAAGGTTAGCTGCTGGATCTCTAGCAATTCATCATTTTGCTCATAAAGCACCGTTAATAAAGATTATTGTACTACTCTCCAGAGCTTCACGAGTAACCCTGAGTTCTCACCAGCGCGGGATGTGCGGAGCGCGGGATGTGCGGAGCCCCCTGGAGCGGGGTTCCCAGGCCACAGCAGAGCCACCAGAACACTGTTTTTTAAAACTTGTTTTTAACCTTTGTAAACCGTTCCTTGCCAGGAGCTGCTGCCCTCCAGCCTCACTTTGTCAAGGGAGACCAAAGAACTCTCACCCTCCTTTCCCTCGCCAAGCACAGCTGGCCAACGCGGCCCCTTTTGAAGCCACTTGTGCAACGGTGGCGTAACCCCCACAATTCGAGCAAAGGGGACTCTGCACACACCCAGCTTGAAGCGCCGTGCCTGGCTTCCCAGCACAGAGCCTTTCCTTTCTTTTTTTTGCACTATGTAGGACTAAGTCAAGCAAAAGAGCACCTCCTACTCAATAACTGCAACTTCTTATGGCATCTAGAAATTCCTTGGTGGGTATTCATCCAAAAATCGACCAGATTCAACCCAGTTTAACTTATCCATTTTGACAGGAGCACAGCAGGAGATGGTACAGGCACAGACCACGCTCCGAGCTTTTCAGGATCATTACTTATTAAATACTGACGAATAAAATGTACTGTAACGAGCATTTAAACTGCCTGTAGGCTGATTATCTTAGCTGCCAACTGGACACTGTGTGCACGGCGCAGGCTTATACAGATTAAGCAGACGGGCTCGGCGATTGCTGCTTGAGTCTCTTGGCCTATTTCACAGCAGAGGAATGCCACATGCATAAATTATTATGGGGGAAAAAAAAAGCAGTAAATGGGTACTAAGTGCAACAGCAAGTGAGTCACAACGAACACTCCCTCCTCCTAAAAACTGGAGGTATAGGAAGCTCTTACAGCGCCTCAAGTTTTTCAGTGGGCCTTAAAAGTAGAAAAATGGGTCAAATATTTCAGTATTGCCTCGCGGAGGAGTTTGTGTCATTAATTCTGTGGAGACTTTCATGAAAGACTGATGTGAAACGGCTTCACTCTGACCTTTCCTGCGTAAGTTTTCTCTCTCTGCCTGCGACAGCCCCGAACGCAGCCGAATCTTTTATTTAATGCCACGCCGTCCCTCGCAGCTCACTCCCGTCCCTTCTCCCGAGCTGCTGTATCGCTCTCGCGCTTCAGATTTTACAAATCGCTGTAATCAGCTCTCACTTCGCCTCACCTTTACTTTTTACGACCGCTCTCTACCTCCCCCAGCTGCAATAGCTCACGAGGAATTGCCAGAGCCTTCCTCCTGGCTTTAAATCCTCTTTTTTTTTTTTTTTCTCCACTCTGCTCTGTTTTTAGACATCTTCCTCTTGGAAATACAGGCTGTAGCCGATGCTTTGGGCGCAGCAGGGGAACCCCTGGTCGCTCCTGCGAGGCTCAGCACTGCTTTAACCCCAACCGGGCAGCTCTAATCTCGCTTTCTGCAAAGGACGATTACAGCACCTTGGGAGTAGCGATGAATTCTCCCAAATAATACATTCAGAGCTTAAAACTTCCTGTCCCCTTCTCCCCAGAGGGCCTCCGGTAACTCAGCCCTCCCCACGGGCTCCGCACCGACAGCACATGAGTGCTTTTAAACATCCACGAATGACAAAAATAATCATCTGCCAACTGGAAGCCGCAGCCCATTGTTTTAACATCAGAGCTGCCTTTTCCCCAGCCTGGAACAAACCACTTGAGAAACACTTAACAAGCAGATGTTAAAACACTCACTTGCAGAGCCGCCGCACCAGCGTCACGTCTGCCGGGGTGACGGTGACACTTCCACTCCGTGGGAAGGTTGTCTGCTGACTCCCCACAGCATCTCCAACAGGCCACAAGCGAGCTGCTCTTCTGAATTTAAGTCAACAGGAGTCAAACAAGGCACAGGGCGGCCCAAAACACCAGCACAACACACTCCAAAGCGCTAAGGAATACCTAAGGAACACCAGTCTGCCCAGCAGATAAGGAGAGGGACTGTGGGGAGGGAGGGCGGGGAGGAAACAGGTGCCCTGGGATCGTCACATCCCAGGAACTCATCACACCTGGGACAAGGGGCTGAGCCATGGGAATGGCGGGGGCAGCCCCCACTCAAGGAAAGGCCCCCCCCAGCCCTCCAGTACTTAAAGGGAAAGATGGGGACCAACTTTTTAGCAGGGTTTGTTGCGATAGAGCAAGGGGTAACGGCTTTCAACTGAAAGAGGGGAGATTTAGTCTTAGACCTAAGGAAGAAATGTTTTATGCTGAGGGTGGTGAGCCCCTGGCCCAGGTTGCCCAGAGAGGTGGGAGATGCCCCATCCCTGGAAACATCCCAGGCCAGGTTGGACGGGGCTCTGAGCGACCTGGTCCGGTTGGAGACGTCCCTGCTCATGGCAGGGGGTGGGACTCGATGGCCTTTAAAGGTCCCTTCCCACCCATTATTTTAATCCATCCCCCAGGAATTCCCCTAGGGAGCAAGTCCAGGAGCCTGGACCGGCTGGTGGAAAGTGGCTTGAAAACGAAGGGTGTCATTTCTGTCCCCAGTAACCCCCCCAGTGACACTGCAGGTGCTCTGGGCTTGGTGGCGTGGGGACATCCCGGGATACGGTGCTGGGCTGGGTGGCATGGGGACATCCCGGGATACAGCTCTGGGCTGGGTGGCATGGGGACATCCCGGGATACAGCTCCAGGCCTCGGCGAGGACGTGTGTCAGGAGAGATGAAATCCCAGGTGCGGCCGCGCTGTGGTGAGGACGGGAGCAGCCGAAGGGAATCGGCTGTTTTGAGTCAAACCAGCGGTGGGAGCCGAGGGCTGGTGGCAAAGGCAAAGCCGATTTAGGTGCAGCAGCCGCGGTGAATTCCTCGATGGGGCCAATCATGTAAAATAACACATATTTTCAAGCGCTCCGCTGAACTGGGACCAGGGGAAAAAATGGAAAAAGGAGCTTGTGCCACTTCCTGGTGCCTAAATCCTGCCCTGGGGCGAGGCTGTGGGCAGGCGGTGGGCGCCAGGGTGGCAGCGGGATGGGGGTCATGGCACGGACACCACCGCCAGCCCCAGCCCACGGGTGCCGACAGCCCCGCATCCCCCGCCGGGGCAGGAAAAGCGCCTGGAAAGACGACATTTCCTTCTGACAGGGGAAGCTTTGCAGGTTCCCCTCTTTTATTACCGGGCACAACCTTGTCCTTAAAAAGTGGCAATCAGAGAAATGATCCCTCTGCCCAGCGACACGCAGCTTGGACGGGGGAGAGGGGGGAAAACAACCGGCGAGCCGGGAGGGGAGCGTGCTGCCGGCTTAAACGCTGAGCTCTTAACCGCATGCACGGGAAGAGACGTTGTGATTTTTAGCTCTGCTTCGGTTTCCTATCCCCTGAAATTAAATTTCCTCCTGCTGAAGTCCAGTGACCGCATTTTCTGCTCGGCACCGTTCCTATAACAAGCAACATCATCGGATTCGTGAGTCCTTTGCAGGCAGTGAATAAGTATGATTCATTATTGGCAGCAATGCCACTGTAAATGGATTTTTTTTTTTTTGTGGCGAAAATAAATAAATAAGGCTGCATAACTGAAGGGCTGTTGATGAAGTGTAGACCGGCTTTAATCCCAGTGTAATTGCTGCCATCAGTCCTAATTATTTATAAATATTTTTATAATTGTGGAAATTAAACAATTAGACATCCTTCCTTCCCCCTTCTAAATCTAATCAGTTAAAAGTTCAGGATGCAGCCTGGGGCCGCGGCTGCTGAACACGCTCCGTCCGCGGGCTGAGGGAAACATTGCCTTTACCTTTCCTCCAAAACACACACCATCCCGCAAAAACAAACCCGGGGCTGGAAGGATGGACCCGCAGCCGGGCTCCCACCAGCGACTCAATAAACCATCCAATTTCCAGCGGAGCCGGGTACGACGCGGCTCCCCAGGAACATCGCTCGGTCCCGGGGGATTTCGGGGCCAGAAGAGGCGTCACCGCCAGCGACGACCCGGTTCTTAAATCTTGCCCCAGTAACGCATTTTCCTCCATCCGGCAGGGGAAGAACAGCCCTCCCTGGGGCAGGCCGGTTAATTACCCGCCTGGGTAATTACCTTCCAGGGTGGGCAGAGCACCCTGGAAGTTAATAACCGAGATTTACCGGCGTGCCGGAACGGTACAGAAGGAGGTCACGCCGCTAATTCTCCCATTGCTGATCCCAGCAGATAAATCTCCAGTACATCAGGAAATGAATTACCCAGAAGCGCAGCATTAAAACGGCCGATTATATTTCCTCGCTTAAGGAGAAGCGTTGGCTTTAATGCCGAGCCCCCCCCCGCCCCCCCTACACCCACCGCCGCCGAGCGCCGGCTCCCAGCTCCCCGGCGGGAGTTTGCCCCCAGCAACTTGCTGCTGGAGAGTAAAGAGGGAGCCGAGAAAATTCCCTCCTTGGGATGGGAGATGCCTGGCAGGCTGCCGGCCCCACACCTCCTCCTGTGCTCACCCAGACACCCCCCTACCCCCCAAGACCCCCACGACACCCCAGCTCGGCCACAGGCACCCCCTGGAAATATTCCCATAATCCTGGTTTTCTGCTCTTCCCCATTCCCTGCAACACCTGATGAAATGTCCAAGGTTACTAACAGCATAAATCCAGTGCAGTTCAGCCCCTCCCAGACCGAATTGTCTTCCCAAAGCTTTTTGCACATTTTCATAAGGTTTTTATATTTTATTTTATATTTTTATATTTTATTTCCCTGCCCATCCACGCAGGCCAGCGGCTGTTCCACAACCAGCCGGCAGCTGCCACGGGAATCCACCTCCTTTCCCCTGTGCTCGTTAGCGTAGGCTGTAACGATCCCGGTGGTTTCCATCCTGACAACCCCTCGGGCAGGAGAGCCGGGGCTGGCCCCTGGGGGCTCGGTGTTATCCAGCCCCACGGGGGGACACCGGTGGGACCCCGGGGACGCGGTGGCAGCCGGGGACGCCCGTCTCACTGCATCCCCTGGCTCTTCCCAGCTGCTCTGGGGCCGCGGGAGGAGGGTCCCCGGGGAGGGAAGCGGGGCGGGGGACGGCAGCCATCTGCTCGGGAGCCCGGGGTCTACGGGCTGTCGTGGCCGCACCGTGCCACGCCACGTCTGGAGACAGCCACGTGACAAACAAGGTTAATGTCCCGCGAGCGGGAGCTGTCGCTCCGCGTTAGGTCCCGGGTTTCACCCTCCGCGGAACCACGCTTCGGCATGCACCGCGCAGGGAAAGGTGCCGGTGAACCAGCACGGAGCCACCGCGGGTGCCATGGCCCTCACGGGGACCAGGGGACCGCGGGCATCGGGAAGGGCTTGTCCTCCCTGGCCACCGTGGTCCCTCCTCGTGTGCCACGCGATGCCCGGGTCTGCTCCGGTGGGGACGGGAGGGCAGGGAGCGGCGCAGGGCCCCCACAAATGGCCCCACAGCGTCCCGGCGCGACGCGGCTCGGGGACCGGCACCGTGGCGGTGACATGAGCCGCGCTCCGGGATCCGAGGCGCCGGGTGTTCATTTATTGAAGGGGAAGGCAGGGTTACCACAGGGAGCAGGTATCGTGTTGCCGAAACACCCAGCAGAGCCGGAGGTGGCTCTGGGAAGACATCGGCTGTCGTGGGCACCCGTCGCCCTTCCCCTGTGGCCGGGATGTCGCCGGGGACAGGGGCGGCCCTGGCACAGGGCGATGCCACCCGCCTCGGCCCAAAGCAGCACCCTGTGCCCCCCGCAGATGCACACGCCGGGCACAGGCTCCAAAGTAAAAGCCAACTTTATTGTCGTATAAAGTAAGAACGTAAAAGGTCCCTTAAACAAAACACATATTGGGTCGGATGGTCCCGGGCATCCCCACGCGCCGCGACGCTCGCAGGGGAGCAGCGCCCGGGGCCGCGGTGCAGCCACTGTCGGTGGCTCGATCCGGTCCCCCCCAGCTCCTTTTTCTCCCGAGCCGGTTGTATGGGGGTGGGGGGAGCTGCCATGGGGCTGTGGGGCCGGGGGACGCCTGGATGGGAGCTGGGGGCTGCGGCGTTTGTGCATTGCAGAGCCCCTGGTCTGCGCTGGGAGAGGAGGCACTTGTGGAAGAGCGCGGGCGCCGCTCCCCCGCCGGCTCCATCCCACGGCGCCCACCGGCACGGGGGCACCGGGGCACGGGAGCAGCCGGGGCCGGAGCCCCCACAGCACCGGGGCAGCCGGAGCCGGGTCTGGCCTGGCACGGAGGGTGTTCAAGCAGCTTTGGTTGGTGCTCTTGGTGAATTAAGGCAATTTCGCTTCAGTTGGTTTTTTAAAAAAAAGCGCAAAACCGGCAAAACCAGCTCTCTCAGGGGCCAGACACTCGGTTGGAAGAGGCTGCGTCTGCTCTGGCTTTGCTCCAAGTCGCCACTTGGACCCTGCGCGCCCAAAGGTGGGCACTGACCCCCCGCACCCACCCCCGGCCTTGCCTCTACCCACCGCCCCCAGGAACCTGCAGCCCAATAACTGGAAGTGTCAAAAAGGGACTTTGGGGCATTTTAAGGGAGATTCAGGCTCCTGCCAGCGGCGCGGGAGTGGGGAGAGGGCGGAAGGGCCACGGCGGCTCCCTCCATCCCCGCTTCCCATCACAGTGACCGGTCGGCAGCCTCGGGAGTCCTCGCGTGAGGGCTGGAGCTCTCGGCGGCGGCGGATGGGAGCAGGCTGCTGGGGGTGCTACCTGTCCGCAAACACCCACCCCCGGGGAGCACTGAGGGGAAACCCGCTCCCCCCGACATCCCGGCAGGGCTGGACCCACCGCCTGGACCCCCCGGTGCCCCCCCCGTCAGCACCCGCACCCCTTGGCAGCCCCGGAGGGCTCAGCCCCGGGGGAGCTCATTTCCCACTTGCTTCTTATTCCCCATTTGCTTCGTACAGAAACTGGGCGCTGCGAGGGGGCAGGTGCTGGGGCTGCCCCCCCCGCCCCGTCTCCGAGCAGGGACCCCCCTATACCCCTCGATCCATCAGGAAAGGCGCGGGGAGCAGCGGGGGCCGAGAGGGAGCTGGAGTGGCACCATCCGGCATGAGAGCCGGAGCGGGACAACCCCGGACCTGCCTCTTGCCTTTCCCAGCCGATGCGTCCCCACCTCCCGCCCCGTCCTTCGGTCCCACCGGGCTGCGGTCACAGCCCGTCACCTTCCCGGGGCCAGTGACCCGTCAGGACACTGGTCTCGCGGCCGTACCGCTCCTCCCCATGGCCCAGCCTTCCCCGCTGCCCGGCCCGGCAGGGAGCCAGCACCGGTGCTGCCGGGAACATCCCTCGGGCAGCCCAGGGTGAGCCAGGGAGGGATTAAAACATCGATTTCGTTAATGCCTCAAGGGATCTCGGCAAAGGAAATATAAAAGTTTTAAATGAAGTCTGAATGTCCCGGTCGGTCGGAGAAAGAACCGTGTGCCGGGGGATGCTCGGCGTCTCTCCGGTCCTTCGTAACGCAGAGGCAGCGGGCGGATGCTGCAGCCGCTCTGTGCTCGGCGCCGATAACCGCCCCCGACCGCGGCCGCTTCGCCCCTCGCTGCGCCAGAGCCCGGCGCTCGCCGACCACAGCTCCTGCTGCCAGACGGCGCTTCCCCGGGGAGAAAAAAACATCCGTGACTCTTTCTGTGCGACGACGGTGGCTCCCCGCAGCTCCCGCAGCCATGGCAAGCCTGCGGCGCGGCCGATCCCCAGCTCTTCCGTGCATCCCCGTGTCCTGCGGGATGCCGGTGCCTCACACCACGGTGCTGATGGTGGACGACTCCTCCGACCTCCGCTGCTTGCTGGGCAGGGACTTGAGATACTCCAGGTGCCGCCGGGCATCCTCCTGGTTCTGCCGCACGTAGTAGACCAGGTAGGAGATCACCATGGCGAACCAGCCGAACATGGTGACCAGCATGGCGATGTCCGTGGTCTTTTTGTACACGTTGCAGAAGTCCGTGTCGGCGATGACCTGCAGGAAAGCTTTGCCGACGTGCTCCTCCTGCGCGGAGGAGTGGCACACGATGCCGCCCGAGGAGCCGGCCGCCAGGTCCACCGTGCGGATCAGCTCCTGCAGCCGGCAGTCGCACAGCCAGGGGTTGTTGGAGAGGTTGACCTTGGCCTTCAGGTTGCTAAAGGCGTCTTTGCTGACCGACACCAGCCTGTTGGAAGACAAGTCCAGAGAGTGCAGGTGTTCGGCCAGGCCCCGGAAAGCCCCGCTCTCGACGCTGGCGATGGCGTTGTGGGACAGGTCCAGCTCCAGCAGGAGCGGCAGGTCCCGGAAGGCGTCGCGGGGCAGGAAGGGGATTCGGTTGGAGTCCAGGAAGAGCTTGTTGGTGTCGTTGGGTATGTCTCTGGGGACCTCGGTCAGCCGAGCGTTGCTGCAGCGGAAGGTCTTCAGCCCCTCCTCTTCCGAGGGGTAGCAGCCCTTGGGGAAGGCGGCGGCTGAGGGGAGGCAGGAGGCCAGGAGGAGGAGGCTCTGCAGGAGCAGCCACACGGTCACCGAGCAGAGGGGGACCCGCTCTGCCGCAGGCATGGTGCCGCGCTGGCCCTCTCACGCAGCCGCTGGCCCGACGGCTCTCGCCCGCGGTGGTTTCGGCTGGATTCGGTGCATCTGAGACGGAGACAGCAAAGGGACAGTGTCAGAAGGGGGGTGCCGAGGGGCAGAACCACTGCTGTGCCAGCTGCCAGCATCACTCCCTGTGCAGCCTGGCCGTGGGATGGGGATGGGGAGAGGGACGGGGATGGGGACAGGGACGGGGATGGGGACAGGGACAGCCGGCACGGCTCACACTTTCCCCCATCCTCTACCACGAGCGGCCTCGCTCAGGGCTCCTGCGCGGCAGGATCAGGCCCCAAGGGGCTGAGCGGAGGCACATCTCCTGCGTGCCGGCAGCTGGGCTGTAACAAACAGAGACGGCTCGGGATGAGCCAGAGGCGGGGGTGAGCTCCTGCCCCGCCAAGGTCACCGGCAGTTTGGTCGCTCGCTCGCCGAAGACCAACACATCCTGCAGCAGCGGCCGGCGGGACGCACCGGCGGGTGAGCCCTGGCTCCAGGCAAGCAGCCGCTGCAGGCAGCCCCCGGGGAATGCGATGGAAAACATGTGTGGGCAGAGGCAGAGCAGGTTCCCGCTCCCCAGCAGCGCCCGGGGCACACGCAGACACACATCGGGTTTTCCCCTTTCGAGGGCACGGGTACAGGCAGGTGATGGGACACCAACTGTCCCCTGCCTGGTGTCACCCCGGCCGCAGGGCCCGGCTGCCCACACCACCCAGTAACCATGGTCCCCATCCAGCCCTTTATTCCGGAGGGGAAAAACGTCAGCAGGAAAGAAACAAAAACAGAAAAAGGAAATTCACAGGAGCTGAACGTGTAGCGAGTTCCCAGGGTGGTGGCAGCAGATAAGGGCCACGTCCGAGCCCTGCGAGCGCGCTGCCCGGCTTTCCCAGCCATGGGTCCTGCCACGTCCAGGGGCCCCCGACTGTCCCCAGCAGGGCCACGACGGCAGAGCCATTGAGCAGGATGCCATTGAGCAGGATGCAAGAGCTCTCCCCACCATCCCAGGATTCAAGACACCGGCATAAAAGGGCACCCTGTGGCACCCCGCCAGGCAAAGCTCCGTGCTGCGGAAAGCCCCGTGCTGTGCCACCCCGGCACCTCCTGGGCAAGCCTGCGCGCTGGTCCCACCACCCCCGGCTCCCTGGGCACCCTGCCACCAGCAAACCCCCTTCTGGGGGCTGACCAGGGCTCCCCAGCCAGGGGCAGAGGTGCCCACCCAAGGGTGGCCCTGACAGCACAGCCGGGACCCCCGCCCAGGCGACCACTCCAAGTGCTGGGCACCGTAACACAGCCCAACCGCACCAAAACACCCCAAGGTCGCGGCAGTGCAGAGCCAACCCCTGTGCTGCCGGCCCCCCCGGGCTCCCCGTGGCCCCCGAGTGGGGACCAGGGCTCAGAGCAGCCGAAGGACACCAGGAACCCCAGCCCCACACTGGCACATGGGGGTACTGGCCCCCCAAGTCTGCCAGAAGTAACCTGGGGCAAACGCCGAACCCTTGGGACCAACCTCCCGCTGCCGGGGGCGAGCGCAGGGCTGGGCACCGCGGGAATCCCACCGGATTGAGCCGGGGGCCGATGGCCCGGGACAGGGGGTGCTTCGTCAGGGGGACCCCGAGGGGCCGGGGCACCCCCGCGGGTGGGATGCGGCTCCCCAGGGCCCCCCGGTGGGCTCGGGTGGTCCCCAGCCAGGGTGCTCCGGACCACGCACCGCAGCGAGGACGGGCACGACCAGCCCCCCCCCCGCCACCAACGGCGGGGTCCCCAGCCCACAGCGGGGCACGGGGGTCCCCAGCCCGACCCCGGGGGTCGCCGCCAGCCCCGGGGAGGGCGGTTGAGGTGCCGAGGCGGGGACAGGACGGGCTGTGCGGGCGGCAGGATCCGCCGTGCGCCCAGCGCGGCCGGGGATGCCCGGGGTTCCCCCCGGCCCCCGCTCGGCACCGGGGGGGTTGCGGGCGAGGGAAGCCCCGGTGCTTCCCCGGGGGAAGCTCAGCCCGGCGCGGCGCTGCCAGGGACCCCCCCGCTCCCTTCCCCGGATCCCGCCCTGCCCGGGGCCGGGGTCGGGGGGGGTTCCGGTGCGGACTCACCTGCCGTGCGCAGCCCCGCGGCGGCGGAGCGGCCCCGCGCCCCGGGCCGGAGCGGCCGCGCCCCGCGCAGCGCGGCGGGCCCGGAGCCGGCGGCGGCGGCGGGGCCGGTGGGCGGGATCCTCTGCCCGGGCCTCCCCGGGGCTCCCCGCCCCCGGCCCGCCCCGCCGGGGGGGGCCGTGCAGCGCCGAGCACCCCCGGCTCCGCACACGGGTCCTCTCCGGCCACCCGCCCCCGGGAGAGGCTCTGCCCCGGAGACCGCAGCCCGCGGGGGGGCGGAACCGGGAAGATCCGGCGAGGAGCTGCCGGGATCCCCGAGCCCGGGACAGCCGGCGACAGTGGCTCCCGGGGGGCACCGCGCCCCCCGCCCCGCCGCGTCCCCCCCCACCCCGCGTAGGGGTGCCCCCGCACGCCCCCGGTGCCCCCAGCCCGATCCCCCACCGGGCGCAGTGCATCCCCCGGCTCTGCCCCCGCCGACCCCCAGAGCCCGGGGACCCCCCGCCCCTCCCCGGCCCCTCGGGGAGAGCAGGTTCCCCCCCACCGGCGGGGCCGCGGTGCCCCCTCCCGCCTGCCCCCTCCCCGCCCGCCACCGGCATCGCTTACTCGGGGAAACCCGAGCCGCGGCGGGCAGCAGGCGGGCAGCAGCCTGACCGCCCCTCCGGGGGGGCCGGAGCGGGTCCCCAGCACAGCCCCGAGCCGCCTGGGCCGGGGGTCCCTGGGCTGGGCAGGGGCTCGGCGCTGCGCGGGGCTCCGCCACCCCGGGGCACCGGCGGGGCCGGCTCAGGACCATGGAGAGCGGCCGCCGTTACCGGGCCGGGCCGGTCCCGGTGCGCCCGGGACCGCCGGGGGGGGCGAGGGCTCCGCCTGCCCCGGCCCGACCCCCCCGCTGCTCCCCGCCGGCACCGGGCGAGCCCCGGAGGGACACCGGGCACCGGGGGTCGTGCCCTTGCCATGCCGCAGCAAGGACGGCGGTGGCCACCGGTGCCCGGTCCCCGGTTCTCCTTGGAAGGAGAGCCCAGCCCTGCACGTTGACGTTCTCCCGCTGCTCAGGGAGGATAAACCGTTTACCGGGCGCCTGGCCTGGATCTCGGCTTAATTAGGAGAACAAAACCTGACGGGGAAGGCGCAGCCAGGCAGGGCTGCAGCCAGGCGCTCCCCCGGGACCCCCGCGCTCCCTGGGGAGCTGCACCCAGGCAGAGAGGATGGGGATGGGGCCAAGCTGGAAGTGAAGCGGTTTTCCAGTCTGCTCCAGGCTCCACACCTCGGGGTGCTGCAGCCAGCGAGGGTTTGCTGGGATGGAGGGTCGGCACACGCAGGGATGGAGGGTCGGTACGTGCTGGGATGGAGCGTCGACACACGCCGGGATGGAGGGTTGGCACACACAGGGATGGAGGGTCGGCACACGCCGGGGCAGCCTTCAGTGTGGCATGGCTGTGGGGCTGCCGATGAGGTCCATGCTCAGGGTGTCCCAGCCGGTCTGTCCATCGCTGGGACTGGGACCCAGTTTTTATGCCGAGGGTGGTGAGACCCTGGCCCAGGTTGCCCAGAGAGGTGGGAGATGCCCCATCCCTGGAAACATCCCAGGCCAGGTTGGACGGGGCTCTGAGCGACCTGGTCTGGTTGGAGACGTCCCTGCTCATGGCAGGGGGTGGGACTCGATGGCCTTTGAAGGTCCCTTCCAGCCCAAACTATTCTGACTGTGACCTGAGCCAAGCCCAACGCTGGGCTGGGGCAGGGTGTCACCGGGCAGGGCTGGCCTGGGACACGGCCGGCAGCAGCCAGGGAGCCACGGTCAGTGCTGGGGGGCACCTTTGCTGGTGTCTCCCCTTTTGGCCGGGGAGTGGAGAAGCCCCGTGCTGCCCATCACCGGTCCCAGTGCCACCGGGAGCTGTGCAAGGAGCGGGAGCGGTGCTGGGGCCGCAGCAGCACGGGGCCAGCTCCGGATGGCACAGCCGCTTGCCGTGGGATGGGCCCTGTGGGCATCGAGAGGCCGCGGTGGCAGGCAGGGGCTTGTCCCAGCTCACACTGGGACCCGGAGAGGTGGTGGGTCACTGCGGCAGTGGGCAGAGACCCCGGGAGTGGGAGCAGCACCAGGGCTGCGTCCCACGGGGGTCCCATGTGCCAGGACGCAGCACCCGCCAGCCCGAAAACCCAGCGCCCGCAGTGCAGCACGACCCCGCACGGACCCTTACCCGCAGCCGCACCGTGGATGGCTAAAAATAGCCAGCACCGGCTTCTTGCTGCCACCGCGGTGCTAAATATAGGCGGTATCGACCAGGCAGCGGGACCGGCAGCCCGGGAGAGCGGGAGGGGAGCACGGGGGGAGGCCAGGAGCGAGCGAGGCCTGGGAATCCATATGGGAATCCGTATGGGAACAGCCCTGCCGAGCACCAGGGAAACGCTGGTCCAGGCAGCTGCCAGCCTGGGCTGCGGATGGGGCCGGATCCCCCCCCGGGGAACCCCCTGCCCCCCATGCCGGGGTTCCCTGGGTGGGTGAATCCGGTCTGGGGAGCCCATGGAGCAGGTGCCCCCCCCCCCCGCCTCCTGCACTCGCACCGGCAGCGAGAGGCTGCCTGCTGCATCACAGAGAGGGATTAATATTTATGGGCGTTTAAAAATAGCTGTCGCATTGTGCTTCCCCCTCACGTGCGGAGTCAGCGGGGTGCGGGGAAGCTGCTAAATTAGATGTCACCGCGCAGAGGGAGCTGCTCAGTCAGGCAGGAGCGGGGATAAAAATAGAGGCTGCCGTGCGTGCGTGGCTCTCCTGCAAAGCAGGGCCAGCTCCCGTGGGATCCCCCGCCTCCGCACGCCGGCATCCCCGCACCTCGCCCGCCGCCCCCTGCTCCCGCGGGATCCCCCGCCTCCGCACACCGGCATCCCCACACCTCACCCCGCCGGCGAGGCCACGCCGGAGAGGCCGGGCAGCGACTGACTTCTCCTAGCCGGCGGCCACAGCGCCCATCGGCAGCCCTGCGGCTGCTTTCACCGCGTGGATGTCCCCCACGGTGCCCAAAGCTCTCCGGGAGCAGCTGCCGGGGGGCTCTGGCTCCGGGAATCAGCCCCGCTGCCCTGCAAGCAGCGCGATGCCAGCGCGTGGCACCCAAGCCGCCCTGGCCCCGGCAGCCGGTGGGGTCCCCGTGCCCTCGCCATGCCCAGCCGGCACACGGCACAGGCCTGGAGCTGGATGCGCGGCCGGTGCCGAGGGCAGATGGATGCACACAGGGTGGGGATGCAGAGCTCAGCCGGGAGCCCCGTGGGGAGGACCAACGCCAAAACCCCACAAACGGGCTTTGCCGCGTGGCCAGGGAGGGCTGGGAGCGGCCGTGCAAGGCCGGGGGTGGCGAGTGACACTGGCAGAGCTGCGCCGTGGGCACCCTCCACGGCTCGGTCCGGGACCCAGTGCGGCTCCGGGCGGGGGGTTTGTTTGTGGCACAAAGTGGCTTCGCCGTTGGGTGACGGTGCTGCGCCCTGTGCCGCTGCCGGGCGGAGGAGCCGGCAGCAGGTGGCACGGACAAAGCCCGGCACAGATGGCCGCGCACTCCGAGGGGCCGTGGCAGCACCGCGCGATCCGCTTTGATGGTTGTGCAAACAAAAGCGGGGCCAGATGGTCTCCCCCCCGCGCTCCAGCGCTGGAATCCAGCGCTCCCAGCCCCTGACCTTGGCCGGGCGTCCCGGGCAGCACGCTGCTGGCCTGCCCAGGCGGCTTCCACAACGCCTGCTGCTGTTTTCCACTGGGAAGGGCGGCAGGGGAGGGAGACAACCCTCGCTGGGGCAGGATGGAAGCCCCCAGTTGGGTCTGAGCCCCCCAGGGTGCTGAGTGGGGTGGCGGCAGCCCCCCCGAGCGCTCTCCCGGTGCTCCTCAGGGTGGGCAGAGGTGGGATCAGAGAGGGATCAGAGGGATCAGAGACGGATCAGAGGGGGATCAGAGTGACCGGAGGTGAGATGCTGTGGCCAGAGGAGCCACCGGCCACGGGTGCGCGGTGCCGGCGGAGGGGCCGGGGACCCTCTCCTCGCCCCCCCAGGGTCGCCCCCCGCTGCCGAGGCGGCCCCGCTCGCCCGCCGTGGTGAGCCCGGCCCCGGCCCCGCCTCTCCCGGGGCGGGCTGCGGCGCTCGGCGCTGCCGGGACTACAGCTCCCGTCGTGCCTCGGCGGCGCGGGGGGGCCGGGCCGGGCCGAGGTGCCCGCCGGGAGCGCAGCCGGGGCCGGCGGGGTGCGCGACGGAGAGAGCCCCGGCCCCGCCGAACCGAGCCGGGCCGGGCCGGGCCGAGCAGCGGTGAGTGCCGGCCGGGAGCGGCCGCCCCTTCTCCGGGCTCCCGCGGTGGGTAACGGGGCCCGGCCGGAGCCCAGCGGGCCCAGGCAAGGGGAGGCCGAGCCCCCTCCCCGGGAGCCGGCGGGGAGGCGGGGGAGAGGGGGAAGGTGCTTCGCGAAAGAAGGAAAAACACCCCCAACCCCCCCAAAAAGCAGCTGCTGAGATGGAGCCAGGAAGCTGCGGGGCGCGGGGGGGTCCCAGAGGGGGAGCCTGGGTGGGAGCGGGGGTAAGCGGGGTCTGGGACCCCCAGCACCCGGAGACACCCATCGCGCAGCCTTCCCCGGGCGTCGAAACTTTCCCTCTAAATTTCGCAGAAAAGGCGAAGGGGAGGCAGAGCCCGGCTGCTCCCGCTCCTGCTTCTCCTCGTCCCCGTGTCCCGTCCCTGGAGCTGCACCCCAGCTCCGCAGCCCCCGCTTTCTGCTCGGCGGCTGCCCCTCGCTGCTCTCCCAGCAGCTCTCCCAGCTCCAGGCCCTCCCGGCTTCCCAAGGAGGAACACGGCAGCTCCGGGGCTCAGAGTCCCTTTAGGGTCAGTCTTGGTCTAACCTCTCGCTCGGCTCCCTCCAAACCGCCGCGTTCGCTAACATCGCTGATGGACTCGATGCTCTGGTCCAAACGCTGATGCCATCTCGCAAAGAAGGGTTTAAAATATTTATTTGCTTGGGAGACGGTGATTGCTGTTGCTGCCAGAGATAGGGATCTCGGCTCCTCAGAGGATCCCTGGGATCATAATCGCTTGTATTCTGGGAACACTGGGGAAGATGGACCGAGATAAGCACCCAGCTCTCCTTCCCTCACCGGCCCAGGTGAAGCTCCTGCCAAGGGCTGCGGCAGAATGGAGTGCCGGGCGTGGGGTGTGATCCCGCGGTGTCCCGGGGGAGAGTGAGGTCCATGCCGAGCATGGAGAGGGCCGGAGCGCTGCGGAAGCCCGAGGGAACAGGCACAGATGGCGGTCACGCTCCTCAGGGGGCAAAAGAAGGAGCTGCGCCTTGGGGCGCTGCAGCTGGGGGCCCTCCAGCAGCCGATGGATGATAAAACGAGGGGAAAACTGCTGGTGTCGTTTTGTTTCCCCTTTCCTCGGAAGCCGGGGGCTGCCACCACGTCAGGTGCTGAGCTGCCAGCCCCGATGCTCACTCCAAGCCCCACAGCGAGAGTTATTCCCAGCAGAGCCGGGGACAGGGAGCCATCAACGGGACACAAAGGATCGGTCAGAGGAAGGGCTCGGCTCCATCCCAGCCCGCTGTTTGCCTCTGACCACAGTTGCGACTTTTCCCCTCCTTGGATGGACACCGGCCAGCGTCAGCGCAATCCCGACCTTCACACTCCGTCTGGTGAAACATTAAAAGCTTTTCTGTCCCAAAAAAACCCGCTGCACAAGGGGGAACGCAGAGCTTCGCGGCCAGCTGCTGCGGGGGCGGGGAGCTGGGGTTCCTCCTGCTGTTGTGTTTCGCCTTGTTTTTCCTGCAGGTGAACAAATCCCCAGCATAAAATCCGAAAGCAAACACCACGGGATCGGGGACGGGGGTAGGGGTGCTTTGGCAACCCTGAGCAGAGCTGCGCGCGCAGTCTGGGCACAGAGCTCGGGCAAGGGCTGCGAACCCCAGCTCGGGAGTGGAAAAGACCCACAGATGAAATATTTTTAAGGTGAGGAAGAAGAGAATTTGAAAAGCAGGATTGTCCTCATCGTAGGACCGAATGCTTGACCTCTCCACATCTCTCTTGCAAGAATGAATGAACCTCTTGGATGTTCTGGCGTTTCCCCCGTCTAATTCCCTTCTACAAGCGAGGGAAACTGAGGCACGGGGAGAACTGCTTCACCTACGGCTCCTAAGCTTGGCCCTTTGCCACCCAGCTGCAGGTTTGCAACTGCCCTCGTCTGCCGAGGGGACCGAGTAGAAGTCGCTCGTTACTTTTTGAAAATTACACTTCTGCATGTCCTCAAATGGAGATTCCGCTGTATTCCTACACGGGGGGCAGGGCGCATCGCTGGCAGTGGGGCGCGCAGGAAGGTCCGCTGCAGCAGCCTTTGGGTAACAGCATGATTTCGAGAAAAGAGGGTCCCGACGAGGCCACCTGCTCAACCCCCCACTCCAAAGGGGAATCTTAATTTTTTCCACTCTTTATGAAACACGATGTTAAAGCCTCCAGCGAGACCACCGCTCCGCTCGCTTTCCATGGGCGGCCCTTCCCAACATCCGTCCTTCGGCATTAGCGAGCTGCCCCGAGTCGTGCCGTTGTCACCACTGCACCACTTGTCCCCTTCTCAGGGCAGCGGCCTGTGTTTGAGGACAATTCCTGACGCCTCTCTCCAGCATCCTCTAGACTAAACAAACCCGTTTCCTTCAGTCTGTCCTTGCAGGTCACGTTTTTCCTACACCTCTGCTCATTCTCACTGCTCTGCCCTGGACTCCCTCCAGCTCCTCCCAGACCTGGACCGTGTTCTAGCCGAGGCCTTACCAATATCTCGCAGAATTATTTCCTATGTCTGGCGAACAGCGCTCCTGTTTACACATTCCACAGGGGCGTCCGCTTATTTGGTTTTTTTGGTTGTTGTTGCAACAACATGACTTTTTTGACTGCTGTTACGCTTCACTGCAACCCCTAGATTTCCTTCTGAAAGCCCTTAGGAATTGCACCAGGTTAAGGACGGAGCTGCTCCCCCTGCGAGCGCTGAAATGCCGAACTCTGGCTCCAAGTCCCGCTTCCAGACCAAGCGTCAGGCTTTTCTCTGGAATATCCAGCAGCCCGTATCCGTTGACCCAGGAGATGGGTGACAAGAAAACAAGCGCTCCGCAGACCTGCAAGCCTCTTTTTTTGCTAACAAAAACCTTCTTCGGATACAAGCCCCCCGACTGACACCTGGGCAGCAGAGGCAGGCGAGCAGCCCTGCCTCACCGGAGCCGCCCGCGCAGCTGAAGGAGGTTTGGAAGTCCCTGCGAGCGTCCCAGGAGCTGCGGAGCCGAGCGTTGGCTTTGTGTCCTAACCCTGGGCAGGAAGAGGGGAGAACGCCAGCTTCTGAAAGAAGCCAGGCCCAGCACTCTGCGAGGGAACTGGGAACAGCTGGCAGCGACAGACAGAGCGTAATGTTGGATCTGGCTCGGCATCGCCTCCTGAGACCGCAGGCTGAGAGCAAGAGAGAACAGCAACGCTGTCTTCCAGCTGTGGGAACCAAAGCAGCAAAACCAGGCGGCTAGGCGTCAGGAAACAGCCCTCGCCTTGGGGTCCCCGTACAAGGAGGGACAGACCATATTATCGAATGAAACTACGTTTCCGTGGGACAGGGACAAAGATGATTTTATACAAGAGCTTCCCTGATCTCGGTATAAAGATATTCAGCTTTACAGCGGTTCTAATTTGGGCCGTTCCCTGTAATCCCTGGAAACCAGTAAAACCAGAGCTCCCATCTTCCCAGAAAGCTTTACAGCTGACCGGTGCCCGCTGCCGCTGTCGGTGGCGCCGTCCAAAAAAGCCACTCCGATACCTGCGCTGCCCATAGGGCGCCACTCCAGAGACTTGCTCGGAGAAGGTGACACTGTCTCGCTTCCTCACCTTCCTGGTGTTGTTTAGAAAAACATCTCTCTCTATTCCTCCTACGTGGCAGCTGCTCCTTCCAGGTAGGGGAAGGGCCATCTCCTCTGCAGCTCTTGCTACCGAAATACCCTCCCAACGCGCTTTTCCTTCTTATCTCTAACTTTTTACGTTCCTCGAGAAGAAACTCACTCCGTCCCTGCGGGGGAATTTTTTTGTTACTTCCCCCCCCCTTGCAAGTCTTAAATTGGAAGGCAAAACATGAAAGCCAGACCAGGAGAGCAGAAGCCTCTAGAGCCAGGCAGAACCCTGTTAATTTAGTAGGACTAATTAGGAGATCTGTTGATACAGAGCTGCCGTGCCTTTACTCTGCAAATACTTGTGTTCTCTTTTTGAGTCTAAGGTACACTGAACCCGTAAACACGTAAGAAGCTTCACATGCCAAATGCTTCCATGATTAACACAGTGATGATGACTTAAAAAGCGCTTAAAAGTATTCGTTTGAGTCTTGTCAGGCAATCGCGGGATTGAACCTTGACGTCTTGGTTCCAAGAAGACATTTCAGCAGATCACAAGTAGCTTCTGTCACAGACAGGCTTCCCACACGTTATTGCCGAATCTCAGCTGCTCCCAGATTTAGCTTCCCCTCAGGAACGTCGACTCTACAAATGGAGCTAATGAGGGGCAGAGAAGTGAACTGACTTGTGATTTTTTTTAGAGCAAGCAACAGATTTCAGGTTTGCTTGACCAGCAAGAGGGAGCCCAACCGCTGCTGAGCTCACCTGAGGAATCTCCACGGAGGGTACCGCGATCCCAGCACTGACCTGACTCTGCTTTAGTTCCAGGGGCGCCCGTTTGACACGAGAGCCAAGATGAATGTGGGAACAGCGCACAGCGAGGTGAATCCCAACACCCGCGTCATGAACAGCCGGGGCATCTGGTTGTCCTACGTCCTCGGCATCGGCCTGCTGCACGTCGTACTCCTGAGCATCCCCTTCTTCAGCGTCCCTGTGGTTTGGACTCTTACCAACATCATCCACAACATGGTAAGGGAACAGCGTGGCTGGTTTGACTTCCCGGGGGCACGGCGCGGTAATCTCTCAGCACCGGCTGGTTTTTTTGCGAGCAATCTAGTCAGATTCTTGTTGAAACCATTCCTTTCTCTGTATTTCCAAAGATTCGGGGTAAGTTACTCAACCTCCACCCCTCAGACAGCACCTTTGCCTCTAGGTCATATATTTAAATCCAGCTTAGGTCCTGATGAGACAGCAAACATCTGCTGAGGCTGCTCAGAGGGGACACAGAACTTATTTGCCTGCAGGGCTAGTCCCTTTGACACATCCTCCTTAAAAAAGGAATGGCTGTGCCAGGCCGCAGAAGCTGGCAGGACGGCTTTTACTGCGGTTGATACGATCTGAATTGACCACCTCAGAGGGTTTTTTTTTTTAAAAAAAAAAAAAAACAAACACACACACACACACACAAAACAACCACCAAGATTAAAATGCAAACTTTGTTCTGCTTAAAGTGAAAGATTAGTCCAGGAATAGCTTCTCCCTTTCTAAGGATCAGGTATCCAAACAATCGGGTGTCAGAGTGCTGTGCTGGGGTGCACAGGGAAGCGCCAGGAGCACATTCAGGGGGTGCAGAAGCTGCTGTGCTTCACTGCTCGCGTCTCTGCCTCCGCCATCCCACCGCCCAAGTCGTGACGCGCTGGGGTCCCGCGGCTGAGGAGCAGACCTCTCGGCAGCCGTTCACCCTCAGGCACAGGGGACAAAATACTTCAGAGCAGCACCAATTGCTCTTGTATCCTTTATTTTAAATAACATCTCAGGCCAAGAGTATTCCAGAGACAGAAATGACACCCTTAGTAGGGACCCTCATGCTAAGGTTATTTACGTGTCTAGCAGGGGGAAGAATAAACATAGAAAAAAAGAAAAAACAACCCACAAACCCTCCAACTGGAGCTGCTTGGAGCTCAGTTCACGAGCTGCCTCCTTTTCATCCAGCTCCTTCCCCTTCTCTGGCAGCTTAAACAATTGAGGTCCTGGGAACAGAAAGGAGTTTAAAGGCCAGCAGTGTCTATACTTCAAGAGATGCGATGTAGCCAGACACTCAACTGTTTATCTGTGACTTGTGTTCCACTTCCAGAGGTTAACTCGTAATCAGAGCGGTAACAGAGCCTCACTGCCTACAGCTCTACCAGCACTTCTTTAAAAAGCATATAGCACCGCTGTTGCACGGTAGAGCGAGTCCATGCTAATCTCCTGATCCCAGAGATCCGAGTGCCGTAATCTTGCAACCACCTTCTTGGCTGACATCCAGGAGTTGAACGGGAGGCCTCACACGTGACAGCCAAACCCGAGCTAGCCCCAGCTAGCGGCCTTCCTCCCTAACTCTCGCTGCTTCGTTAGCCGCTGCGTGGTTCCAGCGCGGTTCCCAGCAGCGACGATGCATCCCTCTAGCGGAACAGCGCGCTGGTGCAAGCTCCCACAGCAGTTCTTGCTGAAGCTGAACAACTTCTGGTGGCATGGCGAGGGGCGCAGAGAACACTCTGTGTGCCTCACACCACGTTTCTGTTTGCTACAGAGTATGTACATCTTCCTGCACACCGTGAAAGGAACGCCTTTTGAGACTCCGGACCAGGGGAAGGCTCGGCTGCTCACGCACTGGGAGCAGATGGACTACGGCGTGCAGTTCACGGCATCGCGCAAGTTCCTGACCATCACACCCATTGTCCTGTGAGTATCTGGGGGCAGCCGAGCTGTCTCACGCACCCGTACCCATCAAGGCTTCTGCTGCTCGTGGTGTCCTGGGAAACAAAGACATGAAGCACTGTAATTGAGCTTCCCCTCTCTCTTCCCCTCCTTTCCAGGTATTTTCTAACCAGCTTTTACACCAAGTATGACCGGATACACTTCATAATCAACACCATCTCCCTTATGAGCGTCCTGATCCCCAAACTGCCTCAGTTTCACGGAGTCCGGATCTTTGGGATCAACAAGTACTGAACTGCGTGGCTGGAGCGAATGGAAGAGGAGCAGGGGAGAGGGGGAGGTTCCTTCTCTCTAGTCCTGCTTCTTCACCCCCACGCACACTGGGATATAATTTCACAGCGGCTGTTTAAATGCAGTATCCAATAGACACATACCGCATGCTGGATCCTCATGCCCAATAAGTCTAAACAAGCTCCAGAGTAGAGTTTAGTGCAGAGCAGGATGCGTGACGCTGGGTTTCTTTTATTCCAGCGTCATAAATAGATGCAGATACACTGAGACTTCAAGGTACAATGAGGATGAATTCTGAGGAGACTGTCATCTATCCCAGACACTGAGTGAAGAGGATAGGGATGAGGGGAAAAGCTTTTAGTGCTGGTACTATTGCTGTGGTAAATGCACTTTAAAATACATTTCCCTTTCTGAAGCTAGGTGCTTTAAGCGATCTGTGGGGGAAATCCAAAGGGATACAGCCAGACTTTCCCAATACTTGATTGTTTCGTGGTTTAAGTTCCATTTTTGGGTGGGGAAGGGGGAGAGGGAAGAGAATGCCAGATTTTTATTTCGCAATCTTTTACGCCACTGAGAAAGGAAGTTCTTTTACTAAAAACAGCACAGGAAGGAATGACCTGCAATTTGACAAAGCTTTCAGTTTTCTACGGTACCATTCGTGTGGTTCAGGGAAAAGCTCAACAGATGCTAAATCATACTTGTTATTTTCAGCTTGTACCAGAGTCCACCCGGGTAATTCTGCTCCCCACCCCAAACCGCTAATTTTTAAGCGTGGTGAGCGCGCGAGCAGTACAGCTTTGGGTTAAGGGCTGGGGCACAGATCATTTTAATGATCGACAACAAATGCCACTGAGCTTCTTGGCACATGGTGACTGCACAAGCACAGGAGAAGCTGATTGATACAGGCCAAACGAGAGATGGACAGCTGCTTGCTATAATCAGTTAGTGACTATAATCGGAATTTTTCTCCTCAGTCCAGCTCCTTGGTCTCTTAAGTCTGCGTACATGTTACTGGGATTTGCCAGTGGATTTAACTCAGTATCCGACTCAAGGCAAGCGAGTGTTTGATTTCTGGCTTACCTGGAAGTCTTGTCGCTCGGCTGCACACACAAGTGCTGCAGCAGCGTCCCCTGAGCCCTTCGGTGATCACTGGCAAGGGAGCTGCACCAGCAGCAGGCTGAACTGACCAAGAGAAGGGTGCAACAGGTCACTGATGATAATAGATTATTTAGCGTAGGAACAAAATTGAGCCTTTTTCCCATAAAGTTACCAGCTAGATAAACCAGGTTTGCAGGTTTAGATTTCCTGGCTGAGATAGCTTTCTAGTGTTCAAAGCAATCTGTTTTTCTTTTGGGTTGTGTGCCGGATGAAATGGGTTTTTTCCTCATGCTTCCCCTGTAAACTCATGAAAGCCTGTATTTTTGTTGTCTTAGCGCTTATATTGTCTCACACTTTTGAAAATGGTATAAACATTTTAAATATGCTATTTTTGTTCCTGCATTAGCCAGTTCTAGCTTTAGAGGTCATAGTGGATATAGTCGAGTTCTGTTTGATGGTCTGAGCATAGGACATGGATAGGGGAACCTCAGGTTTGCGTATAAGATCTAGTACTACTCCAGGCATAATTTTAGGCAAGCTGCTTTACTGCTCTCTCTCAGACTTACTATTGGACTGCTGCAGAGAAGGGAAAAACATTTAGCGTACCTCAGAGGGCTGCTGGAAAGCATAGAGAATCATTACCTAATAGGTTCGAAATGTGGAAATATTTTAAGTGAAAAGGGAGTTTTGAAGAAGGTAGAAAAAGAAAAGAGTCTCGCTTGATACCCGAGTGCTGTTCTCCAGCGAGGGAGTTTGACAGACGTGCAATTTACGTGATGGGGGGGGGTTAAACCTTTTAACCAGCATGACATAAGGACTGCTGCTTTAGTTAAGGTACTATATACCCTAAAGCTAATATACTCTTTAAGCTACTAGACAATGACTTTTGGGAAAAAAAAAAAATACTGTTTTCAAAATAGAGATATTTCATCAATCATCTAAGTACCTTTGAAATGACTAAGAAATTAAGTGTGTCGATGCCCGGTGTGCTTATGGAAAGGGCACTGCCCTCAGAGCTGTAGTGCCTGTCCTTAAGAGGATGGCTAAGGCTGTATCCGTAGTGCAGACTGTATGTTCCTTAACAGATCTGAATGTCTGCCCGCAGACACAACTTACTTGCCAATGGTAAATCTCCAGAGGAAAGAAAACTATTTATTTATTTTGGTAAAATACAAGGGCAAAAACATCAGCTTTTCTGCAGCAGAAACAGTCCCTACATGCTTAAAAATATTACTCCTACATAGACAGACATATACTGATTATTTCTAAGTATATGCATGTTACACAAAATCAAAGGGGTTTTGATATTTTTAGCTTAATTATAAATTGAAGATAGGGTCAGCTTTACTCGAAGTTCAGCACTTCACACAGTTTCCTTGAAGGCCTTGGAATTATAGCAGCTGGGGGTTTGAGCGTGTTATTTGTGCTGTTAACTGACACTATGGACATCTGATTCTGTTTTGTTAAATTAAAGATCAACTGTAAAACAGAATGGGATTATAAACTTCTTTAAAAGGCAATTTTTAAAGCCTGAAGTCTAAAACATCTCGTTAGGCAAAGCCTTAATTATAATAGTAAGCTTTTCTGATTTACCTTGTTCACACAAGTGATTAAAATAGCCATTACACAGATATATTACATGGCAAACGACGTTCTTTACAACACAAGGATAGCATTTTTGCCATGCAATAACTGAAGTTAACTTGGACTCATACAGTTAAGCCAGTCAAGGAAAACAGAAATGAAAACTGGAGAAATATGGAAAGAAGTGAGAGAGCTGAAGAAAGACTTCATGTTAATAATGTGGTGTGTTAAGTATCTACATAAGATTAATATTTACTTGGAACAACTATACAGCTGAGAGTATCTTCCTTAAGATCCCATCTTAAGGGTAGGTATCAGAATTAATCAAAAACAGAAAGGAAACCATAAGTTAACTGTAATTAAACTGTAGTTGCTACTTGTTGGGTGTACCTGAGGTAGTTTTAAGTGAGAGAGTTTGGGTTCTGCTGGTGGAGCCTCACTCATACGCTGGTTGCGTGGCTCCTTCCTGCCGGTGTCACAGGCGCGAGCGGAACCTGATTGAATTTCGAGCTGACCATCTCCACTGCAGTGGTGTGGAAACAACGGACACGGTTCTAGGTCTCCTGGAACTCTGTACTGAAACCATTTCTGGTTTACTTGTGTTTGTTAAATTCGTATGGAAGTGAGTTCAGCACTGGAAGGCTAATCTTGTCCACACACACAAGTTTGAGCATAGCCAAAACACTAACACTGTCATGGGATAACTAATTTCTGAGAAAAGGGATATCGGGACAGCGTGGGCAGGATGAGGGATTTTCAGACATGTACTTGCAGCTAACACAGCAGTGATCCAAGGCCGAAGCCTACCTTTTACATGGAGGACTGGAACTTCTTTTAGGCTGTAGAGTTTTCTCCAAGTACCTGCGTGAAAGAGATAATTGATCGTTATTGATTTTAAATGGGATTTTGATCACATCACACTCAACAGATTTTCCTCTGAACTTGTACTGGCTTCCTGTATAGTGACTGTGGCAAACGACTTCTGGAGAATTAAAGGCAGGCTCTGTCCTGTGACTGAGAAACAATTACTGGAGAAGTAGGTACTTAAAATGCTTTTCTTTTTTGTTCTGCAATAAATACGGAAGGAGAAAAGTTTTAGAAAACCACCACTTGAACCGTTCACAGGCACTGGCAGAAGCTGTCCCTCTGCCCCATCTTGTCCTGGGCAAAACCACTTCTAAGCTTCTAAGCCACTGCTAAGACCAGGCAGGTATTCACACAGCGGGGCAGTCACTGCACCAGGCAAGTCAGAACACAATCACCTACCACCAGCCCAATGCTTCTGAGTTAGGGATCCTATCTTGGGATTTGTTTAACTTAAATAACAATATACACACAGTCCAACCCTTCACAGGAAAAAGGCTTAAAAAAAAAAAAAAGCCTGAGAGATAGGGCTATTTATCCCAAGTACTTTTTTTTAATCATTAATTTTTTGTTTGTTTTAATAGAAGCATGGTACTGGCCCTTGAAAAGGGGACAGCAGCTGGTTACCATTGTTAACATATTAATATTTCTTATTGTGACTTACATTGCTTTATCATTGCCTATAATATCTTTTAAGCATGCGAGTGTTTGTGTATATGTATCCTCTTTGGATCAGTTTAAGTGAGCTAAATTAGTTGGGTTTTTTTTAATGGAACATTCTGACATTGTACATAGTTTTAGGGTTTTTTTTCCAGTAGCCCTTCTTTTTGCTGTGTATACAGAAGTCTCATGTAGACAACTTTCTAAAATAAAGTGTGAATATTTTTATTACTCCTTTGTACAGTATTCTAAGAGAAACTAATAAAGTAAGTATTAATGTAAAAGCTTGCGTTTGATTCCTTGAAATTTTTACATGGACAGGTTTTGCTTTAAAACAAGCATGGCAAATGAATACTGCATGGCAATCCCAAGCCCACCAAGCGATGGACTGAAGTAAAGCAAAGAGCTTGCAGCCCACTACATGGATTCCTTCACAGGTACCACACTGGTGAGTCACACAAACCACCTGCTACTAACAACAAGCCACAAATCATAGAAATGCATGTGCACCACTAGTCGATAAAAGTGCCTCCAGAAACATAATATTGTCCCCTTGTCTAAGCCACAGCTAATTAATTAGCTGTCTCACAGGTTTAGTGAAATCCTCCTAAACCAGAACACACCATTCCTCATCCTAACAGATCAGAAGTATAAATGAAAACTAGAATCACTCTAGAAATTAAACAAATCTTATAGGAATGCTACAGATGTAGAACAAGTTATCCACAGCCACTGTAACAGATCACGACGAGTTGACTCAGTGACAGAAACTTTCAAGAGAAAGAATTATGCAAGCAACAGGCTTTACGTGCCCTAATTTAGCCAGATGCTTCCGGATCTCAGAACGGAAAGGTGGGGAGAGAACACTGCCAGAGCCCTGCTGCTTTAGAGAGGCCATATCACTTCAGAAGCACAGCAGGCTGCTCTGCGCGTTGCCCCGACAGTAGAGGAGAAGCCATCCACTCCACAAACAGGCAAGTACATTTTTTAAGAGCTTTTGGTAAGGAAGAGGGGTAGAGCAAACTCTTCAGTTTTTACGTCTTTTTGAAGTCTCCCAAGGGAATGGGTCCTGTAGGTACTACTAAAATGATCCCACATTAAGCACACAAGACCATTTCTCTTCCCCAGCTCCATCGCATACAACACACCATCCTTTGGGATCTAATAGTCTTTCTACTTTCTGGAAGAATCAGACTAAGACTCATTTTTCAGACCCCTGTGGGACAGGAGGGAGAGGGAACATATCCCCTCCATCCACTCATCTGAACTGTAAACAGGGATCGGCGCCTCTTCTCTAACAAGACTTGATAAAGTAGGGTGTAGAAGAGGGGAAAGACCTGCCCGCTCTTCAGTAAGTAGAGGGAATTTTTTCATTTGTAGATCGAAGTCCTTCATGTCTTAAGTACAACAACTGAAGGAAGCAGCTAAACACAAACTTCGGAGTAAAACCAAACTGCAACAGGTAACCAACAACAATTTTGTTTCTGCCTCTCAAACACCCTCCTCAGCAGGGGATACAGGCAGAGCACCAGCGTGTACCTAGGTAGCTTTCCTGGGATGATTTTTTTTTTTTTTTTTATATTTTGGGGGAGACTTGCCATAGAACAAGGCCTCCTACCTTCCTCCCTCAATGCAGTAGTCGCCTCCCAGCACTTTCACTTCCTTGCAAAACAACACAACAATTTTTCTAGCACTCTGTTTTGAAACAGCGCTAACCCATTGCTGTCTGACAGACAACAAGATGCATGGGGAAACGCAGCTGCAGTAAAAACCAGCAGGAAATTGCTCAAGCTTTTTTCTTTTTAAACTTACTTCAGGGCAATGCATTAATTAAAGATTAAAGCATTTAGGACCGTGATATGTCCTAGGTTAAGGACAGTAATGTCTAGTTAAGTAACAAAAATTACTATGGTATGTACTGGTATATGCAACACAATATCTTAATTGAAAGAACGGTCACAGACTCCAGCGCTGAAGATCAGCGTCCTCAGGAACTGCAAGCTCCGGTCTCAGTCCGCTCCGTGACCGGGAGTTCATCAGCAAAGAGAGATGAGCCTAAACAAGCCTCGTTAACAAACCACAGCTCATACTCCTGCCTCTCCAAATACTTCCCCATACACAATCCTGCAAACGCTGTGTCCTTGTACAGGCCTATGTGGGTTTTTTTGGGTTATTACCAATTTTGAAAAGTTCTCAGCAACTAAAAGTAACAGATACTCTGTTACAACCTTCTGCTTGTATTTAAAGTCATTCCGCTTAACTTGTCTTGCCTCTTTTCCTAAGGTACTTTGCTTTGGTTCAAAAATTCATCCAGCTGCAGCAGAATGATTAAAAAAGTCATCCAATCCATAGTAAATCAAATGGGTTCAGGATCAGACCTGGTCCCAGTTCACAGCATCTTAGACCAAGAACAGATCAGACCTCTCTGTCTAGTGACAATACAAAAGCAAAAAATGTTCCAGAAATCTGCCCCCTACAGACGGGCACCTTTCAAACTTGAGGACGTGCTGCTGCCTGGAGAAGATGATAAAAGCACAGGTAAAACCCACATTTATCAATCTTAAGCTCACAATTTCCACAGACGAAACATTTGTATCATTTGTGACTGAACTCTACCAGGTTCCCTCTTTCTCTTGTGTGCTTAGCAGTTACAATACTGAGTCTGTGTAATCACACTTGAAGTAACGCATCGAATTATTTCAGAGTCCCTCTTTCCCAAAGGAGGCCATCGAGACCCAATGCAATTTACAGTCACAAGAAGCGGCAATGACAGAGTTGATGGTAATCTAAGCCTTCCTGTTCAGCCTGCAAACATAGAGCTGAACGCAGCTGCCTCCTCATCCAAAGAGTGGTCCCTCAAGCTGGAGATGAACTACATACCGATACGAGAAATTCAGGCACTTAATACAAAAAGGTAAGGCAGACACAAAGGGAGAATGCGCCCTCCGGTCATCCTCCTCTACCCCAACGGTTTTTCAACAGCCAAAACCCAAGATTAAGACCCAAGAGCCTGCATTCTCCCTAACTATGAATACTTCTGGAGGACAGGAAAGAGAGGCGATAAAGATTCCTTAAGAGCTTTGTAATGCTTATAGATTTCTTCGTAATTCAGAAAGTAGGAACACCTCCACATAGAGTCAAGCCATCTTTTCTCACAATTTGTACCTGGAGAGGAGCATATAGATCAGGACAGATCACCTGCATGACCTGCCAGGCTATGGTCTTGCTGCCCCACTTCTCCTCAGACATAGAAGGGAAACGCATTGAGGACAGCAAGAATTGCAGCCCATTTTCTGCCATTTTTTCCCCCAGAAGCCCCCGATGTTGTGATATTTACATGTACTCATGGAACATGAGAAAGGACACAAGCATAAGGTTTCTGGCTCCAAGTAGCCTACAGTGCTTTTGTCATAACTCACAGAAAAACAGCTAGGATATTACAACCTTTTTCTCTTTTAGAAAAATAAATATGAATCACTCCTTCATTCAACAACTACAGAAATCAAGAGAGTGTTTACACTTGGTGTATGAAACAGTAGAAACCTCAGAAGACGTCACCTGCAAAGCATCCACAGAGACTGGGGGGTGCTTCACGACCTGGTTTCATGCCAAATTGTGTGCAAAGGTTTGATTTCTCTTCAGGCTCAGGAGTCAGTCCTTCCCAAACATCTGCACGCCATCCACGCCTAGTAACAGATTTATTTTTTTTTTACCATTGACCAGGGCACTAGAGAGAAAAAACAAAGCATAACTATACCCAAGGGCTGCACGCTGGCATTCAAGATAATCCCGCTGTACATTACAGATGGATCATGGGGTAAGTAACTTTCAGAAACTACCAATTTCTCCGTTCATGAAACAACGCAGGAGAAGAAAAACATTTTCTGAAGTATCACGCAACCTCGTGGCCACCCTTAGCTCATTTGCAAGGACATGAACATATGCACTACAAGTGACAGAAATCACCTGGGAAAGGGACATAAATAGTGCATAACTTAGAAGAGCTGCTTGGGAAAGAGATGCAGTTTAGCGAGGGAGGACTGGTAAGGAAATGAAAGAGGGATACTGGCAGTCTCAGCTCTAAGGCTCAGGAAGCACAGAGCTCCTGTTGAAAAACAGCAGAAGGCAGAGGTTTGTTTGCTTTTCTTTTCCTACTCAAAAGAAAAAAGCCCGGGAGAAAAGAGGGTGGCTGACCCTTCAGTGGGAAGACAGTTGTAAAAGACGCTTACGCTGGATAGGTAGAGAAAGAGAGGTCCAAGATCCACAAAACCTGCTGCAGGGTTTTAGAGACCGCATTTGGCTTGGTTCCCTTATGCTCTGTGCTTCCCATGCCTGCATGGATCTTGTTGAGTGTCAGCTGTCACTTTAATTTACTTGTGTTTTAATACACTTACTGGCCAATCCAGACCCTAACATTAGGCACATGACAGCAGGGAACGAGGTCCAGGAATAACCAGTTCTAAATGAACCAGGCAGAAGACAGATGCGCTGGAGAAAAGCACGAACACCAGTCTGACCTACAACTAGCACGCAAGACTTCAGACCTGGGATACCAGTATCTTCTGCTTTAAAAACAACACTGGGGAAAAAAACACCCATCCAGCTTTAAGTATTTTTCTAAATCGGCAACGCCCTTTTTATCCTGTTGCAGATCTTGACTTTTTCAAAGACTCAAGCAGATCAGAGCTCGTATCTGATGGTAAGCAATGCATTTTACTGCTTTGACTTGCACTACTTTTACCTGCTTTGGGTGAGATGGAATCTCTCAAGATAAACACAAACCTCCAAAAGCAATGTGTTTTCTGTAGAGTGTCATCTATTACCCGAGACGTGACAACTGTCCAACTCAAAATTGAATATTGCTTTTGAAAACACTCACAGAAATATGTGAAATTCTAAATTTAGGGGTGCCAGGGAACCTCTTGTGGGACTGCCTAGTTTAGAAGTGACATGTTTGGACTCTTTCTGGTTTTCAGGTTTCTCAAGAGGAAAATTAGGAGAACTGGAGGTAGAAGTTAGAGACACTTGTCAAATTCTGTCCAAGTTGTCTCTTGATGTGTCTGTCATACTTTTAAAAGCCATCAAAGCTGTGATGAGAGACAGGAACCTCTTTCAAGAACTGACCCAGAAAGTAAGTAAAGTTCTTTTTACTGCCAGGATTTATAAATATAGAGACATCCATGATCATACCTCTTGCCCCAGAAGTCACCTCTCCTGTGCCACAACTATCAATCCGAAAATCCTTCATGCAGCCCATCTGTCTGGTCTCCATCACCCTACAGAGAAAGGTGGCACTCAGGAGAGAGTCAAGTGCTGAAATATGTCCTGATATATAGTCTAGCAGATTTACCTGCAGGTATCACACCATTTAAATTTCATATTCTGTCTTTAACTGGAGCCAGTGTGAACACTGAAGCCTCAATTACAGCCTCACAAATAGCTTAGGGAGGGGAGGCAGATATTACATGACTGCTCATGTGCTTCTGTAGTTAGACTGGAGGGACTATCAGCAGCCTCTTCTCTTAAATCCTGACGTTTCTTTTTCTTACCCCCCTAGATGGAAGCAGTTCTTCATGAAACCGGTAGTTGGGAGCTGAAAACAGAAAGCCCAGACTTAAAAAACCTGTTGAGCATCTTACAGTATTCTTCAAGACAACTTCTCCTTCAGATGGCAGGAGCAATTGCCTACACTCTTGACGCGTTAGACGGTAAGGCTTTCTGTCCATTTTCATAGAGAAATCCAGGAGCAGCAGAATTTATTAAGAGCATTTCTACCAACCAGACTAACAGAATATAGAAAACTTACAGAGCGAGAGACTTACAGAGGATTTACGTAAAATAATTTCTTAGGTTGTGGGGAATGAAGGTGGTTTATGCTGAGAGCACAGGCCTGTCCGTAGCAGCTGCTGTTCAGCAATGGCTAGAGAGTCGCAGAGCAGCGACTGCCAGGAGCGTTATACCAAATTACCACTGGGTCCAGGAACAGCATGCCCAGGGTGATCCTTCAAAAGAGGGCTTGAGATCAGAACTGAAATGTGAGTGAAGACAGCAAGACCATCTTACAGAAAGAGCAGTGCAAATTCCGGGGTTCTTCTCCCAAGGCTGCCATAAAACATGGTTTGAATCTCCCCTCCACCCCCTTGGTCTCTACACTCAATGCCACCATCACCTGTATCCAGAGGAACAGCTGTATGCATCTCACAGGGGGGCTGCACTAATCATTTAGTTTAAAATATCTGAAGAACTTTTGACCAAACAGGCATTCCCTGCAAGACAGTTGACGGTCACCCTTCACATCTCGCCAGTTGTCTCTGAAACTTTGGTGGGGTTGGGTTTTTTTTTTTTGGTACAAACCTGTTTTAATTCTGCAGAGCTAATGGAGGATCAGTTGCTGCTACTGCTGGAGTCCTTGGAAATGAAGATTGTGCCCCAACAGCTTAAGCTGGTGAGAGAACATACATCACATTTGGCTCAAAACGAAGGGGGAAGGGAGTGTTATTTTACATAAAGCAACATTTAGATGATGATATAGGTAGCAATATCACAACTTAAGGTAACACTGGGAAGAAGGGAAGGAATAATTGCTTCAAACTTGGCAGGGATCAAAATATTCACTTAAAAAAAAAAAATCCCAAGACATGAAGACCTAAGATTTCTAACAACTGTTTTACTGATAATAAACATTAAATTGGACACAGCTGACTACCATTTTTCTTTAAATGGTAATCAGCATTGTTTGGCATCTTTGGCTCAAAAGACAACCCAAAAACACACTACAGTTTTAACTTCTTGGACATAATGAATTCACAAGAAACTGGGAACTGAATACATGAGCATGATAATCTTTCAGCGTGAAAAGCCTCATCTATAGATGTGGATTATTTTGTGTGCCTGTAAGATTGTAAAGCACCTCACAAGTCAAAGAGATCATTTAAGTACTTAATGACTTCCGCAGACAGGAGCATTAAAATACTGATTTTGCTTTTTTTGTTGTTGTTGTGAAGGTTGCGACCATCTTGGAACACGACATAGAACAAAATGGGAATTTCAGGGTGGACGCCAGCTTGCTCTCCTTCCCACAAGAGAAGGAACAAGAACTGACCATTGCAATGGTTGAGATGAGTGGAGCGACGGTCCAGAAAGACGGATCTGTTGTCTGTATGAAAGATGCCTTCCCGGCCCTAGCAGCCCTGTGCGTGTCTCTCTATGTCCTCCGTGTTCTGAATAAATAGGTCAGGTTACACGTGTCCCCCCATTAGGAGTGACTTAAAGGGAATCATTTGAAAAGTGTGTTACTGCAAAACAGTCTCTCTCTCCAAACCTCACACCCACATAGGTGAGGCATTCCTTATTAATGCTCAGTGATGATTTGAAATTATTAGGAAAAGCAGACTTAAGGCAAGAAAGCTCCTTATGGAAGCCAGACACCAAAGTTGATTTTTCTTTCCCCCCATACAAGCGCAGAGTGCCAACTGAAAAATCCAGTAGCTCAAATAATCACACACCTATTGGCTGCACTTTTCGTGATTCTGCTTTTCCTAAAAAACGCTAGCACACAGCTGCCCATGCAATCAATAAGGTACAAAGGAATCAATCAGCAATAATTCCCTTATCCTGCTCACACTTGTGATTCACGCGTGACTTGTTAAATGTTACGAAATCTGTAGGATCTCACACACCTGTAGAGCAGCACCTCCACCCCATGATCACACCCCCTACCAGCGAGGAACAAATTACAACATTGCACAACAACGCTACAAGTACTTCAATGACTGCTTTATAAATAAAAAAAGAATCATTTCATAATGAGTAACTGGCTGTTCTTAAAGGCAATTTTTTTAATCTGCAGGTATTTTCAGTCACTCAGCAGCGCCATCTGCCTAGAGGCCCGGCTCACCTCAGGCTCCCGGGGGAAGGGGGTGCTCTCAGCCAGGGGCAGTGCTGCTTACCTGGGCGGTTGCTGATGGCTCTAGGAACACTGCCAGCGCAAGTTAGCCCGCCCACACCATGTACCAGCCACGAGGGAAGCCGAGCCCCGGCCCCCGGCCCGTCACGGCCGTGTGGGGAACCGGCGGCCGCTCCCGAGGCCAGAGCCTCGCACCTCGCCTCAGCGCGGCAGCCGAGGCGCGCCCGCGCATGCGCGGCTAGACGGGCGGGAGCTGCCGAGCTTGGGGCGGAAATACCCGAAAGCCGACCGGAAATACCCGAGAGATGGCGGAAACAGCCGAAGTGGCGTGGCGCTCGGTGCTCGACCGTGCGGGCCTGGCAGGTGAGGGCGGTTGCGGCTGGTCGTGCCTGGCGACTCCCGGCGTGCCCCGCGGTTGTTGCAGTGTCACGGCCGGCCCGGCGCGCCCGGCCATGAAGCAGGAGGGCGCATCCCGCCGCCGCGGCGACAAGGCCAAGGCCCCCCCCGACGGGCCGCCGCCCGCCCCCCCCGACGTGGAGATGCAAGAGGAGGCGGCGGCGACGACGACAGCGGCGGCGGCCGAAACCGGCGGGGAGCGGCAGCCGCAGCGAGAGCTTGACGCCATCACGTTGGAGGGTGAGGGGGGGGGGGGGGGGGTTGAGGCCTCGGGCTGAGGGGAACGGGACCGGAGAGGGGTCCCTGTGGGGGGAAGTAGCTGAGAGGGGTCACTGTAATGGTGATCTGTAGGGGGGGGTGTTGGTTCGGGGCGAGAGGGACCAGGATCAGCTCAGGGGAGCCTCCGTGAGGGATCCCTGGAGGAGGGGGGGGCTGGGGAATGGGGGGGGGCTATAGTGAGGCCGCAGGGGGAAGCGGGGGGGGGGGGGGGGGTCCTTGTAGAGGAGGGGGTAGTGGGGGGAGGCCTGCGGGGGAAGGAAGGTGCGGGGGGGTGTATGTGGGGGAGAGGTGCCGGAAAGGGTGTTGGAGAAGAGGAATGGGGAGGTCGGTGTGGGGGAAAGGAGTTGGGGGGGGGAGGGGAAGGGAGGTGGAGGTGTGTTTTTCGGGAGCCGTGGGAGAGTCGCTGTGAGGACGGACTGTGAGGAGCAGGGGGAACTGGAGAGATGCTGTGGTGGGACCCTGTGGGGATGCAGAGAGAGGACGGAGCCCACAGGGGGCATGAGAAGGAAAGGGACCTCTGGAGGGGCCTTCTCCAGCCCCCCTGCTCCGAGCAGGGGTGGCCTGCGGTCGGATCAGGTCACACAGGACACTGAGGCCACACAGCCCCGGTGCCATGAGGGGACAGAGGGACCCAACAGCAGAAGGATGGGGCACCTCGTACCTGGAGGGATCCTGGCGCCGGCTTTGCTCTGGTGCATCCTTTGGCAGAGGCCTCTGGGAGATGCCTGCTGAGGGCGCATCCCTTGTGCTCCTGCAGATATCAAAGAGCACGTGAAGCAGCTGGAGAAGGCCGTGTCAGGGAAGGAGCCGCGCTACGTCCTGCGCGCCCTGCGGGCTCTGCCCTCCACCTCCCGCCGACTCAATTCCAACGTGCTTCACAAAGCCATCAATGGCTTCTTCACCTCCAACAGCACCGTGCGGGACTTCCTCCTCGGCTTCCTGGAGGAGGTACGGCGGCAGGGGATGGGGAGAGGCGACCGGTTGCGGAGGGGACACTTCTCCCACAACGAGGAGCCACTGCGTGGGGCAGGAGGGCACTGGGAACAGCAAGGGCTTGGGGATGTTTGGGACATGCTGACACGGCTGCTCAGGAGCGCGTGTGAGATGAGATGCGTCGCTGCAGCTCTTGGCAGGGATGGGACGGTAGTGCCGGCAGCCTGGGCTGGCTCTTGTGGCACACCTCAAGCAGAGCTGTCACCGGGGACAGGCTGGGGACAGGCCTCGCTGCAGGCGGAGGCATGAGGAACACTGGGAGGGTGGCAGCAGCGTGGGAGGGACGGGGGTCCAGCACATGTCTCTCCCGCAGTCCATGGACACGGAAGCAGAGCTGCAGTTTCGCCCGCGGACGGGGAAGGCGGCCTCGGCCCCTCTCTTGCCAGAAGTGGAGACCTACCTCCAGCTGCTTCTTGTCATCTACCTGATGAACAGCAAGAGATACCCGGAGGTGAGATTCCCTGAGCTGCCGGCTCTGAAGCTGAGCTGTTCCTGTGGCGCTCCTGCACTAGGCAGGATCTGGGGAGCCTCAGGGAGCTGCCTGTCTGCAGCCCCATGCTTTTCCCTTTGTTTCGGCTGTGTCTGGAGGCAGCTCCCAGACTCAGCCCCACAGCCCTGGCAGTCTCTGCTCTTCCTGGGCAGCAGTTCCTCTGCTCTGACCTCTCTTCCCCTCCTGCAGGCTCAGAAAGTCTCTGATGACCTGATGCAGAAGATCAGCTCTCAAAACCGCCGGGCTCTTGACCTGGTGGTGGCAAAATGTTATTACTACCACTCGCGCATCTACGAATTCCTGAATAAACTCGATGTGGTCAGGAGGTAGGGTGGGTCCTGGGTGCGGGCTCTCCCCAGGCTTGGTCCCGCGCACCCCGGTGAGCGGGGCTGTTTCTTTCCTCCTCCCTGACGCACTCGCTCCCTTTCCTGCAGCTTCCTGCACGCCCGGCTACGGACGGCCACGCTGCGCCACGATGCGGACGGGCAGGCCACCCTCCTGAACCTGCTGCTGAGGAACTATCTCCACTACAACCTCTATGACCAAGCGGAAAAGCTTGTCTCCAAGTCGGTGTTTCCCGAGCAGGCCAACAACAACGAGTGGGCTCGGTACCTCTATTACACAGGTGAGATGCAGAGGGTCCTGCATGGCGCTGGCAGGTCGGGCTGCATCCGAGATCGAGGGCTCTGGTTCCCCGCAGAACCCGTTTGAGCAGCTGGAGATGGGGCTTCCAGGCAGGATTTGAAGCCCCATCCAAGCGTATCCAGCTGGATTCGCTCGGTGGCTTTTCCAAACGCCTTCTGCCCTGTGTGAACGCAGGGCGCATCAAGGCCATCCAGCTGGAGTACTCGGAGGCGCGGAGGACCATGACGAACGCCCTGCGGAAGGCGCCGCAGCACACGGCCGTCGGCTTCAAGCAGACAGTGAGTGGGGGCGGGTGTGGGGTTCGGTACCTCCCGGGTCCCCAGGGAAGCCGCCGCAGGGTTGGGCCCCGTGGGGACTCACCGTCTCTTTTTCTGCTCAAGGTGCACAAGCTGCTCATCGTGGTGGAACTGCTGCTCGGGGAGATCCCAGACAGGCTCCAGTTCAGACAACCCTCCCTCAAGCGGTCGCTCATGCCCTACTTCCTCCTGACCCAGGGTACGACAGGCCGCTCCTGCCCGCGCTCGGTCCCTCTCTGGTGTCTTGGCACAACGTCCCGTGCTCTGAGGGAGCAGAGGGGGTTTCTCTCCTCTCCCCTCGATGGGACTCAGCCGCAGACTGCACCTGGGGAGGAGGAGGCAGCCCCTAAGCGGAGGGGCTGGCAGGCCTGGGAGTCAGCCCTGCCTCGCTCTCCCCACCCCGGCCCTCGCTCCTTCCCCGGTTAACACATTGTCTCCTCCAGCCGTCAGGACCGGGAACCTGGCCAAGTTCAACCAAGTCCTCGATCAGTTTGGGGACAAGTTCCAGGCTGACGGCACCTACACCCTGATCATTCGTCTGAGGCACAACGTCATCAAGACGGGTAGGAGACTGTCGCTGGGGTGTTTGGGGACGCCATCACAGACGGTGCCGGGGGCTTGGCGGGCCTGGGGCTGCCTGGTCGGGAGGCTCCACTCTCGTTCTTCCCGCGCAGGTGTCCGTATGATCAGCCTCTCCTATTCTCGCATCTCCCTGGCCGATATTGCCCAGAAGCTGCAGCTGGACAGTCCGGAGGATGCGGAGTTCATCGTCGCCAAGGTAGCTGCCTACGAAATCCTGTCCCTCTGGGTCCCGGGCTGCCCACAGCCCCCGGTTCTCGCAGTTGGCCTCGCTCTCCCGCCTCTGCCCAGTCCCTGCAGCACTCCCTGCCTGGGGCAGCTGCTGGTTTTAGGTTGAGGCCCCTCCCGGGGCCGATGGGGACACTCAGGGCACCAAGTTCCCTCTCTGTGCGCTGTGTCCTGAGCCCAGCGCTCCTGTCACAGCAGCCAACTCCTCCCTTCACTCTAAACTGCTGCCTCAGCCCTCGGAGACAGCGGGTGCCCTGACCGCGTGCCCTCCGGCTTGCAGGCCATTCGGGACGGCGTGATCGAGGCCAGCATTAACCACGAGAAGGGCTACGTCCAGTCAAAGGAAATGATCGACATCTACTCCACCCGGGAGCCCCAGCTGGCCTTTCACCAGCGCATCTCTTTCTGCCTCGACATCCACAACATGTCCGTCAAGGTGAGCGCGGCAGGTCCCTGGCTGAAGGGGACAGCAGGGCAGAGATGCGGCGTTCCTCTGCTCAAGCTTCTCTCCCTTTTTTTCCCGCTCCCCCCCAGGCCATGAGGTTCCCACCCAAATCTTACAACAAGGACTTGGAATCTGCAGAGGTGAGATCTCATGTGGGGCTCGGGAAACCGCTCGTGCTGCACCCCAGCGGCCACCGAGGCCACGGGGAGGACGCGGCTCCTGTCCCCCAGCTGCCACCAACCTCTGCCTTTGCCTTCCAGGAGCGCCGGGAGCGCGAGCAGCAGGACCTGGAGTTCGCAAAGGAGATGGCAGAGGACGATGATGACGGTTTTCCGTGACCCTCTGGCCTGGCTGTATTTTTTTATTTGTCCCTAGGGAAGATGCTGTCCGAGCGGAGCTCCCCCACGCAGCCCCGGTCCCCCCGTCTGCCTTTCTTTTATAAATACCTGCATGTCTGTACTGTGGGAGGGGGACGCGGGGGTTCCCCGGGCCCGCAGCCACAGGCCCTGCTCTCCCGGCCCCCTGCCACCCGCGGCGGGAACCCCCTTCCCCAATAAACAAACATTCTTTTAAGGTTGCTTGTGATCAGTCGTCGCTGAGCCCGGCGGAGGCACAGACCAGCCCGTGAACTGGGAGCTCCTGGGGCAGCAGGGCCAGGGGCAGGCGGGGGGCAAGAGCCGCGGCTCCATGGGGACCGTGGGTGCCCCCAGCTCTCGCAACAATAATGGGGTCAAACTTTGTTAAGCTTCAATTATGACTTTTAAAATAAAAGTTGGAAAAACACCAGCCTGGTGCCTGCTCCTGCCATGGGTTTGTTGTTGTGTTCTGTTACCTGCTCCCCTCCGCAGGGCTGGGGAGGGGAGCGGGGGCCAGCTCTGGCCCAGACATTCCCCCCCCACCCAGGGCTGGATCTGACATCCCGGCTGCGCTGGCGCTGGCAGGGGCAGCTCAGTGACGGGGTGTCGGGGGGCTCCGTGACCCGCGGGCCAGCCTGGAGCTGAGCCAGGGGCCCCCAGCGCTCAGTGGCAGCATCTGAACACCGTCCCCTCGGCTGGACACCGTCTGCTCCGGCCACGGGATCCTGTTTCCCAAAAAAGCACTTCCTACTGTGGCCGCAGGCAAAGGCCAGAGCGGGGATTACTGGGACCAGCACCGTGAGCGCAGGTCTGTGCATGGCGGGGGGGGAAAGGGCTGAGCCCCGGCACCCCCTCACCCTGCTGGGAAAGGCACAGGGGGTCAGGCTGGGCCCTCTTTGTCCCCCCCCGGCCTCACAGACACCCACAGTGGGGACAGGGGACACGCAGCTACCTCGGGTGGATCCCACCACCAGCTGGGCCCACCCTCTGGGGAAATCCGGGAATCTCCCGGCGCACCCATGCCGGGCCGGCAGCCAGGGGCCGGGGCTGAAGTGTGGGGCTGCCCCAGGGCCATGAACGAAGCCTGTCCCTGCTCCGGGGGTCCCTGGGCCAGATCCCACGGCCAGGGCGCAGCGGGGAAGGCGAGAGCACAGCCAGCGCCAGGGGGTGTCGGATGTGGCACGGGGGGGGACACAGGGACGCCCTGGAAGCGCTCGCTTCTTGTCAGACGCCGAGGGTGCCTGGGTCAGGACCCGCGGGCAGGAAGGGTGGCCACGAGGCAGAATCATGGAATGGTTCAGGTTGGAAGGGACCTTAAAGACCATCCAGGGACACCCCCCCGCCAGACACCCCCGTCCAACCTGGTCTTGAACACTCGAAGCGCAGCGGGGCGGGCGGCCGGGACAGTCGCCGTGGCCAGGCCGGGCAGTGCTGACCCCGTGGCGGGGAGGGGGGGGTTGTGCTGGGCCATCTCCGCCGCCCGCGCCCCAACACCCACGGCGTTTCGGCTCCGGCCACCACTTCCTTCCTTGGAAAGCTGACGGGGGCTTTGGGCCCCACCAGGCGCTGATTCACGTCCCCCCCACCCCGATTCCTGAAAGCACCGACCTGCTGAGGCAGCAGCTCCACTCTACGAAACAGGGCGATCCCTCAGGCACTTGGGAACACCAGGCAAAAGCCCCTCGATGGGCATCCGCTCCAGAAGGGCCCTGGCTTTCCCCCAGCTCCGGGGAGGGCAAAGGCAGAGCTGGGCGGGGGCAATTCTCCCAGGAAATCCCATGACCAGGCTCCACTGCCGAGGTCCTTTCACGCAGCGGGAGTGCAGAACAGCAGCGCTGCCAGGTCCTGGGAAGGGAAGTCATCGTTAGGTTTCAGAGTTAACACCTGCCTTGTGCTGGGCAGGATCCCAGGTGGAGCTCACAGATTGGCTGCAGCTGCTGGGGGGGAGGGGGGAGGGGGGTCCCTTCCCCAGCTGGAGGCAGCTCCCGGGGGGTGTCTCCGCCAGCTGGACCCCACCGGGTGTGCGGCCCGTCCCTCTGCCCACCCAGACCCGCGGTGTGTGAGGGCAGGGGTCCCTGTCCCCACCCCGACCCCATGGCCCGCAGGAGGACAGTGAAGGGACCCAGGCCCAGGCAGGGGGTCGGTGGCGCAGTGAGACACCCCCCCGCCCCCCAGCACGGCCTTGCCCTGGGGTTGCCCAGCCTGGATGGCTGTGGGTCGAGCGGGTGCCTCCCGCGCCCCAGCTGGCCCGTGCCGGGCAGGAGGCGGCCCAGCTGGCCCCGGCCCAGCCGATCATCCTGGAAGCACTTGCGGGAACCGGCACGAGCCAAAATTCCCACATCAGGGCGGTGGGGCCGCGGCGGGGCAGGGAGCAGCCGGCTCCACTCCAGGGCTGCACTGGCAGCCGCTTCCCTGAAGAGGCAGGAGGGGATGGCCCCTGGCTGAAGGGGGTGGGGGTCGCGCCCCCAAGGTGGCCAAGCGCTGGGCACGGCACACGGGGACGTTGGACACGGCCCCCAGCGGGGCAGGATCCGGCCCCGGGGTGCTGAGCCGGGGTGCCCTGTCCCTGGGCAGGCGCCTGGACGGGGTCTCACCTTGGCCACCTCCAGCTGGTCCCGCCACCGTGATGGTGACGCCACCAGTGCCCGCCCTGACGCCGGGGTGAGGGGCTCAGGCAGCTGGCGGGGGCGATGTCCGCATGGGCTGGGGGTGGCGACGGTCCCAGAGGGACACCGGCTGTCAAAAGCCACCATCTCTTCACCCGGCCACCTGTGAGTGACCCTGCGGCGCTGGGCAGTGGCCAGTGAGGCCGGAGCCCCGCCAGCAGGTTAATGAGTCACCGAGCCACCGCCAGCACCGTCCCAGTGCCCGACACCTACCCCGGTGCCAGGGCTCCCCCGGGCACCTGCCGCCGCACCGAGGGGCACCGCGGCCCTGGGAAAGCCCCGCAAGCAGCGAGGTGTGGGCAGCGGCCGGGAGCACCCGGCTCCCGGGATTTGCATGTTGGTGATTAAGACAATGAAGCAATCGACACTGTTGCCACATCAGTGTGAATCCCCGGAGCCCGCTATAAATGCCCTAATCGATGAGGCCACGCAGAGCCGGGGCAGGAGCGAGCCGTGCCGGGTGCTTGCAAGAGAGGAGGAGACACCGAGCCGGGCACCATGCGCTCCCTCACCCGTGAGTACCCGCAGCCCCAGCACCCGCCGATCCCCCTGCACCCACTGCTCTCCATGCACGCACTGCTCCCCCTGCACCCACTACACCCACTGCTCCCACTGCTCCCACTGCACCCACTGCTCCCCCTGCACCCACTGCTCCCACTGCACCCACTGCTCCCCCTGCACCCACTGCTCCCCCTGCTCCCACTGCTCCCACTGCTCCCCCTGCACCCACTACACCCACTGCACCCACTGCTCCCACTGCACCCACTGCACCCACTGCACCCACTGCTCCCACTGCTCCCACTGCACCCACTGCACCCACTGCACCCCCTGCTCCCCATGCACGCACTGCTCCCCCTGCACTCACTGCACCCACTGCTCCCCCTGCACCCACTGCTCCCCCTGCACCCACTGCACTCACTGCACCCACTGCTCCCCCTGCACCCACTGCTCCCCCTGCACCCACTACACCCACTGCACCCACTACACCCACTGCTCCCACTGCTCCCACTGCTCCCACTGCACCCACTGCTCCCCCTGCACCCACTACACCCACTGCTCCCACTGCTCCCCCTGCACTCACTGCACCCACTGCACCCACTGCTCCCCCTGCACTCACTGCACCCACTGCACCCACTGCACTCACTGCTCCCCCTGCTCCCCCTGCACCCACTGCTCCCCCTGCTCCCCCTGCCCCCAGAGCACCCGTAAACCCCGCTCGACCTGTAGCGCCCGCCGCCCCTGAGCACCCACAGCACTCGCTGCACCCGCCGTCAGTCACTGCACACCCAGAGCCCGCTGCCCCGTGGCACCGTGGGGACGCAGGGAGCCGCCATCCCCCAGTCGCTCTCCCCCTCCCCGGGCTGCGTTGGTGCCCCCATCCCCGGGGAGCACCTGGTTGCTGAGTGCGGACACCGGCACCGGGTTGGGGACGGGGGTGTCGCCGGGGTGGGCGCTGAGCCGCTGTCCCCCACAGGCACGCTGGCACTGCTGGGCGCGCTGCTGTGGGCGCCGTGGCGGGCGCTGGACGGGGCGCCGCTGGCCGAGCTCTCGGGGGACCAGGATTTCCAGCTCTTCCTGCACAAGAACCTCGAGTTCACCCGCAAGATCAAGGGGGACGTGGACGCGCTGCAGCACGCGGTGGTGAGTCCCGGGTGCCGCGGTGGGGGCGGACAGTGGCTGCGGGCGCTGCGGGGTCGCAGATAAGGTGACCTTCCCCTCCCCGGCCTTATCGTCACTGCGAGGCCGGGAGCCAGCGGTGCGCCCTGCGCCCCGGCCTCCCGCCGCGCTGCTCAGCCCCGGGGTCCTGGGGCACCCACGGGGGCTGTGACCACGCACAGCCCCGCTGCTCCCTTGGGGACGCGTGGGGACCTCCCCGGGGCACGCGCCGCCCGAGGCGGTTTGTTCTTGTCCCATCCCTATCTCACCGGGTGGCAGGTTCACCCCATCCCCTCCCTGCTCCTGGCTGGGCTGGGGGGATTCCCGCACCCCAGGGATGGGGTGTCGGGGGGCGGCGGGCTCCTCCGGCCACCCTGACCCCATCCCCCTCGGCCGCAGTGCGAGACTTTCCAGCTGTGCAAGGAGGAAGAGCTGCTGCTGGTGCGGCAGGACCTGGGCATCCCGCAGGCGCCGCTGGAGCAGTGCCACAGACGCACCTTCCAGGCGGTGAGTGCCGGCGGCTCATCCCTGCCACGAGCTGCCCGGTCTCAGCCCCGCCGGCTCCATCGCTGCTTGGGGCAGCCCGAAGCCCCGGCCGTGGCTCGGGACGCGGTGGCCGGGCTGTGCCGAGCCCCGCTGACCCCACCGTGCCCCCCCCGCAGGATGCCTGCTTCAGCCAGATCCGCGACGGGCTCCGCACCTACCAGGGCTCCCTCGCCGCCGTCCTGAAGCTGCTGCCGGCACACGCCGGGCTGGTGGAGACCCTGCAGCTGGACGCCGCCAACCTCTCCTCCAACATCCAGCAGCAGGTGAGGGGGTGACGGGGGGGGTTGGGGGAACGGGGTGGGCACGTGTGGGGTCTGCACCGCCGGGGGGATGGGGAGGGCATGGCGGGGATGTGGGCTCTGCATCCCTGGGGGACACGGGGGGACAGGGAGGGCATGGCGGGGACGTGGGCTCTGCATCCCAGAGGGACATGGGGGGACAGGGAGAGCATGGCGGGGACATGGGCTCTGCATCCCTGGGGGACACGGAGGGCACGGCAGGGATGTGGGCTCTGCATCCCAGAGGGACACGGGGGGACAGGGAGGGCATGGCGGGGACGTGGGCTCTGCATCCCAGAGGGACACGGGGGGACAGGGAGGGCATGGCGGGGACGTGGGCTCTGCATCCCAGAGGGACACGGGGGGACAGGGAGGGCATGGCAGGGACATGGGCTCTGCATCCCAGAGGGACACGGGGGGACAGGGAGGGCATGGCGGGGACATGGGCTCTGCATCCCAGAGGGACACGGGGGGACAGGGAAGGCATGGCGGGGACGTGGGCTCTGCATCCCTGGGGGACACGGAGGGACAGGGAGGGCATGGCGGGGACGTGGGCTCTGCATCCCTGGGGGACACGGGGGGACAGGGAGGGAATGGCGGGGACGTGGCCTCTGCATCCCTGGGGGACACGGAGGGCACGGCAGGGATGTGGGCTCTGCATCCCAGAGGGACATGGGGGGACAGGGAGGGCATGGCGGGGACATGGCTCTGCATCCCGGGGGGACAGGGAGGGCACGGCAGGGACGTGGCCTCTGCATCCCTGGGGGACACGGGGGGACAGAGAGGGCACAGCAGGGACAGGGGCTCTGCATCCCCTGGCTCGCACCAGCTCCGTGGGCACTGCCCGGCTGCTGCTACGCTCCCGGGGCATCTCCGGCTCCGGAGCTGACGCCTCTGCCTCTGCCTGGCTGCAGATGGAGGACCTGGGCCTGGCCACGGTGACGTACCCCACGGAGGGCCCCGGCCCCCTCCCCACCTTCTCCTCCAGCTTCCGACACCAGGTCGGCGGCTTCTTCATCCTGGCCAACTTCCAGCGGTTCCTGGAGACGGCGTACCGGGCGCTGCGGCACCTCGCCCGCCTCTGACGCCCGGCCCCGCGCTCTATTTATTGATGTCCCAGCCTGAGCGACCCTCCCCGGGACCGCCCGGCTTTTCTGCTTTTTTTTTTTTTATTATTTTATTTTAAATATTTATCGCTATTTAATATTTATATGGCTGGGGATGCTCCCCCTGCCCATCGGTCCCTCCGCAGGGCCGCCGGCCCTGCGGTGGCATCCGTGCACGGGTATCTGTGCGCGGCATCACCCTTGTTTAATATTTAAACAAAAGCGTATCTCTGCTACGAGGTTCGGGAGCTGGGCTGAGCCCCGGCAGCCGCCGCCGGCACCGCGTGTGCCTCGGTTTCCCCATGGCTCGCGCAGGGCGCCGCGGGCACCCCCGCAGCATCCCACCTGGCCACGGGGAAACCGTCTTCGTCCGTGGATGAAGATCCTTCGGAGCAGCATCTCCCTGCCGAAGCTGCCGGGACAGCTCTGACAGGCGTTATTTTTATTAGCCACAGTTACATTAATTAATATTTATTATCCATTAGGTAAGGAGGAGGGAGGGGAGGAAGGAGGTGCCGTAGGGATGCAGCAGCCTCCCGGGATGAGGCTTTTCCAGGGGAGCCCCAGCACCTTCGCTCTGGGGGCGGCCGGCCCCCTTCCCTGCCAAACTCGGTTGTATTTATTGCAGTTTAACTTATTCGCACCCATCTCCGGGCCTGGGAGGGGGGGCGGGGGGGAGGACGCGCAGTCCCGCTGCAGCCCCCGCTCTCGTGGCTCTGCCGGCAGCTCCCACCGGCCCACGCAGCCCGTATTTGCGTATTGGAAATTTCACAGCCCGCCCCGGCGGGGGCTTTCGAGCCCTGTGTTTTGTACTGTATTTATTGCTGCAGCTGGGTGAGCCCCAGAAGAAATACATGCTTTTTTTTTTTTTTTTTTATATATATATATATATATATACAATAAAAATGGAAATAAACTCTATTTTTGCTCCAACATCCGGGCTGTCTGCCTTCCCTGCTGTCTCCCGTCCGCGTGGGGGGACGCTATGTGGCCGGGGTGTGGGGACGCAGGGACAGAGAGATGGGGCACCGGAGGGACTGGGCTCATTTCCACCGCAGTCGCTGGCATCGGCTCAGCGGTGCCCAGCCCCGGTGGCATCCGCGGCCTCCCTGGAACAAGCCCCCCCAGGGACAGGAAGCAGCGGCGGGGTGCAGCCGCCTGGGGGGTGGCAGGTTCCTCCCGCGCCCGGCAGCGCCCGCTTGGGCAAGAGCCGATTCCTAGAAAGCGCCGGAGCCTGCGCTGAGCCGAGGGTGGCAGCCCCGGGCTGCGGGGAGCAGCTCCGGCACCAGGACCCCCCGGCAGCTGGGGTGGGGGTTCACACACCCCCCCCCTCCCGGCAGCGCAGAGCACCCCCCTGCTGGGAGAGCCAGCACAGGTGTGATGAGTGCTCAGTCTCTGCAGCAGCGGAGCCGACCTGGGCGCTGTGCCCTCACCCCGGGCCCTGGGGTTGGTGGCGGAGCCGGGGGGGGGGCAGTCATCCCTCTTTTGCTGCTGCCGTGATGGGAATTAGCCCCAGAGCTGACCAGGGATGTGCCTGAAGCCCTCCCGGAACCACCACGAAGGGACGGCAGTTCCAGCAGTGAGAAAGGCAAGGTGGAGGGGCAAAGGGACATGGCCCAGTGAAGCCGGCGGAGCCAGGAGACCTGGGCATCTCCCCCCGCCTTGGCAAGCCCCCGCCACCAGCCCCAGCTGGCCCACGGCCTCTCCCCACTCCCCCGCGGGTGTTTGGCCACCCCGGGCTGTCCCTGCGCTCCCAGGCTTGCACCAGCCCTGCTTCCTTCCACCGGTCCCACGCTCACGTCCTGTGACCACCAGCATCACCACGCTCAGCCCGGCCACAGCGGAGACGGAGCCGAGCTCCGGTGGGTGTCAGGGGGTCCCTGTTCCTTCCCCCAGTTTCCCAGCCCTGGGAAGGGGCAGGCGCGAGGCTGCAGCCCCACCACCACCATCCCACACCATCGCCACCGTCCCACCGCGGGGAAGCCGCTGCTGCCCGCGGTTGTTTGGCTGCGCACCCTGCCTGTGAGCAGCAAGCGCCATTGCTCCTTCCTCCCCTGGCTTATCAGCACTTACAGGAAACCCCTTCTCCCGGCTCCAGCCCTTTCCCGGAAGGCTGCTGTGGGGCTGCCGCTGGCAAATATTGACAGAGCAGGGGAGGCCAAGAGCACCGGGTCCTGCTCTTTGCTCCGAGCTAACGGTAAAGAGCCGCTCCTGGGCCAGCAGGCGCTGCCACCGGCCCGGGCCAGAGGTGCCTGGGCAGGTCGGTGCCAGCTCAGCCCAGGACTCATGCCCGAGTCAGGCCCGGTGGGGTGCAGCACCGGCTGCGGCGCGGGCACCGAGCCCTCCGGCACGGCAGCCCTGGCCCTGCTCACCCTCCACCCCGGTGCGTGACGCAGCCCTGCCGCCTGCTCTCCATGTGTGCCAGCCTGCTGCCGGGTCGGGGCCAGGCTCACGGGAGGCAGCAGGATGCCCAGGTGGGCGATGGCCAAGGAGTGGCCATCACCCGCAGCCACCCCGAGCGCAGAAAGTCTCCTCCACCGACCGCATCGGGGTCTCTCCCTCCAGCAAAGGCCAAGCAGGAAAGAGCCGAGATCATGCCGGGGAGCGGGCAGGGGTCAGGCAGCCCCTGACTCACCCTCCGGACGCCTTTTCCTCATCCAGCACCGACCCAAACGCCCCTGCGCCCCCTCGCCGCCGGCACCACCAAAGCACTCGCTTGGGAGCCCCCCCAAAACAGCTGTGAACCCCACTAATGGCGAGGAGGGTGGGCGGCAGAGCCCAGCCCTGGGGATGCGGCAGGGAGCGGGGTCAGAGCCCTGGCGCCCCGAGGGGGAGGCTGGCACCCCAGCACCGCTTCCCCCTTTCTCATGAGTCAAGCAGAAAACAAATGAAAGGAGCAGAGGTGAAGCCGCCCCGGCCCTGCCACCCCCTCAGGGTCTGGGTTTCGTGACAGTTACAGGCGGATTCACCACCAAAGCAGCTGACTGGTGCCGGGACAGCCCCGCCGAGGAGCCTCTCCCAGCGCGGCGCTGGGGAGGCCGCGGTTACTCACTGGCCGCTGGGTGCCATGCTCAGAACGGGGGGATGCGGGGTGAACTCATGCTCACGTGAAGGAATTTCCAACAAGAATTTGCTTGCAGCTCGCGGGGCGGCAGGAGAACGTCCTCCGCTCCACCCAGCCGCACATCTGCAGCTGGCCGGCCGCAGGCACCCGCTCCCCCCGCGCAGCATCACCTGCAGCCCACCGCCCTCCCCGGCTTCTGCGGGGCCAGGGAAGGAGCGTTCGGGACAGAACCAGTGGGACTTCGCCCCCCTGCCCAGCACCCATCTCCCATCACCCCCACCATCAGGCTCGCTCCAAGATGAGGGTTTTGGGGAGGCCCAGAGCCCTGGGTCGCAGTCAGGAAACGAAACAGAAATGAAGCAAAGCCTGGTTCTAGAAAATGACTGAATTAATTATAGAAAAAAAGGAAGGGGTTTGTCTCAGTCTCCGAAAGCCCATGGCGAGGCAGCAAGGGAGGCTGAACACGGGGGGAAGCAGCCCCCGGGCAGGGCCAGGCCAAGCCTGCAGTGACAGAGAAGCCATTCCAGGCATCCCAGTCCCAGCCCAGCATCCAGATTCTCCTGGATCTCCCAGCGGCTCCCCGGCCGCTCTCTCCTGCACAGCAGGAGGGAGGTGACCCGCTCACAGCGCAGCAATGGCCTTGGCAGCGACACGGCGGCCCAGGGGCAGGCTGAGATCTGTGATGGCCAGGACGATTTTGGGACTGGACATGGTGGACACTTTCACCAGCTCCGAAACCTGGCCGGAGAGAGGAGAAACACGTCTGACCCACAAGAGCCGGGCAGCTCTGGAGCCACCAGAGCCAGGCAGCGGGACACCCCGGGCTGTGACTGTCTGTCCCGTGGGACCAGCATCCCAGAGCACCCACCCCGAGACCAGGGAGAAGGATCTCCCGGCCGTGGGACTCACCATGGTGAAGGGCATGAACTGGAGGATGCTGCCGCGACTGCCCTGCTCCAGGCAGTCCACACACTCCTCCATGAACCACTGGACAAACTGGGTGTGGGTGCCGGCCGTCTTGGCCCCCAGGATGGAAGAGATGAGCAGGAAGAGGTTTGCTGTGGAGACAGGGAAATATCAAAAGCCAGGCCGGTTCAGGGAGGCTGGGGGTGGCCCAAGCCTCCCGTAGAGGGGACAGGTCCCCACTAGTGTCTCAGATTCGACCCCATGGCCAGGGCTCATCACCGGGGACCCCATCGCCATCCCGTCCCACCATTACCTAGCACCCTGTTCAGCGGGTCCCTCATGCTGACGGTGTGAAGCTGGGAGGCGGAGAGCGAGGTGCTCATCGAGCGATCTGCTGGGGAGGAGAACATGCGTCAGGCTGGGGGGGGGCTGCAACAGCCTCTTGGCCCCCCCCTCAGCTGTGCCAAGGCCCCTCACCCTGGCCAGCTCTGGCCATTCGAGCTCGCCCAGCCCTTGGGCTCCAGGAGCGGCTTTGCCCTGAGCCACCCTATGGAGCGGGAGAGCTTTGGACCATGGTCCTTGGCACCCTCCGTACCCAAACAAGCAGAGTCTTGGCTGCTGGGCACAGCAGGGATGCGCAGCAGGGAGACAGTCTCTGACCCGGTCACGGTCCCTCGGCAGCAGCCCACATGCCCCAGGCATGACGAAGCACAGTAGCCCAGGGAGGGCTCCACATGCTGCCGCTGCTGCTCTTGGGGTGTGACACTTCACTCTTGCACAAGCCCAATTTATTCTGAATCTGACCAAGTCTAATGGCATCTCCAAAGGTTAAGCGTGAGTGAGACTGTGAGTGTGCCTCCCTGCTACTCCCTGCTCCGTTTTAATTGCAGCAGTGACTCGTCCCTGACGCTCCGCGAGGGCACGAGCAATGTAACGCAATGTCACGAACGGGAGAGGGGAAGAATAGCGCTCCGCCACGGCGAAGCGCATGCTGCACATCCTGCGCACGCTGCCTGCGGCACAGCAGGCTGGGCGGAGCAAGCCAGATGTTCGACAGCTGGCTCAGCAGCACTCAGATCTCACTCTCAGGGTACAATTTAGCTACCAGAGCTGAGGCATGTCCGACAAACCAGCAGCAAATCTAAGGGCAGAGCAAAGGGATTTATCTGACCCAAACTGTGAAGCAGTGCTGGGTGCTCCTCCGGGAGAGGAACTGGGCCATCTCCAGTCCAACGGGACGGGAATTTCCTGGGAGGGCTCTTGTGCAGACCCCATAGTACACAGCTACTGCCAAAACCGGCAGCACCCACCTTGTGCTGCTCTGAGGATGCTCACCAAAAAAAGAAAGCCCTCCCACACTTTTCTCATGGAATCACATGAGTTACATGGCTGCTGCAGGAAACACCATTTCCACATCACCCCAGCAAACAGCCCAAAAAAGTCCTGAATGTCACTGGAAAGAGGTGGAACTGCCTCAGAAGTTAAAAAAAGACAGTGAAATAGAGGGAAAACCCCATATTTCAACAGTAATGAAACCAACAAAAACCACAGGTTGATGGATGTGTTGAAAACTAATGAATAAAGAGTAACTTAGGATAAGGGCATCAAGAGAAACAATGACCAAGGAACGTCCTGACTCACTGCTCAGGAGTCCAGACATATGTGGGAGCCGTGACAGCACCCGCCGCGGCGGGAATTCACGGACACCCCGCCGGCATGTCATGCCAGAGCTGTCGTAACCTGCAGCATCGCTTCGCGGGGACACGGGGACGTGACTGTAGGGACTCATCAGCTCCGCTCGCTGCCTTGTTAACAACAGTGGAATGTCAGGATTTAGCCAGAGACATCAGGAACGTCACCTCCTGCCACTCTTGCTGCAGCACATCAGGTCTTCAGCCACACATAGACTGGCTGGGGGTGAAAAGGCTCTAACAAAATCCCCCTGAGCCCCCCGTGCATGAGGCACTGGGTTGGGTGGCAACGTCATGGAGGGAAGGTGTAACCTCAGCCCCTTTCCTAAGTTGTTCTGAAATAAAGAGCTTGACCTTTCTAAGTACAAAAGCTCCAGGGTAACTCAGGAAAAACACACTTGGGTACTCTAAATCTTCACCTGGCCAGCTTGGGAAGAGAAGCGTTTTTGCGCCAATACACATTTCACACCCCGAAACGAGCCGCGAGGCAGCACGGTGCCATCCCCAGGAGCCGCCCTCCCCGCCTGCACTTACTGGGGCTGGAGAGGATGTTGGAGTCTTCCTCGTTGGAGCTCAGCAGGCGCATGAGCTTGGAGGGCTGCGTGTCGTCCAGTGGGAAGAGGCTGATGTAATCCTGGGGGGGAGCAGAGGGGGTTCAGCCCCACCAGCCCTTCTCTGAGGGGAGAACCTGGCCCCCCTCCCCAGGGCTGATGACCCACCCTGGGGTCTGCACAGTCCCACTGCCCAGGGCTACGATCTCTGTTCACCCACAGCATCTCAGCCTGGGCCAATCACGTACAGACCACCCCATCACAGGCCCCCTTCCCCAGAAAAGAGAAGGGAAAACCCCATATTTTAAGGTCAAAGGACCTCAGACAGCCTAGAGAACCGAGCAGGGGGGTCTGGTCTCAGCTCCCCACTCCTCCTGCCACCATCACGCCCCACAGACACTGCCCACTCTTGTGTGCAGAGAGCCTCCAACCAAACCCAGCTCCACGCCAGACGCACCTCAATATCCTCTCGGTGCCTCTTCTTCTGCCTGGTGGACGCCTGGCCCTTGTTGTGAGAGGAGTAGGAGCTCAGGGCACACCAGACGGAAAGCCTGGGGACAGAGCAGGGACACTGGAAGGTGCTGCCAGCCCACTCGGATGACAGTATGCAAGCAAGGGAAGATTGCAGAGCCCAGAGCGTGCACCAGGGCGGGACAGAGCAGGTACCTCCTCAGTGAGAGGCAGCAGGGAACAAGTTCCAGGACACCAGCGTGTCTGCTCCTGTTGGCACTGTGCTGGGGCCAGAGCAGGAACCAGGTGGCTGGGATTCCCATCCCACCACAGAGCATCTCCCCATCCCCACAAACCGGCCCACCCACCCCCAAGGACACAGTGCCACAGGTCTTACTTGGCCAGGGCCTTTCCCGGCGGGTCCATGAGGGTGTGCCATTTGGAGGAGTCTGTGAGCAGGTTGGGCAGGATGTGGCCCAGCAGGGTCAGCGTCAGCTGCTGCATGTCCAGGCAGAAGATGGCATAGAGCAGCTCCACAGCCCGCAGCGTGTGCTCCTTCCGTGTCTCCTTCAGCAGCTCCTGTGAGGCGGAGAGCAGGGCTGAGGGAGCCATGGGCACGGCTGGGCCTGCCCCGCTCGCCTCCAACACCCGGGACTGTGCCTGGGCTGGCTGCTGTGACAATCAGGATGCCTGCATGGGCTAGACCCAGCAGTCCTGGGCTTGACACCCAGCCGTGCTGCTGGGGGTCACAGCCACCTCCCTCCCCCACCCCGTACCTTCACCAGGTTGTTGCAGAACCAGTAGACGCCCCCCATGTGCAGCAGGGTGTCAAAGATGTGGATGGAGTGGCTGTCGACCCAGCCTTTCTCCAGCACCTTGGTGAACACGCTCGTCAGCACCTCCTTGATGGGCTTCTTGGGGGGCAGCAGGTTCCAGTAGGGGATGGTGTCCATGCCCATGGAGGGGAACTTGATCTGCGTGGCCGTCTGCTGCAGGACGTCTGCGCACATGTGCTCCAGGATGGAGCTCATGATCACCACGCTGCGGCAGAGAGAGACGGGGTCACAAAGGTCCCGGGAAGTGAAAGAAGGGCAGGAGACGGCACGGCACGGGGCCTGGTGCACCGGAGCTCACCGCTCATTGTAGAACTGCAGTGTGTTCTCGCCGTACAGGGGGGTGGCCAGCTGCCGGATCATCTGCAGGGACTTCTCCCGCTCATCCAAGCCCAACATGCGGACGTGGGCCACCAGCCAGGCCACCGCGCACACCGCCATGCTGCACACCTTCCCCTTGATGTTGTCTGTGATTTTCTAGGAGAGGAGATGGAAGCGGAGGTGGATGAGCACAGACGTGTGAGGCACAGGCTTTATCTCAGCAACACTTCCCAGGGCTGTGGGACCCAACTGTAGGGTCCAAGCCCTTCTCTCCTCCATGGGGTGAACCTGCCTCTTCCAGTCCTACTGCCATCAATGGGGCAGCATCAAGCGGCTACAGCCACATGTTCCCAATCCAAGTCACAAAGGAGCCAGCAAGCTCCACAGTGGCTGCAGGGGCATTCAGGGAAGGACAGGGGACCCCTGCCCTGCTCAAGCCTTGGCCCCTCCTCGGGACACAGCGCAGTGCCGGCGCCCCTGTTCTGCCCCACACCATCCTCCTGTCAGGCCCACCTGGATGGACTCAAAGGTGAGGACGCCATTCTCCCAGGCGTTGAGGATCTCCAGGATGGCGGCTGAGATGCTCAAACATGCCTCGTGCCATTTCATCTGCCTGCCGAGGAAGAGAGAGGCCGGGCGGGGGGGATCAGGCACTCGTTCAGAGCCAGGGAAGATGGGGTGGGGGCTCCCCTCCCGGCCTGCCCCAGCCTGGCAGGATGGGTGCGCAGGCTGAGCTCTTACACCAGCTTCATCTCAGAGGAGTTGTTGAGGAGGGCGACCAGGGACTCCACCTTGGTGGAGTCGGGGCGGAAGCAGGGGTGGTCGGGGTTGAGGATCTTCCCCTCCTCGGGCATGCAGGTCAGCATCCAGGTCTCAAAGAAGGGCACCTCGCCCGCTGGGCTCGACTCCGACAGGATCACCTGGAATAGAACCGGCACAAGGTCTGCCACACGGCCTGCATCCCGCAGGGACCCTGCTGGGGACCCCCACCCTGGGGAGGGACCCCCCCCCCCCCCAACCCTGGGGAGCTCATGGCTGGGGGAACAGCGCCGCCCTGTGGCCTGCACGGAGGGGCCCCCAGTAAGGTCCTGGTCAGCCACCAGTAAAGCCTTGTTTTCCAGCTTGCGGGCTGTGGTTTTCCCCCCTCTACCACAGGACTCCCCAAGAAACCACGGCCCATCTCAGAGCATCACTCCAATGGCTTCCCTCGGGGACATGCCAGGACAGGACCAGTCGCACGGGGCTATGAGCATGGCAGTGGGGTCACTGTGTCCTGCCCAATAAGGGCCACTTGTCCCCTGCCTGCCGAGCTGTGCTCAAGGACCCAGCACCGGGACCGGCTGACCCACGGCTACGCAGGGTTGGGGCGCATGGTTCAGCTGGCAGCCAGCTGGGAGGGCTCCCAAGGGGGACACGAGCTGGGAATCCCACATGCCGCTTCCTCCCTTCAGCCCGCCATCACCCAAGGGACACTATTTTTGTCCAAAAGTTTTGCACATCTGTTCAGCAGCAGCTGGTCAGGAAAGTCGCTCTGAGCCGGACTGGAGGGATGAGACCTCATCGCACAGCCCCGGGCACGTCCGCTCCAGACTGCCTCCAGCCAGGACTCCCCCTCCCCGCTCCCCAGGGCTGGCCGGGCAGGCCCCCTCCGCCTGCCGCCCGCTCCCTCTCTGCTTTCCCGGTGTTTCGGTATCGTTTCGCCTCCTAACACAGGCAGATGTCGAAACCTGGAAAATTTTCAGGCAACCAAAGTGCTGTTTCCTGAGTGGGGCTGCAAGTTCCTCCTCTCACAGGGGAGGGCTGACGTCCAGCTTGGGTGCATGGCCCTCCCCGGCCCCGGCCAACCAGCACCAAACCAGAGGGAAAATGCTGGGAAAAGTCCACTGAGATCAGAGCCAGCCCAGAGACGGTGCGGAGGCAGCGTTCCCATCAATACCCTGATACCATAAAGGGAGAACCAAAGCCCTCAGGGAGGCTGCAGCCACCCCTATTCCATCGCATGGCACCGACAGACCCTGCAGGGACGGATTTCAACCTGCACCAGGTGAAAGGAACTGGGGTGCTTCACCCCACGCGTCAGGGTGGCTGCGGGGACGGTGAGGACGGTGGCGGTGGCAGGCTGGCCACTAGAGGAGGCTGGCAGGCTGCAGCGCATCAGCAGCGCTCGCAAGACCAGAGCCCCATCCCCTCGGAGGATGCTTACCTCCGAGCCGTAGGTCTGGGCCACATGGCACAGCATGAGGAAAGAGATGTCGAAGAGCAGGGCCCGAACGGAGGCTCCTTTGGCTGAGGGAGGAGAAACAAAGACCTTGGGGCTCTCCAGCCTCGGCACAAGGGGGGAGGCAGGAGCACTGTGAGCTCAGGGGACGGGACCCTGCTACCTCCAGGCAGCTTTTCTAATCCCCAAAGTGCTTGTGCGCGAACGAGGGCTCCAGGGGATGTGCCAAGCGCCTCTCTCTGCCCTGTCTGCCTCCGCTTGAGCCCCCAGAGCGGCTTTGGCCTCCCATTTGGCAGCCCCAGCCCATCCCCAGGCTCCCCCCGCACCATGGAAGGTCAGAGCACTCGGTGAGTTTCATCACAAGCAAACGCAGTCAGAGTCCTTATCTCGGGCTCTGTGCTGACACATCACCCCTTCCAGGGAGGGAGCCAGGGCAGGGCCAGACCCAAGGGGCCCCATGGGCTGGGCTGGGGAGAAGGAGCTCTGCCCCCCACGAGCAGAGAGCACCCCGCATTCGGGATGGACACGCATGTGCCACCCGTGAGGGCAGCGGGTCCCTGGGAGCCCAGATCCCCGCTGGCACTCAGCCACGTCCCCCTGTGCCGGGCTCGCTGCCGGCAGCCCCCAGCCAGGCCCAGCACAGCTCGGCTCGCTCTGGCGCCACGGCCAGTCCCAGCTTAATCCAGCCGGGCCCCGCTGCGTCCCAGCACGTGGCAGCGGGGGGAGAACGGCTCAAACCACCCCACACACAGATGCGCACGCACTTACAGCTTTCTCCATTGATCTGCTTCGTGAATTCATTCAGCCTAGAGGGGGCAGAGAGAGCCGCAGTGAAGCGTTACCACCATGTGACACAGGCCTCTTCCCATCCCCGAGACAGGCCGGGGGCTGCCCCTGCCTGCAGACCCCCTCCTGCACCCCATCCCAGTGCCCAGCTCTGTGTCCCACACAGGGGAGCGGGGTGGGCAGGGAGCGAAGCGGGGCCCGGCTCCGCAGACACCCTCCGGCACAGCGCCGATGAGCCGCCTCCTCCCTCTGCCTCTGCTCCCCTGCAGCAAAACAGGTCCAGCAACGCTGCTTTTCCCCACACCCAATCAGCCCAGCATCTGAGCACCATCCTCTCGCCGACGCTGGCTCTGCCTGGCTGCGTGGGGATTTCTGAGCGTGGCTCTCTCCACACCGCAGCGGCACAAACCCCCACACAGAGGGAGCACGGCAGAGCGGTGCACCCAGCCGGGCCGGCGTGTTTCAAGCTGCCCCAGGCCTCCCTGCTCGAGGAAGCACATCACGCAGCCCCACGCGTGCTGGTGCGTGTGCTCTAACCAGGACACGGGCGTCTGGGGACCGAAGGCACACACAGAGCAAGCTCCCTGGATGGTGGTGCCGGTGCTTTCAGTTCTCTTAATACCCTTAACCAACGTGACTTTGATTCTCTGCCCTGTTCACGCAGAAGCAAAGGAGATGGGGTGCTGCGGGGTGCGGTCTCCCTGAAATCCCAGCCCTCCCCAGGGCTCTGCTGGACCCAGTGCTGCAGAGACACTGGGCCAGAGGCGCATCCAGCCCTGTCTGGGGGGGACCTTGTGGGGGGCTGCCCACTCACCCCAGCCCCGTTAGTCACCAGGGACAGTGTCGTCCAGGTGGACACTCACTTGATGAACTTCCGAGCAAAGGATTTCAGCTTGCCCGTCGCTGCTGCCGCTGCCAGCAGCAAGTCCAGGCTCTTCCCAGACAGCATGTGACCCAAGACCCCCAGCAAGCCCTCAGGGGACTTGGAGTGATCCGCATCCATGGTCTACAAAAAAAATAGAGGAAAGAGAAGTCACGGGGAATGTGTGCTACAGCACAGCAGTAAAATTGCAGCCGTGGGGGCAGAATTGATCGTCTGCCAGAGCTGTCCCGTGAGGCCTCAGTGAGCAGGGATCCGCAGGGCTCAGGGGGTGTGGGGATGGAGCCCTCTGTGCCTGGGCACCGTGGGGCATGGCGCAGGGGAGAGGTGCAGGGCACCGGAGCAGCACAACATCCTCTCACACTCAGCAGCGGCGAGGCAACCAGAGTGACACAGGGATGGGGGGAGTTCCCAGGGACCGGGGAAGATGCATGTAGGGAACCGGCTGAGGGCAGGATGGGTAGAGCTGGGCTCCGGCTGCTGGCACCGACAGCAACATGCCGCCTGACGGCTCCTCTGGCTTCCTGGGGAGGAGGAGAGGAGCTCCTGGTGCCCACAGGAGAGCAACAAGGCTGAGAGTGATTCCTCCACCCCATCACAGGGGGAGATCAGGCACCTCCCAACCACTCTGGCTGCCTGGTGAGACCGGTGCTGCTGGAAACAGGCTCTGGGGCTGAGACCGGCCTGCCCAGCACGGCTGCAGGAGGGGACTCACCTTCAGAATGTTGGTGACAGTTGGCTCAGCCCTCAGGATGAGCCCCGGGTTTGGCTGGATGTTGGCGTTCTCTGCCGATTTCAAGTGCGGAGTGTGTTCTCTGTCCGCTGCCCTGGGGAATCCGCAAAGAAGGGCCAGTGAGCAGGAATTCGTCACCCTGCCCTGCTCCTCCCTGCCCTCAGCCACCTCCCACCCACCTCTGCCATCAGCACCCCTGAGGAAAGGCCACCACCTCAGGCCAGCAACAGCTGCCACTCCCAGAGGACAGACTTTCACTCAATCTGTCACTGAAAGGAAAGCCTCGTCCCTCCAGGCCACGGTGTCCCAGCTGCAGTACAGCCAGTGGCATCACAGCTGGTCCTTTATGCTCCCCCACCCAAGGACAGCAAGACAAGGTGTCCCAACACCACTTGGTGACCCAGACTTTTGCAGGGGCTGTACCGTTTGTCAATCAGGTTGTCCATGTTGGCCTCCGAAAGCAGCCCCTGCTTGCTGCACTCCTGCAGCAGCAGATCCATGCAGTTGCAGCTGAAAGAGAGAGAGAGAGAGAGAGAGAGAGAGAGAGAGAGAGAGAGAGAAGAGCGCTAGCCTGAGGGACAGCATCCCTGCTGCCCGGGGCAGTGCCGCAGGGCAGGGGCACTCCTGGGTTGCCCTCCTGGCCCCGCTCCCACCCCTCCGAGGCTGCTGCAGGGTCAAAAGTGGCTCCAGATATCACACGGCATCACCACCACGTGAATCAGCTGTCAGACACTTACTGCCTTGCTCATTTGGCAGTGTCAGGTTCAGGAAGAAGGAATTGGATCAGAAACTAAAGCAAGCCTCGCCAGGAGCTGCCCCAGCACCCCGCATCGCAGCTCCCCGCAGGGAGGACGGGGTTGTGGTGGCACAGACTGGCCACAGGCTCACAGTGCTGCAGGTCAGCCCCGAGCACGGCAATCACTCACTTGCATCGCTGATCTGCTTTGTCGAGCAGAGGGGTCAGCTTCAGCAGGAACTCGAAGGCACAGTTCACATCCTCGGTGAAGTCCTGCTGTGCACAAAGCCAAGCACTCAAGCTCAGAGCGCTGCCGAAACAAGCCCACCTTCCCCTCCCACGCCGCCTTCTCCGTTAGAGGAAGATTGTTGGGAAATAAACCATTTCCTACCCCAGTCACCCCCACGCAGCTTTGGCCGCGCACCAGCATCGTTGTGACAAACGCAGCTCGTTGGTGTGCACAACACGGCAAACAGCTCTAATCGATGGCCCTTCGGCCATCAGAGACTCACCTTCTCCCCTTGGGGATACTTCTTGAGCTTAACCAGGACCTGGGGGATCTGAAAGACACAGAGCGTGGCTGTGACTGACCGAGGCAGACCCCATTCTGCAGTCAGGACCTCCCAGCAACACAGGCAGCAGAGGCCCATGCAAAACATGCCTGCAAGCAGCTGCTCTCCCAGCCCAGGGAAAGGAGCATTTCTGAAGCAGCCCATGTGCCCAGGGGACTTTGTACCCCTGCCCTCCCCTCTGCAGGGTCCTTCCACCATCACAGGGAGCCACAGGGCACGGCCACCTCCCGACAGCCAGGCAGGGGACTGAGGCTGCGGAGGAGCCCAGCGCATGTGTCAGGCCCAAAATTACACGCAGATCCCTTTTGTCTGGTACAAAGCAAAGAGGCGAAGCAGGCTGCTCCGGGGCTGCCCACCGCTGAGCTGTGGGAGCGCCCCGAGGCTGCTGTGGCATCCTTCAAAGGCCACGATTTCCCCCACACCATCCCAAGAAAGCCACTCTGCAAAACAAAGTGGGGCTGGGCTCAAAAGAAGCCCTGGACAGCAAAGCCGATGCTCAGCGGGTTGCAGGAGGGCTGTCGCGGGCTCAGCCGGGGCGCGGGGGGACCCCGAGGGCCATCCTGCAGGAGAGGGGAACTAATTGCTCTGCCAGGGTTGAGCGCTCAGCAGGGGCCAGGCAGGCGGGGAAAAGGCAGCAGCAGACTCAGGGCCTGAAGCACAGCGCTCGCAGCGGGGCTGGGCCCTACCTTCAGGAAGGTGAAGGCTGTCCACTTCAGCTCCTCCGTGCCCTCTGGGGACTCGATGAGGCCGACAAAACAGGCCTTCCAGATCTCCAGCACGAAAAGCGGGGAGGGGATGCGCTGCGGGGCACACAGACAAAACGCTCCAGTGCTGGAAAGGCAATAAAGTGCCTCCCCCAACCACAGCCAAACCCTGAACCCCCTGTGAAGGTGTTGATGGGCTCATGCTGCTCCCTGCAGCTGTGCCCATACCCTTGGACCAGGATCAGTACAGGGAGGTACAGAGTTGCAGTGAGGCACTCGTCCCACAGCCCCAGGCCACCCTGAGCAGAACAAGATGCCACTTCTATACCTGCATTCTCTTCACCATCATCAGCTGCTCCACCAGCGGCTGTGTCTCTCCTGTGAGGTTCATGGTCCCCTCCAGCAGCACCACGGCATGGACGGTGGGGAAGCCGGTCTTGTTCAGCTGCTCGGAGTGGACTGAGAGCATGGTGGGGATGCTGGGTGGGAGAAGACAGCATAGGGTCACTGGAACCTTGCAGGGATGGATCCTTGCTCCTCCTGTGCCATCCTCCTTTCCCAGCCAAACCCCTGACTTTTGCTGGCCCGCATCTCTCTGGGGCAGGACAGCCTGTAGCTCCTGTGCCCTGCAGGGGAGCCTTTGGGCACAGCCAGGCACCCGCACCCCAGCCCTGGCCCTGGGAGCAGCTCCAGGGGGATCCAGAGCAGGGAGGGCAGCTGTGGTGTGGCCAGAGCAGCTGACGGATGGCGAGGGGACCCAGGGTCGCAAGAGGAGCAACCCCTGGGCAAGACTCCTTCGCTGCAAGTCACTAGTAGCCCTGTCCCTTCTCCTACACCAGGGCCTCTCACCAGCCCCATCCCACTGCCGGCACTGGGGTTCAAGTTGGGAAGGGACAGGAGAGCAGGGAGCCAGTGTGGAGGGAGGCAGGAGGCTTTCAGCCCCCAGAGCAGGGCTCAAAACCCATTTTACCCTCCAAGCCCGCAAAGACAGCAGCACAAAGCTACCTCTTGATGAGGGAGATGCAGTCTTCAGCCCGGCTTCGCAGCGGGGAGCTGCCGAGGCTGTTCAGGTTCTCCCCCAGCTTGACGAGGGACTGCTCCACAGTGCTCCAGGAGGCTGGGGAGGGAGGGCAGGCATTCAGCATGGGGGGGACAGTGACACACTGAGAAGCCAGGCAGGCTGGCTCCAAGGCCCATGGCAGCACAGAGCGCCTGCGGAGGCTGGGGCTCGCCACCACGCCCCACGGTGTGCAGAAGTCAGAGCACCTCTGCAAATCCAAGCCGAGGGGCTACGTGCCACCCAGCAGCTCCTGTTCCAGGCTTGGCCTGGCACAGCCTCTCGGCTAGGCGCAGGCTCCGACCAAAGATGCAGGGCTGTGCCAGGCACGCTGGCGGAGCACAGGACCTGCCGCGCGCCCAGGAACAGCTCTCGCAGCCTTCACATTAATTCTGCTCCTCTTCCAAGGGCAGCATGGAGGGGAGGGGGCAGAGGGTGGCACGGAGCCAGGGAGGAGACGGTTACAGCAACAGGGCTGGAAGATGGATGGGCTTGGAGCTGCAGGGACGATGCGGCAGGAGCTGGGCAGGGGGAAGGGAGAGGTGGCAATGACATCTCAGGGCCAGCAGCAGCTAGGAGGAAGCCCTGGCAGTGGCCACGGGCAGAGCATGTTGCAGGGCAGGGCAGGGGCAGCGACATACACGTCTCCTCCAGCTTTGCGATGTGGATTAGAGCACGGTTCTTGGTGCTGCCGAGCATCTTCCCCAGCCGCTCCAGGCACATTTTCAGCTGGCTCTCCGCTGCCGCCTGCTCCAGCGTCTCCTTCACCTTCTCAGTGTAGAAGGCCGCGCAGCGCAGGAGCCAGTTGAGGGCACTCATCAGCGCCCGGCAGAGGCCGATGCACTCCTCTGCTTTGCCGTGGCAGCTGGGAAGGGGAGAGAAATGGGACTGTGCTCACTGTGGGCCGGGTTACTGTGCCCAGGGAAACCGAGGCACAGAAACAGGGCAGGCTGGGGAATCCAAACCCACATCCCGTGCTCCCAGCCCAGCCTGCCTGCCAGCTCCCGGCTCCTCTGCCGCAGATCCCAACCTGCTCAGCCCACCAGCATCCCCGCTGTGCCAGGGGAAATAAAGTCTCCCCAGTGCTGCCTCCTCTCTGGCCACTCTACTACAGGGAAACTTTCCAAGCCTCTAATCAAATTATCTTGCTGAGAGGCGCAGCATTGATCAATGTGCTGTGAGAGGTGAACGCTTTCCCCTCCTGATGCACAAATCATTGGGGCCAGAAGTTTTGATCAAATTAAGCAGAGGATCAGACTAGGCAAGGACTGGATTAAGTGGCTGGCTCTGCAGTTGGCCAGCAACAGCTCCTTGTCAACATCTGTGACTGATGCATATTCATTGCTGCTGCTTCATTTCATGTAATTGAAGAGCTGCTACCTTCAGCCTTCCTCCTCCTCCCGCTGCCCCCTGCCACACGCTGTCTGCTCCGGCCTCACAGAAGAGGCTGTCAGGGGTTAACAGGAAGATTTCTGAGCTTTCTAAAAAAGTTTTTGTGGCCTGAATGGTCTGGACTCCCCTGGGTCCTGCAAGACCAGCGGAAGAGCACGAAGCAAAACAAGGCAGCTGCCTGGGGCAGCGCAGGCAGGACTGTGAGCGCTGGCAGACAGGGACACGTAGCCGGGGCCCTGGGAAGCTGCAGAAGCCAAATAAGAGAAACTAAATGCTCTGAGGGGACAGACACCCTCAGATCAAAGGGCTTACGCCCACCCCATCAACCTGAGGCGGGCCGGAATATCACGGCAGAGGCGTTTATCCCAGAATAGGTGGGTTTCTTGCAGCTTCCCACAAAGCTGGTGGGTTTTGGACTCCCTCTGCTCTCCCCATGCTGGCACTCATGTGGCAGCCTGAGGGGTACAGCAGCTCAGGAACAGACACAGAGCTGGAGGGGGAACCTGCCTCCCTCCGCCAAGGCGAGTATGCTGGGCTCAGCCGGGCCCCACCGGCCCCCGGTACCACCCGTGGTACAGCCCAGGGTCAAGGCGGCAGGGCTGGAAGGGCCACAGCGTACCTGAGGCGGTCGCAGAACATGTCCATGATCTCCAGCAGCGACTGGACGCACAGGTCCCGGGAGAAGTCATCAAACTAGAGCAGGAGAACAAGGAGGGATTTCAGATGGGGCCTGCCAGGCTCCAGGCGCCTCTGAAAACAAACGCAACCCCTTCCTCCACGGGCCGGGCTGCGTGCTGCCGGCCGCAGGACGCTCGCCCTGGCAGCTGCCCAGCAGCCACTTGAATGAGAACTAGGTCAGGACTGTCCAACGGCTGGGTCGTGCCCTCCCGGGGTCGCAGGAGGCAACCGGGCCACAGCAGCGGGGACGAGGCTGGGTTTTCTCAGCAGCTTCCCCGAGACGGCGGCGGGGGCCTGAGCTCCGCTCCCCGCCGGCTGCCTTGATGCGGCGGTGGCTGGGCGCCAGCCTGCGTGCCCACCCCCGGCTCAGCAGCACTGGCAGCGCCAACAGCCCGGCTGGCCACGGGGCCGGGAGGGCGGTGGGCAGCAGAAGCGTGGCTCCCCGCCTCCTTGCAGAGCAGATGGGGCCACCCCGCCGGGCCGGAGCTAGCCCGCAGGTCTGATCTCGGCCCACGCTGATCTGAAGGAGGAAGCCTCGGCTGTCAAGGTCAGCTCTCTGCCTGCCCTGCCGGAACGGGCAGCAATGCACGATCAGGGGAACAGCGATAAGCCTGCGCCATTCAGAGCAGACCAGCCGGCCATACACTGGCTCTACCCTCCCCCAGAGCACACCCACCACCCCGGATCGGTGCTGAGCCTGTGCCACCCCAAAACAAGGCTGGCATCGCGTGGCTACCAGCGCCTTTCTCCTCCTGTCCCCTAGTAACCACCAAGAGGTGGGAGGAAAGAAATTACTCTCCTTTAAATTATTCTTCCTTCAGATCAGAGATCGCCCTGACAAGGCTAGCGCCCGGGAAGGGTGGGGGCCCTGATGCAGTCTGCGAGGGGCTATGGCTCCCCACAGAGCAGCCCCAAACACCGAACGGAGGCAGCCGCAGAGGGCTCATCCCCATCGAAGCAGCACAGGGACACTGAGCACCCGTGGGAAGCCAGCTGGCCAAGCAGGGCGGGTGGCCGCAGCCGCGTGGCTTGGGTGCTGGCAGCCCTCCCTCGTGAGCGGCACTGCTTTCCCATCATCGCCAGCTCCGGATCCCCATGGCGCTGCCAACGCCGCCGGCCACAGAGGGATGTGGTTTCCAGCAGCCAGGGCGTGGTTTACACACAGGGCGCTGCGGGGCAGGAGCCTGCCAGGCCCCACACGATGGAGGGACGAGGCTTTCACACCCGCAGCTTTCCCCAAAACCAGAGCAGGACCTGCCAGGCGCGGCGGCAGCCTGTCCCCAGCAGGACACAGAAAGATTCAGGCGCTAATCTGCACCGTCTGACCGCTGCTGACTCAGCAGAGGATGTCATTTTCCACTTGACCTATATTTGGTGAGAGTTGTGGGGCGGGAAATGGATACCTGGGTTACAGGTAAAGAGAAAAACCTCAGAGAGCACCTGTCAGAGCCGTACCTTGCTGATGGCCGTCAGGACCGTGGAATAAGACACCATCTACGAACAAAACACAAAACCAAAACAAACCCGGTGCAGCGGCATGTTAGCGGGTGATGTTTGCCAGTGCGGTCCTCGTTGCTGAGGAACAGCAAGGTCAGGGCACGGCCCCGCTGCCTGTCACCGCAGACGGGGCTGGGGCGCTGACCCGGCACAAATCCAAACAGACATTTTTAGGTGATCGCTGATTTGTTTCACGCAAACGTTAGACGATATTAAATGCTGTGCTAAGGAAGCGCAGAGCTTACAGCAGGCACGGAAGCTCTTGGAGGGCAAGGATTCCCACCCCGCGTGCAGCCGGGTGATGGGCAAAGGCTATTTACAGAAACACGCCTGACTTGGGTGCTCGTTGAGCCCTCCACCGCCCACACAAGCCCAGGGGAGGCACAGATGGGAGATTCGGGGTGTCTGCCCACCACTGACTCCACACGCCGGTTTCTTTGCCCACCCCCTAACTGGGGCTGCGAGGTGACACCCAGCAGCATCTGCAGCGCGAGGCAGGGAGGCAGCGCGGGGAGTGTCTTTACCTGGGAGCTGATAGCGTATTTCAGGTAGGACAAGATGAGTGGGTTCGGTGACGGCCCGATCATCGCCTGCTCGAGAAGAGCCTCTGCAAGCAAAGGAAAGGGGCCGGGAGGTCCCAGGTCAGCGCATACACGGGTGTGGGGATACACAGACACACACACGCTCTGTCCTCATCCCCCCAGGAAAGGTGGCAAGGACAAATTGTGCTAACCACAGCCACTTTGCACTGCTCTTCCCTGAAAGTAACTGAATCCCCCAACTTTCTAATCCCCAATGGCAAAAGCCAGTAAATAATTCAGGCAGCGCAAGCAGCCTCCTGCTAACTCAGCTCTCCCCGGGCACCCTGGCCCTGAAACAGTGCCGGCTGCTCTCCAAACACGTTTCCCTCCCTCCCACGTCCTGCCCAGGAGGTTCTCGCATCCTCCGCCGAGTGACTTTTGCGCTGGCACCTGGGGCTGAACTCCGGGCAGACAGCCCCTCTCAGCTGGGCCCAGCCCTGCACGTCTGGCCCTCCCTGCCGCCGGCTGCCTGCCAGCGCCGGCCCGTGGATGCTGGAGGGGCTCTGCCCGTCCTATCTGCTCAGTCAAGCCTTTAATTGACCATTTGAACTATGGCAGAGCGCAGGAACCACCTCCTGAAAGCAGGCCCCGGGCTGTGGCACGGGCTGTAAGTAGGTCAAAGCACCCAGATGCAAGAGGGGGCAGCAGCCATTTGGGAAGCTGTCGCCCCAAAGACGAGGAGGAGCAGCAGCCATCACCCCATCCCGATCGCGGGAGCAGGAGACTCCCTGGGTCTCGCTCGAAGGCTTAGGCCTTGGCCAAAAGCATCTCAGCTCAAGGACAGAAGGCTAATGGCAGCCTTCCCCTCCCCATCTAATCAGGGAGTGTCAACACGAGCCAGCCACATGCTGTTACCCACTGCAGACGTGTCAGCATAGATTTGCTGGGCACCGCCGTGATCCTGGCAGCCCGTGCCAGCTTTTCCTCCTTTGTAGTTTAACTCTGAAAGGCATGAGCTTGGGAAAGGACGGCTGTAGGGCTGCAGCAAGAGGCAGCGGTCGTTACAGCCATCGGGGCCTCGGGAGCGGCCTCCCTGTGTGCCCACCACAACGCTCGTGCTGCCCAGGACGGCATCGCTGTCAGAATTCTCCTCTGGCAGCGGGGAGGAAGGGACCCATCTCTCCTTGCAGAAGGGCTGCCCTCCAACGAAGCCAGGGCTAACGAGCCTTTCCCTGGCAGAGGCATTAAGAGGTGCCCAGGAGAAACCTGTTTCTACAGAAATCATAGGGACTGATTATCTCCAACCTGGCCTCGGTCAGTGGAAAGCTGTTGCCCTGCTTTCAGGGATACACACACGGGCTCACACCAAGCGCCTCACGAGCCTCACTACCTCAGTAAGCGGAGCGGGAGCTGGTCCTGCTGGGCCAGGAACAGGCACCGGGGAGCCCCGGGGGCCAGCTGGCCAGCGGCAGGGCCAGCCTTCGAGCCAACCGCCCCCCACATGCCCCAGTGCTGTGCTCACAGCCCCCCACCCTGAGCAAATCTGTCACCACACCACCACAGCCAGGCACGGCAGCTCCAGCTCGGCTCTTCCAGCCCCACATCACCATGGGGCTGGGCACGTCCATGGGCTGCAGCAGGAGGGGGACAAACCCGGCCTGAGGAGCTCAGCCATGAGGTTTGACAAAACCACCATCATGGGCAGACTCTACCAGAAAAAAACAGGCCAGAAGCGCTTCTGCCCGTGCCTGGGCTATTTCCCTTTAAATCCCCCGGTGCAGCAATCCTCGAGCAGCGCTCTGTTTATTTATCAGGGCTTGCAAACACGCGCTTGCTGCACAGGAAAAAAAAAAAACAAAACCTAGCAACAAGTTTCTATAATTGGCATAAAAGCCTGGCAAATCTTTAAACCGTGGCGCTCAGCAGGTACCAGCACTTGGCAGGATTTGTGTCAAACGCCCTTGAATAGGGACGGGAAAAGAAACCCCAATAACCGGGGGTGGGAAGTGGCCTTCGGAGCAGCACCTGGCTCCTTCGCAGCACTCTTCCCTCCCTTGGCTGGACACATTGAGGAGGCAGATGGGGTCGTTATCCCTTATGGTGGGGGAAATTGAGGCAGGTAGCAGGAACCTGTGTGCAGCCGGGTGGTGAGCAGTGTTGGGGCAGAGCGGTGCAGTATCCTTCCAGTACCTAAAGGGGCTCCAGGAAAGCTGGGGAGGGACTCTGGATCAGGGAGTGGAGCAACAGGACGAGGGGGAACAGCTTTAAACTGAAAGAGGGGAGATTTAGATTAGATACTGGGAAGAAATTCTTTCCTGTAAGGGCAGCGAGCCCCTGGCCCAGGTTGCCCAGAGAAGCTGTGGCTGCCCCATCCCTGGAGGTTGTTTAAGGTCAGGCTGGACAGGGCTTGATACAACCTGGGCTGGTGGGAGGTGTCCCTGCCCAGGGCAGGGGGTGGGACTGGACGAGCTTTAAAGTTGCTTCTAACTGTAACTACGCTGTGATTCCATGATCCCAGAGCTTTGTGTCAGCAGCATTTCAGCACGTGTTGCTGCAGGCAGCAGCGATCCCAGCCCTGCTGGGGTGTCCTGCCAGGCCAGCCCTTCGCCACAGCCTGAGCTTTTGACCAGCTTAACCGCGGGATGGGCAACAGGACCACCTTGAGCAGCACCAGAGCAAGTAGCCACAAAGCAGAACGCCTCATCCACCCCACTCCTGCCCCCCTGCTCTGCCCCAAGCCAGCTCCATCCCCAGCGTCCCCCTCGTCCCCGCACCTGCCAGGTTGAGGATATCCCAGGTGGCTCCGCGGGGGAAGAACCGCTTCATATTTATGGCCCACTGATAGTCGCTCCATCTCTCCTTCCAGGCCTGCAGGATGGCCTGCTTCAGGTTCACCACCTTCATGGCCACACTCTGGCAAGGGAAAGGGGCAGGGAAAAGGCTGATGGGATTCGGGGGAAGAAAGGGAAGGAATGGCAGGATTTTGGGGAAGGGAGGGAAGGAATGGCAGGATTTTGGGGAAGGGAGGGAAGGAATGGCAGGATTTTGAGAAAGGGAGAGAAGGAATGGCAGGATTTTGGGGAAGAAAAGGAAGGAATGACCGGATTTGGGGGAAGGAAAGGAAGGAATGACCGGATTTTGGGGGAAGGAAAGGAAGGAATGACCGGATTTGGGGGGGAAGAAAGGAAGGAATGACAGGATTTGGGTGAAGAAAACGAAGGAATGGCAGGATTTTGGGGAAGAAAAGGAAGGAATGGCAGGATTTTGGAGAAGAAAGGGGAGGAATGACAGGATTCGGGGGAAGGAAGGAGAGGAATGACAGGATTTTGGGGAAGGATTTCTGACCCACACCCCGGCCCCGGGGTTTAGGCCCAGCGGCTCCTGAGGGGAAGGGGAGGCCGTGGCTGTGGCCTGGCCTCCCCCGGGGGGGGGGGGGTGTCTCCGGGACCGGAGACACACACACCCCCCTGCCAGTTGTACCCGTCTCCGCCACCCCTCACCTTCTCCCGGCACCGCAAACGGCCGGCGAAGGCTTCCCTCAGCCCCTGGGCACCGCCATGGTGGCACCTGCCAGCAAGCCGGGCGCTGATTGGGCGACGGGAGCGAGGCGCGGCGCGGGGGCTGCCGGGAGATGTAGTTCGACGAGCGTGAAAAGGGGGGAAGGGGGTAGCAAGCGGGGGGTGTAAAGGCGTTGGGGTGCAAAGAAGGGGGTGTAAAGGCGTTGGGGTGCAAACGAGGGGTGTGCAAAGGCGTGGGGGGGGTAAATTAGTGGGTGTGGAAAGGCGTGGGGGTGCAAAGGTGGCGTGGGAGAAGGGGTGAGTGTGCAAAGACGTGGGGGTGCAAAGGTGGGGGGCGTGCAAGCATGGTGTGTGCAAAGACGTGGGTGTGCAAAGGCGTGGGTGTGCGAATGAATGGGTGTGCAAACGTGGTGCATGCAAAAGCCTGGGGGTGCAAAGGCACAGGGGTGCAAACAAGGTGTGCGTAAAGGTGTGAGCGTTAAAAGCCATGAGCGTGCAAATGCATGAGGGGGCAAAGGCGTGAGTGTGCAAGCACGGTGTGTGCAAACACATGAGTGTGTGAATGCGTGGGTGTGCAGACACGGTGCATGCAAAAGTGTGGGGGTGCAAAGGCATGGGTGTGCAAGCACGGCACATGCAAAGCCACAGGGGTGCAAATACAGTGAGGGCAAATGCATGAGCGTGCAAATGCATGGGTGTGCAAACGTGTGGGTGTGCAAACGTGGTGCATGCAGAAGCCTGGGGGCGCAAAGGCACGGGGGTGCAAACAAGGTGTGCGCAGAAGTGTGAGCGTGAAAAGCCATGAGCGTGCAAACGCCTGAGGGGGCAAAGACTTGGGTGTGCAAAGGTGCGGGTGTGCAAACATGGTGCGTGCAAAAGCCTGGGTGTGTAAACACAGTTCGTGCAAAGGCCTGGGGGTACAAACGCACGGGCGTGCCCATAAGGTGTGTGCAAAAGTGTGGGGCTGCAAATGTGTGGGGCTGAGAAGGCGTGGGGGGGGTGCAGGCACGGCGCATGCAACGACCTGAGGATGCAAACACACGGGTGTGCAAATGCGTGGGTGTGCAAACACAGTCCGTGGGGGTGTGGGCGGGGAGGGTGAGCGCAGGGGTGTGCAGGAGTGCAAACACGGGTGTGCACACGTGGGAACGCGTGTGGATGGCAGTGGGGGCGTGCGCGTGTCTGCGCGCGTGCAGAGACGCGCAGGGGTACGTATGTGCACACACACGTGTGAGCACAGGTGTGCATACAGGCGTGTGTGTGAGCACAGGGGGGTGTGCAAACACGGGTGTGCAGAGGGGAACGGGTGTGCATGCAGCTGGATGTGTGCACGCGTGTGCTGGGGGGGTGTAGGCAGATACATGTGTGTGCATAAGTGCATGCACACGTGTGAGCACGAGTATGCACACAGACACGTGTGTGAGCATGGGAGTGCGCAAACACAAGTGTGCAACACGGCTGTGCATGTCAGAATGGCATGTATGCAAACGGGTGCACGCATGTGCTGGGCTGCGTGTGTATGTGTACATGCATGTGTGAGCACATGTGTGCATACAGGTACACACGTGTGACAGCAAAGGCGTGTGCTCACGTGGGTGTGCACATGGGAGTGGGTGTGCGTGCAGGTGGGTGTGTGCACACATGTCGGGGTGCGTGCGTGTGCATAGATACATGTGTGTGCATATGTGCACGCACACGTGTGAGCGCGGGTGTGCGCGCAGACACATGCGTGTGTGTGTGCGCGGACACAGAGGCCCATGCACAGGCGCCCGGGGGGGGGACACGCACACACGCGTGTGCACAGGCGTGACAGCAGACACGCGTGTGCGTGCACACACGCTGGCAGCCCTGGGGCTGCACCCCCCTCCCCGCTGCGGTACCAGCAGCTAAAAATAGCCCCGGTGGCAGCTCCCGCCATCGCCACGGCAACGGGAGGATTGGGGGGGGGGGGCTGCATCGCCCGGGGAGGGGGGGGGGGCAGCCCCCCAACAACCTCCCCCTCCTCCGGCCGTGAGAGCCCCCCCCCCGTGGCTCAGGAGCGGAGTGAAGCCCCCCGGGGTGCCCGGAGGTGCCGCCGTGGGGTTGGGGGGGAACGCCCGCTGCCCCCCCTTTTCTCCCCCCCTCCCCGAGCCCTGTCGGCCCCACTCGGGGGGGTTGGGGGGGGGGATGTCTCCGAGGCCCGTTAATTCCCCGGTGAATCATTCATGGGGCCGGGGCGCCGCAAATCCCCCCGCGCCGGGGCCGGGATTAGGCGGGCAGGCGGCTGCCCAGCCGGCGAGGGGCCCCGGCAGCGGGGGGGGGGGCCGACAGCGAGGGGGGGGCGGCCCCTATTCATCAGGAGGGATTTCCTGTGCCGGGGAGCGGGGGGGGGTGTCCCGCTCCCCGCAGCTGGCGGGGCGGGGGGGGGACCGGCGACAGCGGGGGCCAGTCCCTATCGCCGGGCGGGAGGGGACAAGAGGAGCCCCCCCCCCCCCCCCCCCCGGACAACTTCACCGCCCCCCCGCATGGCAAAGCACCCCCAAACCTGTGCCTGGCGAGGGCTGTGGGATGCGCTGAGAGGGTCCCAGCCCCCCCCCGGCGCGGGGGGGAGGCGGAGGGGCCCCGGCCTTGGCCGTGCGCCCCGGCCCAGCTGCCTCCAGTCCCGGGGCCGGGGGGGCCGGAAGGGGCCGGGGCCGTTCCCAGCGCCGGGGGCAGGCGGGGGGCGAGCGGGGGGGGCCGGCGCCGAGGGGGGGGGGGGGCTTCCCCTTCCCGCGTGGTAACCGGGGCAGCCGGGACCCCCGGTGCCGGGGGGGCACATCGCCGGTTCCCACCCGCCTACGCCGGTGTTTGATGGGGTGTGAAGGATTTAATTCCCGGGGGGGGGGGCTCCCAGGGGGAAGGCGGGGGTGGGGGCACATAGGCTGGGATGGGGACACCCCCACGGGGCCACCCGGACCCCCGGCCAGCGGTGGGTGCTGCCCCACGGGGGGCCTCCAACGATGGGGACGCTGCGCCCAGTGTCACCCCCTTCCCGGGTGTGAAGGATTTAATTCCCGGGGGGGGGCTCCCGTGGGAAGGTGGGGACACACCCCCTGGGATAGGGGATACCCACACGAGGCCCCCCGTCCCCCCGCCGGATGCTGCCCCACGGGGGCCTCCAGTGCTGGGGATGCTGCACCCAGTGTCACCCCCTCCCCGGGGGGGCCGGAGGGGGGTTCGGGGGGGCCCAGCTCTGCCCTGCCGCCGGGCTCGGGCTATATATAGCGGCTCCGCGCCGCAGAGCAGCGGGATGAATTTTAATGAGCTTGTTCCGGCCGACTGCATCGCCCCCGAGAGCGACGCGCCCCCCCCCCCACCTCCCTCCTCCCCCCGCCTCGGGGGTCTGCCGCCGGCAGTGGGGTCCCCAGCCTGCCCGGGGGTGGGGGGTGGGGGGCAGAGGGGGCTGGGGGTGGCACTGGGAGCAGCTGGCAGGGTCGTGGCAGGGGATGGGGAGGGAGGTTGATGGGTGGGAGAGGCGCCCGTCCACGCCGCGGGAGGGGATTTGCAGCGAACCCCGGCCCTGCCTCAGTTTCCCCGTTGGGACGGAGGGCGCCGGGCGGCCGCGGGCGGGGGGACCTGGGGACACGGCGCTGCGCGGAGGTGGCCGAGGGCAGCGGGCCGGGGGCCGGCGAGCTAAGCCCCGGCCCCGGTCTTATCGCGGGCAGACGGCGTTGCGGGGGGGGGGGGGCGGCCGCAGACGCGCCGTGTTTGCCGAGGATAAAGTGTACGGTACAGGCAGGGGCCGGGCCGGGGGGGCCGCCACCCTGCCCCTGCCCCTGCCACGCTGGCGCCCCGGCTCCCGACAGCCCCGGGGATGGGGGTGGTCCGGGGTGCAGCAAGGACCAGGGGGGCCACGGGGTTATGGGGACCAGGGACAGCACAGGGAGGTGGGGACCATGGGGACAATGGGGACCAGGGACAACACAGGGACCGGGGGGCCATGGGGACCACAGGGCCACGTGCGCGGGACACCCACCATCAGCCCGTGCTGTCACTCTGCCCCCCGCTCCGGGGTGCAGGATGGGGCTGCTCTGGGCACCGCCGTGCTACGGGGACCCCCACCCATCCCCTGGGGACCCCCATCCCCTGGGGACCACCACACCGTCGGGACCCCCATCCCCTGGGCACCACCATCCTCCGGGGACCCCCATCCCCTGGGCAGCACTGTCCCCTTGGTGTCCCCCTCCCCTGGGCACTACCGTGCCCTGAAAGCCGCTGTCCCCTGGGTGCCCCCCTCCCCTGGGTGCTGCCGCACCCCGGTCACCCCCATCCCTTGGGTACCACCCTCCCCTGGAAACCCTCATCCCCGGGGGACCCCCATCTTCCTCGCCCCCTGATCCCCTGGGTACCCTCGTCCCCTGGGTGCCACCGCTCTGCCTGTGCGGCCCAGGGAGGGGCGGGCCACGGGACTGAGGGGGGCGGCCATGCCGAGCCCGCCAGGGGTCCCAGGGCTGAGCTGCGGTGCCCGGGGCGGGGGCGGGGGGGGACACGGCAGCGGCCCTTTAAGCCCGGGCATGATGGGATGTGTAGTCCGGGGGGAGCATGGGGGGGGGGGGGCTGGGCGCAGGGGCTGCTGGGAAGGAGGTGGGGTGGGACGGGCGGTTTGGGGTGCTGCGGGGGGGGGGAGACGACACCCCCAGCGCCCACCCCAGCGAGCCCCCCCCCCCCGTGCCCCCAGTGCGCCGCCACCCCCGGCCCCACGGCCGGGACCGGTCCCAGCCCCACAGCGGGTCCCTGCCCCACAGCCCCCCCACAGCCCCCCCCACACACCCTCCGGGGGGGCGCAGGGGCAGGGCCCACCCGCCGTGGGGGTGCTGGGTGCCCCGCGGGGCCGGGGCCGCCCCCCGCCCGGGTCGGTGCGGGGCCCGGTGGGTGCCCCGTGCCCGGTGCTTGGCACCGCAGCGTGCGGAGCTGGTCCCCGTCCTGTGGGCACCATCCCCCCCGTGGGCACCGTCCCCACCCCACCAGGGGCACCGTCCCCGCGGCCCTGTGGGCACCGTCCTCAGGTCCCCCTGGGTGCTGTCCCCAACCCCCGTGGGCACCGTCCCCTGTCACCCCTGGCACTGTCACTGCATCCCCGTGGGTGCCATCCCCAGATCCCCGTGGGTGCCATCCCCACCCTGTGGTGGGCACTGTCCCCGGGCCTCTGTGGGCACTGTCTCCAGCTCAACTTCGGTCCTGTCCCCAAACCCTGTGGGCAGTATCCCCAGTCCCCATTGTCACTCTCACTGCACCCCTGTGGGCACCGTCCCCACCCCACCACGGGCACCGTCCCCGCGGCCCTGTGGGCACCGTCCCCACCTCCCGCTGGGTGCTGTCCCCAACCCCCGTGGGCACCCTGTTGTCACTGTCACAGCATCCCCGTGGGTACCATCCCCAGCCCCGCGGGCACCATCTCCGCCCCGCCACGGGCATCACCCTCCGCGGGCACCATCCACCAGCTCCCCTTCTACCGACCCCAACCTGGGGGGCACCGTCCCCTGTCCCCGTTGTCACCGTCGCGGCATCCCCGCGGACACCGTCCCCAGCCCCCCGTGGCCACCGTCCCGGCCTCCCCAGCCGCACCATCCCCGCCCTTCCACAGGCACCGTCCCCCCCCCCGCCGCGCTCCCCGTCCCGTGGAGTGTGTGTTGAGGGGGAGGGGGGGGTGTCTCCGCCGCTGCCCCGCGGGTCCGTCCCCCCACACACACACCCCGGGCGGGCTCGGTGGGGCGGGCGCAGGGTGCAGGGAGCGGCAGCGGCCGGCGGAGGGGGCTGCGGCCGCGGCGGAGCCGGAGCGGGGCGGGCGGCGGGGCCGGGGGAGGAGCCAGGCGCCGTCGGCCGCCGCCGCCGCCGCTGCGCCCCGCTCTGCTCCGCTCCGCTCCGCGCCCCGCTCCGCGCCCGCCGCCGCCGCCGCCGCCCAGGTACGGACCGAGGGGGCCCCGCCGACGCTCCCCCCCGCCTCCCGCCCGGCCCCGTCGCACCCCGGTTGTTTACCGCCGGCCGCCCTCCCCCCACCCCACCCCCCTTCCCCGGGCGCCCCCCGGCTGAGCCCGGGCGCAGTTCGGTGCGTGCAATTTTGGGGGGAGGTGGGGGTGTCGGGGCGGGGGGACCGGGAGCGACAGGGAGCGGGAGGGAGGGCCCCGGCCCGAGCGCGCACCGGGAGGAAAACCACGGGTAAATATTTTTCTTGAAAAATCCGGGCGTTTGGCGGAGGGGGGGGGGGGGCCCGCGTCCACCCGTGGGGGCCCCCACCCGTTGCTGCAGCGCGGGGCTGCCCACGGGGGGCACGGCCGCTGCCCACCGCCCGCCACGCCACGCCACGGCCTGGGGGGGGGCCGCGCACGGCGGGCAGCTCCCCCGCCCCCCCGCAGCTCCGTGGCCCCCCCCCCCCCCCACTCCCCTCCCCTCCGGGCCCCGCGGCGGCTGCGTGGCCGTGGCGTGGCGGGGGCCCGTGGGCCCGGGCCGCGGCGTGGCTCTGCGGTGACGGGTGCGGGGCCGAGCCGTGGGCAGGTCGCGGGGCCGTGCCGTGGGCAGGCCGTGGCCCTGTCGCGGGGGGGGAGGGGGGGGGGACACGCACCGTGGCCCGTGCGGGCGGTGGGGAGGCCGTGGGGGGGCCGTGGCCGTGCCCCGTGGCCGTCCCCGCCCGCTCCGCTGCTGGCAGCGGCGGCAGGAATGCCTGCGATTTTTTAATTTTTTTTCAATTTTTTTTTTTTTTTATTATTTTTTTCTGCGCCCGGAGCAGAGCGCGGGGAGGGGGGGGGGGGGGGCGGGGGGGGGCGGTTCGGCCGCTCCCGGTTGGGGCGGGGGCAGCGCGGGGAGGCGGGGGGGGAGCTCCGGCCCCGCACCCCCGGGCTGCCCCCGTCGAGCGGGGCTCGGGGCGTGGCGGGGGGTCCCCTCCCCACCGTCCCGCGGAGGGGGGGTGGGGGGGGGGCGGATCTTGCCCGGGGTGCGGCGGCCCCGGTGCCGCCGGCGGGGCGCGGGCCGCGGTCCCGGCTGGGCTCCGGTGCGTGTGTGTCCCCCACCGTGCGAAGCGGGGAAACTGAGGCAGGGCGGCCGGGCACCGCGGCCAAGGTCACCCCGGGACCGGCCGGCCTTGCCCGGGCCTCCGGCTCGACCTCCCCGCCGGCCCGACCGAGGCGACGGCACCGCACCGACCTTCAGCCGCCGTGACCCCCGCACCGCGGGGCTGACACCGGCCGCGGGGGGGGCCCGGGCTGCACCTCACCCCGCCTGACCCCCGTCGGCACCGGGGACCCCCGGGGCTCCGTCGGGGCGGGAGGAGGGGGGGGGGACCGGGGCCGCCGTGGGGCTCGGGCAGGTCCCGGTGGAACCGGTTTGGGGGGGCTCCCCCGCCCGGGGGTCTTGGCGCAGGGTGGGGGCGCGGCGCATCTCCCCCTCCCCCCCGGCGCTGTCGTGCGGCTGCGTGTGCCCCCCCCCCCCCCCCCATGCTCGCACCCGCCGCTGCAGCCCCGCATCCCCCGGGCCAGCGGCGGGGGGGGGGTGTCCCCGGGCGGGGGTCTCCGCCGGACACCCCCCCCCTCCCGCCCCGGCCGCGGCCGTGACCTTCGCGGAGCCGCGGCGTGGCAGCCCCGCGGGCGGGGGTCCGAGGGCGGGGGGGAAGGAACGGAGGGGGGAGCCCGGGCGGGGCGCTACGGGCCGTGCACCCCCGGGGTCCCGCACCCCCCATCCCCGTCCCCTCCCGGGGGGGCGGCGGCTCCAGGAAGCGGACACCCTCCCCCTTCCTCCGTCGCTCCCCGCCCCGCCGCCCACTTTCCCGGGGCAGCCGCCGGCAAAGCCCGGGCCGGGGGGTCCCAAGCCGCGCCGCCACCACCCCCCCCGGCCCCGCCGGACCCCGCGCAGCCGCCGGTGCGCGGTGGATCGCGGGGGCGGGGCCGGACGCCTGGGTCCCCTTCCAGGCGGTGGGGAGGGGGGGGAGCGGGAGGAGGAGGAGGAGGAGGGGGATGCGGTGAAGGCGAAGGCGGGCGCGGGCAGGACGCCCGGGGCCCCACTCAAGCTGGATGCGGCCGGGGTCGCAGCGGGGCTGGGACACCCCCCCCCGCCCCGGGACGGTGTCACACACGGAGATGGCCTCGGCACTGCAGGCCCTCGACCTGTCCCAGCCGGGCAGGGGTCGGGTGGCTGCGGGGACACTGTGGGGACTGTCCCCCGTGTCCCCTCCCCGTGCCGGGGTGGGCTCCCCAAGGATTGGGCTCGGTGCTGGTTCCCGCGTCCCAGCGGCGGTGCCGACCCCGGGCGCCTCGTGGCGAGGTGACGGCCCTGTCGTCGTCCCCAGGGAGGGAACCCAGGAGCCCCCCCACCCCAGTGCACGTGAACCAGAGCCCCCGATTTAGAAACGTCCCCATCCCTGTGCCAAGCTCCAAGCGCTGAGAATAGCTCCCTGGCGTCCCGGCACAGCCTCCCTGGGGACGGGGGCACCCCGCGGGGCTCGGCACCTGCAGCCGCCCCGGCCAGCTCAGACCGTGGGTGCTCGGCACACGCCAGGTGCCCGGCGGTCCCCGTCGGGTGTCTTTCGTGGGCAAGTGGAGCAGGGACACGGGGATCTGGCTGCGTCCTGGCACGGGGGGCACGGTGCTGGGGGAAGTGGCACCGCGGCTCTTCCTCTGCCGTGCAGCTTGCCGCCGGTGGCCCCGGTGGGATGGGGAAACCGAGGCACGGCCGAAAGCGGCTGAGCAGGGCAAGGGGAGTGGGGGGCTGCCACCTTGTCCTGGACACCAGGAAGGAGCAGGCAGCGTGGCCTTGGTTGGACATAACGGCACGATGGTGGCTGTGGGGCTGGGTGGAAGTTGGGATCCCAGTGCAGGTCCCCACCACGGCGATGCGGGACCCATCGGAGGCGCGAGGTCACAGCACCCGGTCAGTGCCGGGGCAGGTCACCGTCCCCATGGCCGCGCACCCTCGCTCGGGTGGTGGCTTCCCTGAGCCGCCAAGCCCCGGGATGGACGCAGACTCGGGCTCAGACACCCCGTGCCACGGCATGGCCTGGGGAGGGGGCACCACACGGGTCCCCGTGGCACGGGGTGGGCTGCCCTGATGTCAGGCCCATGGCATCCTCCGCGCTCGGGCTGCCCAGCTGCTGCGGATGCCTGGGATTCCTGCAGCCTCCCCGCACGCCGGCCCCGCCGCGCGCTGCCACGCGTACCCCCACGGCACCGGGCACCCCACCGCACCAGGCACCGCGTGGCAGAGGGTGCCGCGCACCCTCAGAGGTGTGCGGTGAGCATGGGGCACCGGGCAAGGAGACAGGCGTGTGGCACAGGGTGCAGCCACACACGTGGCCACCGGCATGTGCCGGGTGCTGCCAGCTGTGCCACAGCAGGTGACCCTGCGCTTGGCTGCGCTCCCATGGCACGGTCCTGCCAGCCAGGGCTGCGGCACAGCCGCGCTGCTGCCCCGGTGCCCGCCGTGCAATGCCAGGCATTGCGCACCGGTGTCCGTCGGGTCTGCCCGTGGCGCCCTGCCCCCAGCCCACGTTAATCACGCTAATTGGCACCCCGGCTAAAGCGCTTAGGCCCTCACCTCCCTGACCCAGATGGCAGCTGGGCGGGGGGAGGGGGCGCCCGGGACCCCCGGAGCCCATCTGTCCTGGGGGGCAGGGACACCAACCAGCGTCCCCGTGGGGCATCCACAGCACCCGGCACCCATGTCCAGCTGTATGGAGGCAGCCGGTGTCTTTGCGGAGGGGTGTCCCCCGGGCTGTGGTCCCCATCCTGGGGGTCCCTGGGGGCAGGGTGCTGGGTGCCCCCCATGGGGCGACGTGGCTCCCGCCGCCGGCCCAGCCCTGGACTTTGTCCCCAGGTTGTTTTCCATCGCCTGCAACCACCCGACTCAGCAGAAACGCTCCCCTGGGCGTGGGGCTGGGCTGGGGGGGGGCACAGGGTGGGGACCCTGCCAGCCCCGCACCTGGTCGTGCAGGGTGGGGACGCGCAGGGGGCTGAGACCTGACTGTGCTCATCACACGCATCCCGGAGGAGTAGGAGGAGGAGGAGGAGGAGAACCGCCTTCCGTGTCTGTCTGTCTGTCTGTCTGTCTGTCTGTCTGGGCCTCCCCAGCGCAGGGATTCCTCGAGCGACTGTTCCTGGAGCGGCACCACGGGCTCGGCCGGGTGCTGGGTGCCAGCGATGCCGGGGGTGCCGGGGGGGTTGCTGGGGTCGCTCACCGGTGCGGGCGGGCCCTGACTTAGTGGTGCTGAGCCCCGGCTTTAGCCCTAAGCCCCTCTAATTCGACACCGCTTGCCGGCCAGGCTGCCCCGGCGGGGAAACTGAGGCAGCAGCGGCCGAGCCCACCCTGTGCCGTGTTTCGGAGCGCCCCGTGCCCCGGCCCGTGCCAGCTTCGCCGTGGCTATGGTGCACCCCAGCCCCACAGCATGCACTGAGCTGTGTCGGGGCTCTGCTGGCGCGCGGGGTCCCCCGGGGGAAGCGGGGCGGGGGGCGGCGGGGGGGCCGGTGCCCAGCGGGGGCCGCGCAGCCCTGGCGCCCTGCCAGTGCCTATACTTGGAAGTCTCTGCGCGCCGTTCCCATATGGAACAAACATTTGCTGCAGCCCCCGGCCGCGCCGCCCCAGCTCTATAGGTACCGCCGGCCCCAAAGCCCGGCCTGCAGCCGCCCTGGGGAGCCCTGGTGTGTGTCCCCCCAACGAGGTGGGGAGGGGACCCGGCGGCGGTGGGTGCCCCGCGGTGCCTCGATTTCCCCACAGAGGGTTTGGGGGGGGGGGGGTGTCTGCAGGGACCCCCGTTGCGAACCCCTCCGCGCGTGCTGCCTTGCGGGGTGACACCGTGCACCCATGGGTGCAGCATCCCCCTGGGTTGCGGGGGTGGGGGGGGGGCGGGATGGGATGCCCCACGGGCCTGGGGGTGCCGAGGCGGGGGCGGGGGGGGGGGGGCGACACTGGACACACACACACACACACACACACACACACACGGGTGCAGCCGAGCCCCGGCCGCTGCGTTTTAAATCCGCCGGAGGAATTTCTGCGGCGGCCAAGACAAACGTGACCTACTTTCTGCCTGTCCCCGCACGGAGCGGAGGAGCCCGAGGGCCGGGCACGGCGCCCGGCGCAGCCCCACGCCCCCCTCCGCCCCCCCATCACCACCACCACCACCCCCCCGCCGCGGGCTGGGGGCCCCCGCACCCCCCCCCCCCCCGCACCCGGGTCGCCGGGGGTTCACGGGGGGGGGGGGGGGATGCACCCAAGAGGGGCCCCCCCCGGTCCGCTGGGGCGCTGCGGGGGTGCTGCGCATCCGGGGGGGCGGGGGGGGTGTTGTGCCTCGGTTTCCCCATCGTGGGGGTCTGCACTGGGAGGGGGGGGCGGTGGGTGCTCCCGGTGCTGCCGGTGCCCGGCCCCACCGCACCGTGTCTTTGCCGCAGGAGAGCTCGCAGAGGAGGGATCGCCCGCCCCCCGGCCCCCCCGGCGCCCCCTGACCCGTAAGTGTCGTCCCCCCCCAACCAGCCCGGGACGGGGGGGGAAATGCACACGTGTGGTGAATGCATCGGGGCTCAGCCTGGCCCCTGGGTGCAGCGTGCATGGGGGATCCCCTGGGCTGGGGGGGGGGGCTGCCTGGTGCACCCCCCCGGGCTCCTCCCCACTATTGGAGGCCCCCCCAGCCCTGCCCCATAGCAGGGTGCAGCACCCAGTGCCCCCCCTGCGTGCGCTTGTGCTTCCCCGCACACTCTCGTGCACGCTCTTGCACACCCCTGCGTGCCCTTGCACGCCCCACGTGTTCTCCCGCAGCCTTGCACGCCCCTGCATGCTCCCGCGCACGCTCTCGCACGCCCCGCGCGCTCACGCCCAGCCCCGCGTGCTCTCGCACGCGCCCTGCGAGCCCCCGCTCCCTCCGCGTGTTCTTGCACGCCCCTCGTGCTCTCGCCCGGCCCTGCGCGCTCTGCGCGCCGTCGCACGCTCCACACGGCCTTGCACGCCCTGCGTGCTCTCGCCTGGCCCTGCGCGCTCTCGCACGCTCCACGCCGCCTTGCACACCCCCCCCTCACGCTCTCAGCCAGCCCCGCACCACAGCGTGAGCTCCCGGGGGGGCCACCCCGGGGCTACAGCCCTTGCCCCCCCCTCAGTGGGTCCGGGCTGAGCCGCGGTTTGTCTCGGCAGGGTCCGGCCCGGGATGCTGCGCGGAGCTGAGCACTGAGGCGGGCGCCATGGGGCGCGCGTCGTAGCCCCCCGCCGTGGCCCCCCCGCGCGTGGCACCGGTGGCGGAGCCCACTCGGTCGGTGCTGAGCGCTCCTTGATGGAATTGCGGTGAATGGAACAGAAGCCCAGCACCCTGGACCCGCTGTCGGAGCCAGAGGACACCCGGTGAGCCCCCGCCCCACGCCACGCTGGCACTGCCACTGCAGCCCCCTCTGCCCCCGCTGTCACTGTGTCACCTGTACAGGCTAATGCCCCGTGTCCCCATGCCCTGCGTGTCCCCATGCCCCGTGTGTCCCCGTGCATCCCTGCCTGGCCACGTACATGTCCGTGCCCCATGTGACTCCATGCCCTGTGCATCCTGATGTCTTGCGTGTCCCCAGGTGTCCCTGTGCCCTCCCATGCCTGATGTGTCCCTGCGCATCCCTGCACGGTCATGTACGTGTCCATGGCCTGTGTGTCCCTGTGCCCTGCGTGTCCCATGTATCCCCGTGCCCTCATGTCTCCACACCCGGTGTCCCCCCATGTGTCCCCATGCCCTGTACATGCTAATGCCCCGTGTCCCCATGCCCCATGTGTCCCCGTGTCCTGTGTGTCCCTGTGCATCCCTGCCTGGCCGTTTACATGTCCATGCCCCGTGTGGTGCCATGCCCTGTGCGTCCTAATGCCTTGTGTGTCCCCAAGTGTCCCCATGCCTGGCGCATCCCAAAGTGTCCCTATGCCTGGTTGTGTCCCCGTGCATCCCTGCGTGGTTGTGTACATGTCCATGCCCCATGTGTCCCCATTTGTCCCCATGCCCTGGATGCCCCCCTGCACCCCTGTGCCCCATATGTCCCCACACATGCCCAGGCCCAGTGTGTCCCCATGCCTTGGGTGTCCCCATGCCCTGGATGTCCCCATGTCCTGGTTGTCCCCATGCTGATTTTGTCCCCATGTCCCGGGTGTCCCCATGCCTGGTTTGTCCCCATGCCCTGGGTGTCCCCATGCCCCGGGTGTCCCCATGCCCCAGCTGCCCCCCTACACCCCTGAGCCCCATATGTCCCCCCTCATGCCCATGCCCCGTGTGTCCCTATGCCCAGTGCATCCCCGTGCCCCATGTTTCCCCGTGCCCGGTTTGTCCCCATGTGTCCCCATGCCCCGGGTGCCCCATGTCCCGGGTGTCCCCATGCGCTGGGTGTCCCCCTGCTCCCCACATGTCCCCACACCCGCGTGCCCCCCACTCGTGCCCGCGCCCCCGTGGGGGCCTCTCCCCGCCGCCCCCTTCCCCGCCGGGGCCCCTCGGGCCACCCCGTCCCGGGGCTATTTCGGGCGGGCCGCCCGCTCTCACGTGCCGCGGGGCGGGGGGGGGGGGGGGGCAGCGCCGGGGTCACCTTGGGCTGGAGCCGGGACCCCCCCGGCGCCGCGGGACCACCCCCCCACACACTCCCCCCCCCCCCCCCCCCCCCGCAGGTGCCCATCCCCGCGGCCTCGCGTCCCCCCCTCCCTTTCCCAGCTCCTCGTCCCGCCCCCCCCCGCGGCGGCTCCGCCAATGGGGTGGTGCCGTGCGGGCGCGGCGCGGACCCCCGCCGCCGGCCATTGGCTGGGCCCCGCTGATGTCACTTCCCCGCTGAGCCAAAAGGACATTTTGTCTTTGACTGTGAATGAGCCCCTCCCCCCGCTCGCCCCCCACCCTCCCCCACTCTGCCCCTCCCCCGCCCAGCACCCTTTCCCGTCCCCTCCCCCCCTCTTCCAGCCCCCCCCCAGCCCCCCCGGGTGATGCCGTGTCCCAGCGCCCCCCGCCTCACCCCCCACCCCTCGGTCCCTGCCCTGACCCCACAGGTGGCATCGCCCCTACCCCCCCCCCGGAGCCCCGGGTGAGGGGTGCCACCTCCCAGGGGTGGGTGGGTGGGGGGCGCTGTGGGGGTGCGGGGGGTCCGCGGGCACCGTCCCAGCCTGGCCCCCCCCCCGCAGGTGGCTGGATGGCAAGCGCAAAAGAAAGAGCAGCCAATGTTTGGTGAAGAGCAGCATGTCAGGTACGGGCCCCCCCCGCGCTGCCCGGCACCCCGGTGTCCCCCAGGTGCCCCGTGTCCCTGCCAGGCAGCCCGGGGTCCCCTTGGTGTCCCATGTCCCTGCCAAGCACCCCCGTGTCCCTGCCGGGCATCCCGGTGTCCCCTGGGTGCCCCATGTCCCCGCCGGGCATCCCGGGGTCCCCCAGGTGCCCCATGTCCCTGCCAGGCACTCCAGCGTCCCGGGGTGTCCCCTGTCCGTGACAGGCACCGCTGGGTTCCCTGGGCACCCCGTGTCCCTGCTGGGCACTACTGAGTCCCCCCCTTGTCCCTGCCGGGCACCCCGGTGTCCCCCGGGTGCCCCGTGTCCCTGCCAGGCCCCCCAGGGTCGCCCCCCCCCCCCCTCCGTGTCCCTGCCAGGCACCCCATATGTCCCTGCCGGGTGTCCCGGGGTCCCCCAGGTGCCCCATGTCCCTACCAGGCACTCCAGCGTCCCGGGGTGTCCCGTGTCCCTGCTGGGCACTACTGAGTCCCCCCGGTGTCCCTGCTGGGCACCCCAGGGTCCCCTGAGTGTCCCGTGTCCCTGCCGGGCACCACTGTGTCCCCCCCCGATGTCCCTGCCGGGCACCCCAGGATCCCCTGAGTGCCCCATGTCCCTGCTGGCCACCACTGTGTCCCCCCCGATGTCCCTGCTGGGCACCCCAGAGTCCCCTGAGTGTCCCGTGTCCCTGCCGGGCACTCCTGGGTCCCCTGGGCACCCCACATTCCTGCCAGGGACCCCAGGGTCCCTTAGGTGTCCCATGTCCCTGATGGGCACCCCAGGGTCCTCTGGGCACCCCATGTCCCTGTCGGGCACTCCTGGGTCCCCCGGACACCCCATGTCCCTGCTGTTTTCCCCAGGGTCCCACAGCCCCCCCCATGTCCCCGGTGGGCACCCTGGGAACCCCACGTCCTTGCCAGGCACCCCAGGGTCCCACGGGCACCCCCCTCGCCTGCCCTCCCGCACCCCTCATCCCTGCAGGGTCCCGTGGGGTCCCCGGCACCCCCCGTCCCCCCTCGGTGGCCGTGGGTCAGGCCGGCGCTATCGGGGCCGGCAGCACCCTGGGGTGGGAGATAAGGGGGGCCCGGCCGGGCGCTGCCCCCCAGCCCTGCCCCATTCCCCGGCGGGGAGCGGCCGGCGCCGGCGGGATCCTGCTGGGGGGAGGAGGGGCCGCCGGAGGGACCCAGGCGGCCGGCTCCCAGCCCATCCCCCACCCCCCGCACCCTTCCCCACCCTGGGGAGGGGGGAGGACACGGGACCCCTCCATATCCGGCACCCACAGGGCGCCAGGGTGGGATCTCGAGGCCCCCACGCCTGGGTTTACTCCATGCCAGGAGGCGTGGGGATCCTGGGGTGCTGGGACACCCCCCCCCATGTATGGTGGGTGCTCCGTGCCTCAGTTTCCCCATGAGGCTGGTGATGGGGGGGGGGGTCGGGGGGCTGTTCCCCGGGCTGCCAGGCTGGGGGACCCCGGACAATAGCAGGGACAGTGGGCCATTGTGTGCCGGGGGGGACGGGGACACCCCCCTGCAGCTGGCTGGGGAGCTGGATAATGGGAGCTTTATTGCTGCGGGGGGCTCGGGCATCCCCCCTACCCCCCCCGCCAAGCCGTTAACCCTTCCCATGCCGCGGCTGCCTGCAGTGGGGTGGGGGGCAGCGGCAGGGCTGGGGGCAGATGCTGCTGCAGGGGGAAACTGAGGCACGGGGGTGTCCCGGTGGTCCCTGAGGTGGGGTGTCCCGGGGGTCCCTGACGCGGGGTGCCCCCCCTGAGGCGGGGTGCCCCGGTGGTCCCTGACGCGGGGCGTCCCTCAGGGTACATCCCTAGTTACCTGGACAAAGATGAACAGTGCGTGGTGTGCGGGGACAAAGCCACCGGCTACCACTACCGCTGCATCACCTGCGAGGGCTGCAAGGTGAGAGGGCAGGGGGTGGGCAGCAGGGGGGGGGGGGGGTCTCACCGGGGCTCACCATGTCATTTCTGTCCCCTGTGTCCCCCCCTACTCTGTTGCCAGGGCTTTTTCCGTCGGACCATCCAGAAGAACCTGCACCCCACCTACTCCTGCAAGTACGATGGCTGCTGCGTCATCGACAAGATCACCCGCAACCAGTGCCAGCTCTGCCGCTTCAAGAAGTGCATCTCCGTGGGCATGGCCATGGACCGTGAGTGCCGGGGGCGGGGACGGGACGAGGGGGGGGCACCCGCTGCTGCCTTGGGGACGGCATGGGGTCCCGGCACGGCTGGCGGTGCCTGGTGCAGCATCAGGACCGAGCTGGGGTGCCGGACGTGGGGTGCCACGGCGTGGGAGCGGGTTGGGATGCGTGGCATGGCATGGTGGGGGGGGGCAGTGCCAGCTGACATCGGGGGGGGGGGTCCTGGCAGTGGTGCTGGATGATTCGAAGCGGGTAGCGAAGCGGAAGCTGATCGAGGAGAACCGGGAGCGGCGGCGGAAGGAGGAGATGATCAAGTCGCTGCAGCATCGCCCCAACCCCAGCGCGGAGGAGTGGGAGCTGATCCACGTGGTGACGGAGGCCCATCGCAGCACCAACGCCCAGGGCAGCCACTGGAAGCAGAAGCGGAAATTTCTGGTGAGGGCACGGGGCCGGGGGGAGCCTGTCACCACCCCGGACCCCCCACCCCGGCCGGCAGCAGCTGAGCACCCACACGCTTGGCACATGCCTGGCGGGTGGCGCTCATGGGTGCCCCGGCACCAGGGGGGCGGTTGGAGCGGGGGGGTTTGGGACGTCACCCGGTGTCCTTGAGCTTGTCACCCCAGAAGGGTTAAGGGGTGAGCGGTGACCGAAGGGGACAGCTGTGCCTTGCAGGGTGGCCCCGTCCCCGTCCCCGCAGCGGTGGTGGCACACAGCTCCCTCTCCTGGCTGCTGCCCTGTGCCGAGCCCTGCCTCGGTTTCCCCCGCCATGACGGGGGTCCCGAGGAAGGGACACACACACACACACACAGTCACACTGCATGGTCCGTCCCCACAGCCCGAGGACATTGGCCAGTCGCCCATGGCCTCCATGCCCGACGGGGACAAAGTCGACCTGGAGGCGTTCAGCGAGTTTACAAAAATCATCACCCCGGCCATCACCCGCGTGGTCGACTTTGCCAAAAAACTGCCCATGTTTTCGGAGGTAAGGGGGGGGACACAACGGGAGGGGGGGGTGGGGGCTAGCAATTGTCTGTCCGTCCCCCCCCCCCCCCCCAACCCCGCTGATGCTGTTTTTGGCCCCCCCCCCCGCCCCCAGCTGCCTTGCGAAGACCAGATCATCCTGCTGAAGGGCTGCTGCATGGAGATCATGTCGCTGCGGGCGGCCGTGCGCTACGACCCCGAGAGCGAGACGCTGACGCTGAGCGGGGAGATGGCCGTCAAGCGGGAGCAGCTCAAGAACGGCGGCCTCGGCGTCGTCTCCGACGCCATCTTCGACCTGGGCAAGTCCCTCTCTGCCTTCAACCTGGACGACACCGAGGTGGCCCTGCTCCAGGCCGTGCTGCTCATGTCCTCAGGTAGCGGCGGCGGTGTCCCCCCACCGGGGCTGCTGGGGGGGGGGAGGGAATGGGGTGGGCACCCCAGTGCCAAGTGCCCAGGGAGCCATAAGGGTGCATGGGGTGGGCCCCCCGATGCCCAGAGTCCCCAGCATCTTGGGGGGGTGCTGGGTGGGCACCCTGATGCCCAGAACCCCCAGCATCTTGGGGGGGTGCTGGGTGGGCACCCTGATGCCCAGAACCCCCAGCATCTTGGGGGGGCGCTGGGTGAGAACCCCAGTGCCCAGAACCCCCAGCATCTTGGGGGGGCGCTAGGTGAGAACCCCAGTGCCCAGAACCCCCAGCATCTTGGGGGGGCACTGGGTAAGGCACCCTGATCGCCAGAGTCCCCAGCATCTTGGGGGGGGTGAACCCTCAGCATCTTGGGGGGGCACTGGGTGGGCCCCCCGATGCCTAGAACCCTCAGTATCTTGGCGGGGGGGGGGGGGCACTGGGTGGGCACCCTGATGCCAGAGCCCCCAGGATGCACCCAGGATTGGGTGGGCACCCTAATCCCCAGTGCCGCAGCCTGGGGGTGCAAGGCGGGGGGTGGTGCACCCTAATTCCTGATGTCCCGGGAGCACGGGGTGGGCTCCCTAATCCTCGGTGCTGCAGCCTGAGGGTGCAAGGGAGGGGGGGCCCTAATCCCTGGTGCCCAGGACCATGGGATATGGACTCTAATCCGCAGTGCTGCAGCCTGGGACTGCGGGGGGGGGGGGGGGGGGAGTGCACCCTAATTCCTCATGTCCCAGGAGCACGGGGTGGGCTCCCTAATCCTCAGTGCTGCAACCTGGGGGTGCAAGGGAGGGGGGGCACCCTAATTCCCAGAGCTCCAGGAGCACAGGGTGGGCACCCTAATCCCCAGTGCCGCAGCCTGGGGGTGCAGGGAGGGGGGGCCCTAATCCCCAGAGCCCAGGAGCACGGGGTGGGCACCCTAATCCCCAGTGCTGCAACCTGGGGGTGCAAGGGAGGGGGGGCCCTAATCCCCAGAGCCCAGGAGCACGGGGTGGGCACCCTAATCCCCAGTGCTGCAACCTGGGGGTGCAAGGGAGGGGGGGCACCCTAATTCCCAGAGCTCCAGGAGCACAGGGTGGGCACCCTAATCCCCAGTGCCGCAGCCTGGGGGTGCAGGGAGGGGGGGCCCTAATCCCCAGAGCCCCAGGAGCACGGGGTGGGCAGCCTAATCCCCAGTGCTGCAACCTGGGGGTGCAAGGAGTGGGGGGCACCCTAATCTCCAGAGCCTCGGGGCTCCATAATCCCAAGTGTTGTGCTGCAAGGTGGGGGGGGGGGGCACCCTAATCTCCAGAGCCTCGGGGCTCCATAATCCCAAGTGTTGTGCTGCAAGGTGGGGGGGGGGCACCCTAATCTCCAGAGCCTCGGGGCTCCATAATCCCAAGCGTTGTGCTGCAAGGTGGGGGGGGCACCCTAATCCCCAGAGCCCAGGAGCACGGGGTGGGCACCCTAATCCCCAGTGCTGCAACCTGGGGGTGCAAGGAGGGGGGGGCACCCTAATCTCCAGTGCTGCAACCTGGGGGTGCAAGGGAGGGGGGGCACCCTAATTCCCAGAGCTCCAGGAACACAGGGTGGGCACCCTAATCCCCAGTGCTGCAGCCTGGGTGTGCAAGGAGTGGGGGGCACCCTAATCTCCAGAGCCTCTATAATCCCAAGTGTCGTGGTGCAAGGAGGGGGGGGGGCACCCTAATCTCCAGAGCCTCGGGGCTCCATAATCCCAAGTGTTGTGCTGCAAGGTGGGGGGGGCACCCTAATCCCCAGAGCCCCCGGAGCACGGGGCGCACGGAGTGAGCCCCTCCACCTCCTGCGGAGCCGTGCCAGGTTTCGCGGGGGTCTGCGGGGCGGGCACCCCAACACCTGGAAGAGGTTGGGAGGTTGGGGGCGGGGGGCAGGCGGCTTTGCGGGAGGATGAAACGCACCCCCCCCCCCCTCCCCCCCCGCCCCGGATGCCCGACTGCCTTGTGTGCCTGCAGACCGGACGGGGCTGATCTGCGTGGAGAAGATCGAGAAGTGCCAGGAGACGTACCTGCTGGCCTTCGAGCACTACATCAACTACCGCAAACACAACATTCCCCACTTCTGGCCCAAGCTGCTGATGAAGGTGACGGATCTGCGGATGATCGGCGCCTGCCACGCCAGCCGCTTCCTGCACATGAAGGTGGAGTGTCCCACCGAGCTCTTCCCCCCCCTCTTCCTCGAGGTCTTCGAGGACCAGGAGGTGTAGGGCTGCCCCCTCCCCACACACACACACACACACACACACACACACACGCACGCACCCCTCCCAACCCATGGGCCCTCCCTCCTTACCCCTGCTCTGCCCACTCTTCCCCCCACCCCCTTCCAAATTTTTATTATCCCTGCCCCCCCCCCTCCAACAGGGGTAAGGGGGGGGGGGGGAATGCTGCGCCCAGGGTGGGGGGGTCCCGCTGTGCCCCCCATGGCCACCCCCCGCTGCCCACCCCCCCACCCCCCCCCCAGCGCCCCAGGACTTGACGAATTTTGTTTGTTTGCACAGGGAAGGGCCCCGACGGTCGAGCGTTTCCTTTATTGTCCTTCTCTTCTTAGATTATTATTTTTTAAGCATTTATTTCCCTCCCTGAGAGGCTAAAATATTAAACTAACTGCACTTTGGAAGGAGAGAGGAGGAGGAGGAGGAGGAGGAGGAGGAGGAGGAAGAGCAGAGGAGAGGAGGGGGCTCTGGGCTGCACAGGGAGAGGCTGCCCCAGCCGGGGGGGGGCCACGGCCACACGCACTTTTGGCCGGGCAGCGGCGCAGGGGCTGGGGAGGGGGGGGGGGGTCCAGGACCCCCCCCCACCCCAATAACGGGGCAGGGGGCATGGGGAGGGGGGGGGGCACAGCAGCGGCAAGGGGACCCCAGCCCCCGGGGGCACAGGGCTGGTGGCCCCCTCCACCCGCGGGCCTCTGGGTGCCCCCCCCACCTCTCTCCCCGCACACACACCCCCCCCCCACCTCGTTTTCCCTAAATTCGGGGCCAGATTCGGGGCTTTGATTTTTTCTCTGTCTTTTTTTTTTCGACTGAGAGGAGATGATTTTGTGCCAAGCGCCGGCGGACGGTGGGCGCTGCGGGACACCGAGGCCGGGGGGGTGGGGGGGGGTCGTGAGGACCCACTGCGGCCACCCTCCCCCCCCCCCCCCCCGACACCCCCCACCTTTTCTGTTTGTCCTTTTTTTGTTGGTTTTTTTTTTTCCCCTTTGTCCTCGTGGGTTTATTTGTCGTGTCCGTCAGGAGTTGCAATGGCCCCGGAGGTGCTGGCGGGGATGGGGGGGGGGGGCAGCGGGTGCCCCCTGGGACCCCGCATGGCCCCCACTGCACTACTGCCCCGGCCCCCAGCAGCAGCACTTCGCGGGGCGGGGGGGGGGGGGGGGCCTGCACCCCCCAACCACTCCCCTGCTCCCGGGGGGGGGGCGCTGGGCTGCGGCGGGGGCCGGTGGGGGGGGCCCAGTGGGGGTGTCCAGGGGTCCCGGCTCGGCGGGGGGGGCAGGACTGCGGCGGGGGCAACCTGGGAATGGTTTTATCACCTTTTCCCACCCCCCCCCCCACAACCACCCCCCCCCAGTTTAGGTTTGTGAATTTTTTCTTACCTCAGGCGGAGGCCGAGGGGGGGGGGCGCGGGCCGGGGGGCGGCCGGCGAGGCAGGCAGCCTGCCGGGGCCCACCTAAGCTAATATATATATATATATATAAATATATATAAAATATATAATTTTTGTAATTAAAAAAAAAAAAAATCTTTTTACGGGTCGTTTAAAAGCAGAAATCCCAACACGAGACACTTCCCCCCCCCCCCCCACCATCACCACCCCCACCCCGGGCGCAGGGGTTGGGGGGGGCTGGGCCGGACCCCCCCCACCCCGCACCGCACCCCGGCACCCCCTCATGTAGTGGGGGGGGGGGGGTCGTATCTGGGGGCCCCACCGGACCCCCTGCAGCCGGGCCGGGGGGGGGTGGGGTGCAGTGGGGTGGCAGGACCGCGGCACCCATGGGTGCCCTCGCAGCTGGGGCTGGGGGGGTCGCGGTGCCCTCGGCCCCTCGCCGCAGGTTTTGCACTTGGTGCAAAATGTCTTAAACTTTGACCCCGGGTGCCCAGCGCGGGGGGGGGGGGTCCTGGCATGGCCCCCAGCGGGCACGGCACCGCCGGCACCGGCGCGGGTTGTGCAATAGGAGCCGGTGCTGGGAAACACTAACGCCCGCGCTGGGGTTGGGGGGGGGCGCAGGGTTTGGGGATTCACACCCCCCCCCCCCCCCCAACAGCACTGGCCCCCGCTGCCCGCCGTCCAGCGCCGGCCTTAACACGTGCCTTCGGGCGGGGGGCTGCGGCCCCCCAGGGCACGGCCGTGCCCGCGTCGGTGGCCACGCACGCTGGTGCGGTGACCACGCGGTGCCGGCGCGGTGGCCACGCATGCCGGTTCACTGGCCACGCCGTGCCAGCGCGGTGGCCGTGCACGCTGGCGCGGTGACCACGCAGTGCCGGCGCGGTGGCCGTGCATGCCAATCCGGTGGCCACGCGGTGCTGGCGCGGTGGCCGTGCGTGCCGATCCGGTGGCCACGCCGTGCCGGCGCGGTGGCTGTGCGTGCCAGTTCAGTGGCCACGCCGTGCCAGCGTAACGTCCATGCATGCTGGTGCGGTGCTGGTGCCGTGGGGGGGTGGCAGCGCCACGCGTGCCCGTGTGTGTCCGTGTGATGCCGCGCGTTGCCCGCCGCCCCCCCCCCCGCTGTCACGGGATGTGTCTTAAGCAGCAAACGTGACCCCCCCCCCCCCCCCCCCTGCCTCCGCAGCTGGGTTTGGGGCACCCCCCCCCCCCCCGCACTGGGGCGGCTTGTCCTGGCGGGGGGGGGGGGGGGGCACAGCCTGGCCCCCCCCAGCCCCGCACGCCCTCGCACTCCCCCCTGGGCCGCTCCCTCTCGTCTCCGTCTCGCGTCGCCATCGCACGTCCAGCATCGGCCCCGGCTTCGCCTGGGGGGGGGGCAGAACCGGTGCCCCCCCACCTTTCCCTCCCACCACCACCACCTCCTCCACCCTCCCCCCCTGCCACCGCCTCCCCCCCGGGTTGTCCCCATCCCCGCGTTCCCCATCCGTCCCCCCCCCCAAGCACATACCTCATGGCTCCCGGAGCCCAGGGCCGCGTGGAGCCCCGCGGGCACGGCACGGGGTCCCCCGACTATGCATGGTGCCGCGGTGGCGGCGGGGGCCGCGGCCGGCGTCGCTGAATGTAGGGCGCGGGACGGGACCCGGGGTTGGGGTGGGGTGGGGGGGGGGCGTTGTGTCGGGGTTGGGGGGGGGGGGGGTGGTTTGCCGCTGAGCTCCGTGACAATCACAGTCTGTGACGTGCGATTTTAAACCCTTTTGTGTTTTGGTCAGGATTTTAAAGAAAGATATTTTTATGGTAATTGTTGCTGGTCTATTTTACTATATATTTATGTAATAAATATATGATGAAAAAAAAAAACAAAACAAAAAAACAAAAAAAAAAACCAAACCAACCAACCCAAACCCACCCGAACCCACCCAACAGCTCGGCTGGATCCGGTCTCTGCTTTCCACCGCCGGCTGCCGGAGTCGGGATGGGGTGGGGGGGGGCGGCTGGGGCAGGGGGACCCCCCCCGGTGCTGCCAGGGGAGCCGTGGGGCTGGTGCCTGATTTGGGTGGGTGGGGGGGTGTCCCAGCATCGCAGCGCCCACCTTAGGGGGGGTTACAGCCCCCTGGGAGTCCAGTGGGCGCCGTGCGGTTCGTGCTGCCCCTCGGGGGGGGGGTTGGTTTGTGTGTATGTGTGTGTGTGTGTATGTGTGCCCCCCCCCCCCCCCTTGCCCGCAGTGCTATGTACAGGTGTGGCGGGCGCTCGGGGGGTGTTGGGGGGGGGGGTCGGTGGGGGCCCTACTGGGTGTCGATGCGGAAGGAGAGCAGCTTCTCGGAGTGGAGGTTGTTGAGGGTGCGCAGGTCCGGCAGCTTCAGCAGCAGCTTCGTGAACCGCGACGTCTCCGCCGGGTGCGTCTTCAGCACGAGGGCGCGCAGGGCGCGGATCAGCGTCTCCTGCAGCTGCTCCACCGACGCCGTGTCCTCCATGCCCGAGCGGTCTGCAGGGGACGGGGGCGTCAGCAGGCGGGCAGTGATCCCCCACCACCACCCTAAAATTCCCCGTATCGCCCCAACTCCCACCTGCCGACACCAGGACGACGGCGGTGAAGAGCCCCAGCTCCTCGTCGGTGAGGTCCAGGGCGCTGAGCTTCTCGCTGAACTCGAACATGGAGCTGAGGAGGTCGCCCATGCCCATGCCCCACAGCTCCTCCAGGCTGTACTTCGTCCGGCTCATGAACGTCACCGTCTGCTCCTTCACGTCGAAGAGCGAGGCGAAGCGAACCATCAGCACCTGCGGCACACGCGGCGTCAGCGGGACGGGGGGTAGGGCGGGGGGCACCGCACCGGGCACGGTGCCGTGGCCGAGGGGCATCCTGCAAGGCTGCGGGCTGCCCTGCGATGCCGTGGGGCGCCGTGCAGCGCCGTGCTCCGCGCCACAGCTCCCACGCAGTGGGGCACCGTGCAAAGCCACATAGCACCGTGCAATGCCGTGGGGCACCGTGCCAGTCCATGGGGCACTGTGCAATGCCATGGGGCACCCTGCCAGTCCGTGGGGCACCCTGCCAGGCTGCGGGGCCTTGCACAACGCCACGGGGCTCCTTGCCACGCAGTAGGGCACCGTGCAATGCCATGGGGCACTGCGCAATGCCGTAGGGGCGCCGCGCCCACGCCGTGGGGCTCCATGCCAGTCTATGGGGCACCGTGCAATGCCATGAGGCTCCGTGCTGGTCTGTGGGGCACCATGCAATGCCATGGGGCACTCTCGCCAGGCTGTGGAGCATTATGGAATGCCGTGGGGCACCATACAATGCCATGGGTCTCCGTGCGACGCTGTGCCATGCCGTAGGGAACTGGGAAATGCTGTAGGGGCACGGTGCCCACGCCGTGGGGCTCCGCACCAGTCTATGGGGCACTGTGCAATGCCGTGAGGCTCCATGCTGGTCTGTGGGGCACCATACCAATGCCATGGGGCTGCCTGCAATGCTGTGGGGCTCCGTGCCAGTCTATGGGGCACCGTGCGATGCCATGGGGCACTGCACAGTGCCGTAGGGGCACGTTGCCCACGCTGCGGGGCTCCGTGCCAGTCTATGGGGCACCGTGCAACGCCATTGAGGCTCCGTGCTGGTCTATGGGGCACCGTGCAATGCCATGGAGCGCTGCGCAATGCCGTGGGACTTCGTGCCGTGCCACGGGGCACCGCGCAATGCCGGGCTGTGGGGCACCGTGCCGGGCTGTGGGGCACCGTGCCGTCCATTGAGTCCCGGGACGTACCTCGAAGGTGCCAGCCTTGAGCAGGGTGACCTGGTCGTGCTGGGAGAGGGCCTGGAAGCCGGGAATGTGCTTGGCGAACTCGACCACCTCACGGACGGCGGGGGTGAAGCTGAGGGAGAAATCCTCCCAGATCTCTTGCACCGAGCGCCCGCTGCGGCCGGGGGGGTGGCTGTTCATGGGGCAGGCCTGCGGGCGACGGCACGGCTCAGCCCGGCGCCGCGGGGCTCCCCCGGCCCCACCGCCGCACAGACAAGGCGATTAGTGCGATTAGCGGCTAAAAATACCCGGGGAGGGGGAGCGGGAGCCCCCGGGTGCTCACCGGCAGGACGTCCTTGGTGCCGCGGGGCCAGGGGCAGCCCCGCGCCGGGGGCTCGGGGTAGGCGGGGGGGCAGAGCCGGGGTTCGGGGGGGTCGGGGGTCCAGGCGGGGGGGGGCATCCCAGTGCAGGAGGCCGCTGTCGCAGGCTGGGGGGGGTCCCAGCTTGTCGTGCGCGTAGACGAAGATCTCCTTGTGAGCCTTGGCCACCTGCGCGATGACGTCCTCGGTGGCCCCCCCCGGGGCTGGGCGAGCGGGGGGGTGTCAGCTGCTGGGGGAACTGGGAGAAGCAGGCGGGGGGGGCGAGCGGCGCAGGGCCGGGGGGTGGCGCACGGCCCCCAGCCGGCATCAGACCCTCGCCGGGGCCGGGCATCGCCGGCGCGGTGCCGCCCATGCCGTTCATGGCGCTCTGCATCTCCGCCAGCATCCGCTGCTTCTCCCGCTTGGGGATGCGCCCGAAGCGCACCGCTGCGGGGGACACCGGCGTTAGCGGGCACCCCGGGCACCCCGACACCCCCCCAGCCCTGCGCGATGGGGGACCAGGGACTTCCGAGTACGTGGATGTATCCCTGTTCCCACCCCCCGGCTTGGAGGGGATGCACAGCCCTGAGCGTGGGGGGGTCCATCACTGGAGGGGACGTCCAGCCCCGAGCATGGTGGAGAGGGGCATGTGTCCTGGGGGGCACGGATGGCACCCAGTGCAGGAAGGGGGACCTGACCCTGGAGGGGACGTACAGCCTCAAGCACAGGGTGCCCATCCCGGGAGGGGACATACAGCCCTGAGCATGGGGGGACCCGGTCCCGGGGGGGGGACGTACAGCCCTGAACATGGGGGACACCCATCCCCGGAGAGGACGTACAGCCCTGAGAATGGGGGAGACCCATCCCGGGAGGGGACGTACAGCCCTGAGCATGGGGGGACTCAGTCCCAGGGGGGACGTACAGCCCTGAGAAGGGGGGACACCCATCCCGGGAGGGGACATGTAGCCCTGAGCATGGGGAAGACCCATCCCTGGAGGGGACGTACAGCACGGGGACAGGGGGACACATCCCAGGGGGCATGGATGGCACCCAGTGCAGGCAGGGGGACCCGACCCTGGAGGGGACGTACAGCCCTGACGATGGGGGACACCCATCCTGGGAGGGGACGTACAGCCCTGAGAATGGGGGGACTCGGTCCCAGGGGGGATGTACAGCCCTGACGATGGGGGACACCCTTCCCTGGAGGGGACGTACAGCCCTGAGAATGGGGGAGACCCATCCCTGGAGGGGACGTACAGCCCTGAGCATGGGGGAGGACACCCTTCCGGGGAGGGGATGTGCAGCCCTGGACACGGCTGGGGGGGGATATACAGCACTCAGCATGGGGTCCCCGGTTCAGGGTGGGGGGTCCCGGGGCCGAGCTCACCGTCGCGGGACATGCCGACCAGCAGGCACTTCTTGAAGCGGCACTGCTGGCAGCGGTTGCGGTTGATGCGGACGATGGAGCAGTTCTCGTTCTTGAGGCACTTCTTGTACTGGATGTTCTGCTGGATGCTGCGGCGGAAGAAGCCCTGCGGAGCCGGGGAGGGGCGGGGGGGAAGGGTGTCATTCGGGGTCCCCCCAGCACATCGGGGGCTCCGTGTCACCCCGACGCCATCCCCGGTACCTTGCAGCCCTCGCAGGCGTGGACACCGTAGTGGAAGCCGGAGGCGACGTCCCCGCAGACCTTGCAGAGCAGCACCATCCCGTTCAGCTCTGGGGAGGGATGGGGGTGAGCGGGGTGCCCACCGCGGGGGTGGGGTGGGGGGGACACGACACCACCCGCCACCCCCCCCCCCCCCGCCCACCCCACTCACTGGTGACGGTGCTGCCGGCTTTGCTGGGCGAGCTGCGGCGCCGCTCGTCCACGGGGACCTGCTGCATCCCGGGGTAGTTCACCGAGGAGCCGTACGATGAGGAGGAGGAGGAGGAAGAGGAGGAGGAGGAAGGGGAGCCATCCTCACGGGGGGCCAGCGAGCCCCCACTGTAAGCGCGGGAGTCCTGGAGGGAGCCGGTGGGCGACGGGGGGAAGTAGGTGGGGAAGGGCTGGGAGCCCGACTGGGAGCTGCTGTTGGAGCTGTCGCTGCAGAGCGAGACGGGGCTGGTGCGGTTGGGCGAGGCGCCGCTGGAGCCCACGTAGCTGATCACGCCGCCTGCGGGCAGAGCAGCAGGGCCACACATGCACCGAGCTGCACCGGGCTCAGCCTCCCCCGCACCCAGGCTCGGGGGGAGCCGCCGGGGAAAGGGGGTCGCAGCCCCAGGGTGAGGGTCCCCGGGGAAACACCCCCGGATGCGTCCCGGAGCCGGAGGCGTCACGCCGCGCCACGGCCACACGTGTGCCGCCCGCCCTGAGTCGGGCACCGCGCCCGCCACGGGTGCCGTCCCCACGTGGGATGGGGCCAGCCGGGTCGCCTGGGTGCGCGCCAGCCAGGGACACGGGCACGGCCCCCGGGAAGCGCCCGTGGGAGGAATGTGGGCCGGGAACCCCATAACCGGGAGGTCACGGCAGTTCCGCCTGCCAGCTCTGTTGGCGCAGCCTTGCTCCCAGCCCCACAGGTCCAGACAGCAGCCCCCACCCCCCATAGCACCTGGGGGGGGGGGGGGGGTGTCACAGCCCCCACCAGGGGGGATGCAGCCCCCGCTGCAGGGCTGGGTCGACTTTGCATGGGGGAACCCCACAAAGGTGGGGACCCCCACGGTGCTGTCCCCATGGCCAGCCATGCCAGAGGTCACAGCCCCCCCCCAGTTCCCCCCTCCCCCCATGCAGCAGCACCAGGACACACTGCTCGGGGACACGTGGAGGGCGACGCTGGGGACACACGGGATCGCCGGGGGACATGTGTCTCCCACCGCACACGTTGGCCCCGCAGCCAGCCTGCCGCCACCACCGGTGCCACCAACCCCCTCCTTGTGACCGAGCCACCTCCAAAGGGGGTCACCGATTTGGGGACAGTGGGTCCCATGACACACCCCACCCCCCCAAAAAAAAAATTCAGCTCCTGGGGATCCCCAGCTGCTGGGACACCAAAATACTGGGGGTGCAGCAGGATGTGGGGGACACTCCCCACCCCAAAACACCGCGACCCCCCCGGGGACCCCCCCACCCCAAAGAGCCACCGCGCATCCCCCCCCCCCCGCAAGCCCCGGCTCAGGCGCCCTCACGCCGCCGCCCCACGTGCTCGAACCGCACGTGGCCTCCCGCGGCACCGCCCCTTCACGCTTTGCCCCGCCCCCTCCCACCCCATTGGCCGCGTCGCGAGGCCACGCCCCCTTTCTCGTTGCCGTGGAGACAGCTCCCCCCCTCCTCCTCCTTTCGCCCCCCCCCCCCCCCCCCCGGGGTTGGAAAGGGAGAGTAGAACGCCGCGTCCCCCACTTCCGGGTGTGACGTCACGAGGGGGGCAGCGATGATGTCACGAGGCGGCCAATGGGCGGGGGGTGGGGCGGGGCTGCGGGGAAAACAAACTCCGCACGTGGCAGCGGCGGGGAGCGGGACACGTGCCGGGGGGGGGTGCGGGGGGGGGGGCGGGCACCGCCTCCGTTTCCACCGTCCCCGTCCCTCCCGGTGCGCGTCCCCGCGAGGGGGGACCCGGGCACGCGCGTCCCCGCCTCCGCCATCCACGGGCTGCCCGGTCCCGCCGCGCTCCCCGCCGATCCCGGTGTCCCGGACACCCCGCTCCCGGTAGCCGTCCCTCCGGTCCCGGTACCCGGGACACCCCGATGCTGGCTGCCCGTCCCTCCGGTGCCCGGGACACCTCGGTCGCGGTGTCCGTTCCTCCTGTCCCCAGGACACCCCGATCCCCGTGTCCGTTCCTCCTGTCCCCGTGTCCTATTCTCCGATCCCGGTGCCCGGGACGCCCCGATGCCGGCTGCCCGTCCCTCCGGTGCCCAGGACACCGCGATCCCAGTGTCCGTTCCTCCTATCCCGGTGTCCTACCCTTCGGTCACGCTGCCCGGGACACCGCGATCCCAGTGTCCGTTCCTCCTATCCCGGTGTCCTACCCTTCGGTCCCGCTGCCCGGGACACCTCGGTCCAGCTGCCCGGGATGCCCCGGTGCACCGATCCCGGTGCTCACCCCTCCTACCCCCCCGCGTCCAACGCGCCCCGGCGATCAGGACTCCCCCGGTCCCGGTCTCCATCCGTCCTGCCCCGGCGACCGGAGCACTCCGGTGCCGGTGTTCGGGTCGCCCCGGTGCGCAAAACGCCCCGGTGCCAGCGCGCATCCCTCCCTCCCTCTCTCCCTCCCTCCCGGGGACGCTCCGGCCCCGCTGCCCGGTCCTTACCCCGCTATGCAGGACCGCCCGGTCCCGGTAGGAAGGAGCCCCGTTCCGGGATGCGGTCCCGGTGCGCGCATCCTGCCCGCTGGGGTGTGCGGGATCCCCCCCCGGTCCCGGCGTCCGGACCCCTCCGACTCGCGGGTCTCCCCTCGCTGCGGTCCCGCTGCACCGACCCCGGACTCCTGCTCCCGGTGCCCGCCGCGGATCCCGGTGCGCACGGAGAGCGGGGTGGGGGGGAGGGGGATGTTCCGCCGGGGCACTGACCTGTGCTGCCGGCCTCGGGGGCGGCCATCCTGGGGGGGGGGGGGGGGCGCGGGGGGGCTATCCCCGCCGGAGCCGAGGCGAGGGGAGCCGCGCCGAGCCGTGCCGCGCCGCCGCCCGGCGAGGGCTGTTGTGCGCCCGCCGCCCGCCCCGCCGCCCGCCCGCCACCGGCCGCGGCTGCGCACTCGGCCGCACGCGGCGCCGCCGCCTCCCCCATGTGATTCCCGGGGAGAGCCTCGTGCCCCAGTGACACACTTTCCGCCGGCGGCCCCGGCCCCGCGTCGCCGCCGGGGAGACCGGGCACGACGGGGACCCCCGCGGCAGGGCCGGCTCACGGGCCGCCGGCACCGCCACCGGCACCGCCACCGGGGACGCCTGGGTGCAGCGCTGGCAGCGCTGTCACCCGGCACGGCTCTGTCCCCTGCACCGGGGACACGGGGGGACACCTGTCACCCGGCACGGCCACGGTCCCTGCAATGGGGACACCCAGACATGGCATTGTCCCCTGCACTGGGGACACCCAGGCACAGCACTGGCACCCCTGTCACCTTGCCAGGCACTGTCCCCTGCACTGGGGACACCCGGGTACCCCTGTCACCTGGTGCGGCACAGTCCCTGCAATGGGGACACCCAAGCATGGCACTGTTCCCTGCACTGGGGACACCCAGGCACAGCACTGGCACCCCTGTCACCCTGCACAGCCCTGTCCCCTGCAACGGGGACACTGGGGGACACCTGTCATCCTGCTACAGCACGGTCCCTGCAATGGGGACACCCAAGCATGGCACTGTCCCCTACACGGGGGACACCCAGGCACAGCACTGGCACCCCTGTCACCCTGCACATCAGCATCCCCTGGGGACACCTGGCACCTATGTCACCCAGCACAGCATGGTCCCTGCACTGGGGACACCTGGGAGCAACACTGGCAGCCCTGGCACCCAGTATGGCACTGTCCCCTGCACTGGGGACACTGGGGGACACCCGTCATCCTGCCACAGCATGGTCCCTGCATGGGGAACACCCAAATCATGGCACTGTCCCCTGCAATGGGGACACCCAGGCACAGCAACTGGCACCCCTGTCACCTTGCACAGCACTGTCCCCAGCATTGGGGACATCCAGGTGCAGTGTGGCACTGGCACGCAGCCCCCCCCCCCCAGCATACATCAGGGGTGCCTGTGCCTGGCGCAGCCCCTGGCACGGCCGCAGCACACCCCACCGTGCGGCACAGCCGGACCCCTGCCCAACCGGCCCAGCTCAGCCCCCCGATGTGCCCCCTCCATGTCCCCCTGCCTGTTCCCAGTGCCACCGGGGTGACACGGCTGCCCACGGCGGGTGCCCGGGGTGGCACGTGCCTGGCCCCCCAGCCCAGCCTGGCCCCGCTCCCGCTGCTGCAGGGGCTGCAGCGACGAGCTGCGCCCGGTGCCGCGGTGCCAGGGCAGAGCTGCCCAGCGGATCTGGGTCACAGCATCGGGGCCAGCCCAGCCCGGTGGCACCGGGGGCTCCAGGGGTGCTCGTGGCCCTGAGGGGGAGAAGGAGCTTTTTTTGGGGGGTGGGGGAGGGGGCAGCACCCTCCTGGGTGCCACGTGCCGGTGCTGCCCTGGCCCCCAGCCAGGAGTAGAAGGTGCAGAGCACAGACATGCCAACGCCGGGAAATCCTCGGAGCTAATCCCACGGGAGAGGAGGCCTCCGGCGCCTTGGCCGTGCTGGGAGCCTGTGGGGTGCCCCAGGGTGGAGGGGGGGGGATGACACATGACACCAGAGCTCTGCGCCCCAAGGACCCCCCCGCTGCCATTCCCTGGTGTGTGCATGGGGCTGTTTTCCTCGGCTGGTGGCCCCCGGGGACGCCCACCCGGGCTGGGTGCTGGGGCTGCTCCCTGCTCGTGGGGCGCCCCGCGGTGCTGGGGCGGGGGGACACCCCGTCACCCTGCAGGAAGTGCCCTCACCCTGAGTCACCGGGCGGTTGCACGGGGCTGTGGCCGCGCTGCAGCCAGCACCTCCGGCAGGGAGAAACCCCGGCATCTCCCGGAAGGATGTGTGGGGCCAGGCTGGCGCAGGGAGCCAGGGGACCCGGGGGGGGGCGAGGGGCACTTGCCCCGGGGTGGGGGGCCCTCACTGCCACATCCCTGCTCCCGGTCGTGCCCGGGCTGCCCTGAGTGTGCAGGTGCCACCGTCCCCGCACGGCGCCTCGTTCCCCTCCCGGCACGTTCCTGGGCCGTGGCAATTAGCCGTGACTCAGCCGCTCGGAAAACAGCCCTGCGCGTGGTGCTGCGGCACACGGCACACGGCACACGGTTTGGAACCGGCCCTGCACAGGGATGCTCGGCTGGACCCCGCTGCTCAGCTCCCCCAGGGGTCCCCGGGATGGATGCAGGGCTGGGAGGGACCAGATAAATCCCATGGGATCCCACTGTGGGGTGCCACTGTGGGGCCAGGACCCCGGCACAGCGGGTCGGCGGGAGGGCACCGTGAGCAGGACCCCTGGGCTGGGTGCAGCCGGGACGTCCTGGCAGCAGGATGGGAGATGCCGACTGGGGACAGTCCCATGGGCAGCAGGGCTGGGGTGATGGGGCCACCAAAGCCACCGGGATGGCAGGGTGCTGCAGCCGGGTACGTGCCTGCTGTGCCCTGTGCCGGACCCTCGGCAGCCCCACGGATGAGCCACCCCCGGGACCCTCCCAGAGGCTGGGGCTGCGCCCCAGGGAGCTCCCCGCGGGTCCCCGTGCAACCCGAGACAGCTGTCCCCGTGCCAACCAGTCCACGGCGCGGACGGGGCACCTCAACCCCCAACAAGGTCCCAAGGTCGTCACATGCCACCACACTCAGGCACCAGGCAAGCCCTGCCCAGGGCGGTGGGGGGACACACGTGTCACCCCAGCCCCTGCCACCCGCGCTGGCCTTGCCCGAGGCCAGCAGCCAGCCGTGCCCCTCCCCCCTCCCGTGCCGTGCCCTCCAACTGCACCCCCCACACCCTCCCAAGCCCCCCACTTCCACGCACCCCCGCGAGGGGCTGGGCCTCCCCCTCCCCTGCAGCGGGGACCCCGCTGCCCCCCGGGGTGACGGAGGCAGCTGCAGGGTGAGCTCGGCGGTGCCAGGGAGTGGGCGTGAGGGCCGGCGGCCGCATGCCCCGGTGCCCGGGTTGCCGGCGGTGCCGTGCGGCCATGCCACGTGACAGCGCGCTCCGCTTGCCGCCAAACGCCTGCGTGCAGAGGGATTTATTTTTACTCCGGGCTGGCCGGGGTTGTTTACCTTGTTGTACCTTTTCCAGGAAAAGGCGGGGGGGTGGCTCTGCCAGGGACGGGGGTTTGTTCCTGCCTACCGCCCCCCCTCCCCACCCCAGGCTGGGAACTGGGGGTCCGGCAGGGTGCAGACACACCCCCCCCCCCACAGCCCCGGCGTGCTTGGACATCCTCCAAACCCACTGCTGCGCTGCAGCATCCCCATGGGGTTGAGGACGCCGGGTCTGGCTGCGTCCCCGTGTCACCCTGGGGCACATCGTGCCTCAGTTTCCCCACCCGTAGGTGTAACGCTGCATGGGGGGGGGACACAACCAGAGATGCTGGGTCTCGCCCTGCTTGGGCGGGGGGGGTCCTGCACCCTGAGCCCCACTTTCATCTTCACAGGGTCCCACTGATGGTGGAGGGTGGGAGGGCAGGAGCCCCGGTGCCGCCGTGGGGTGCCGGGCAGGGCTGGGTGCTGGGGGTTTTGGGGTGCTTTGCTGCCATGCAGCAGATCCCCGGCTGCAGGGCGCGTCCCCATGGCTCTTGGCCGGGGCTGGTGGCTCCGTGCTGCCAGGACTTGCCTTTCCCCTCCCCACGGAAAGGGAAAAAAAATCAGGTAAACAAGGCAGGCCTGGCCCAGGCAGGGCAGGGGGGGCACCCCACGGCAGGCGGGGACACCCCACAGTGGGTGGGGACACCCCACAGCGCCCCGGCACTGCAGGATGGGGCAGACCTGGGTTGGGGGGCAGAGACCCCAAGAGGTGCAGGATCTGGGGGTGCGGGGGTGCCTGGATCCGTGAGGGTGCAGAATTTAGGGGTGAATGCACCCCAGGAGGGTGCATGGACCCAGGGACCCAGGGAGCGTGCAAGGTGCACAGGGGGGTGCAGCAGTGCGGGATCTTGGGGTGCAGGGACCCCAGGGAGAGTGCAGGGGTGCAGGGACCCCAGGAGGGAGCAAAGACCCCAGGAGGGTGCAGGATCATGGGGTGCAGGGACACCAGGAGGGTCAGGAGTGCAGGATCTGGGGGTGCAAGAACCCCAGGGAGAGTGCAGGGGTGCAGGGACCCCAGGAGGGAGCAGGGACCCCAGGAGGGAGCAGGATCTGGGGGGTGCAGGGAGCCCAGGCGGTGCAGGGGTGCAAGATCTGGGGGTGCAGGGACCCCAGGAGGGTGCAGAGACCCAGAGATCGGGGGATGCTGGGATATGGGGGTGCAGGGGTTCCGGTGGAGGGGGGACCCCAATGTGTTCAACACACAGGGTGGTCCGGGGAGCCCCCAGCATGGGAAGCAGCCAGGATGGGGGGGGGGGGCGGGACACCCCTGTGTCACCCCACCTGCAGGGTGGGCCTGCAGCTGCGCTGGCCCCCCCTCGCCCACACCCCTCCTGGATGTTTGTGTTCCCGTGTCAGCCCCACGGCCCCGGACCCCCGAACCGCCGCAGGGAGGGATGTGCGGGGGCAGTGCCGGGGGTGGGGGGGACGGGACACGGGGGCCCCTTCGGCCTCACGGACCGCCCCCCCCCCCCCCCCCACAATGTGGGGCACGCAGAGTGGGGAACCCCCACCCCTTTCCCACCACCACTCCGTCACCCCATATTTCTCATCGTGGGATGTGGGGCAGCCCCCCCCCCTCCCCAACCGCCCTCGACCCCTGGGGGGGGGGGGGGCACACGGGGCAGCCGCGGGTTTGGGGGGCACGGGGCCGCTTGGCGCCTGTGCCAGCCCATGTGAGCGGGTGCTCCCTTCCTCCTCCTCCTCCTCCTCCTCCTGCTGCTGGGGTGCAGGGAGCTCCTCTCCCATCCCAGCGAGCGGGTTGCGGCGTCACGTGGCGCTGGCATGTGAGCCCTGCTCCATTTTTAGCCCCAGCAGCCTCCCTGCGCGGCGGCCCTGCTGCAGAGCCATGTGCGGGCGGGCGCCCGGCCGGCACGTGGGCCTGCCGCAGCGGGGACGGGGGCACCGGGACCCCCCCCACAACTCCCCTCACCCCCCCCCCACCATGCCCCCTCGCACCCCATCCCGGCCCCGGACACGCGTGGGCGAGCGTGTGCGCGAGCACGGCCAGGCGTGTGCGCGCGGCGGGACGGACGGCTTGGCGTGACACATCGCGGGGGGGGGCTTCCCCTGCACCGCCAATGGCGGGGGGGGGGGGGGGGGGTGGCGGTGGCACCGCCAGCGTGGCACAGCCACCGCGGTGGAGGAGGACCCCGCAACTCATTGCGGGGGGGTGTTGAGTGCGCCCCCCCCCCCCCCCCCGTGTGTGTGTGTCCCCCTCCCTGTGGATGCGGCTCTGCGGCGAGGCACGTCCCCCACGTGTCCCCTGCGCATCCCCGGCACGTGCCCCGCGTGTCCCCTGTGTGTCCCCAATGCCACGGCCCCGTGTGCTGCGGGGGGGGGGGGGGAGTTCAACGGGCGGGGGGGGGGATTGCTGTGTGTGTGTGTGTGTGTGTGTGTGTGTGTGTGTGCACACGTGTGCGCGGGGGCTGCAGCACGGGGGGGGGGCTGCGTGTGTGCAGTGGGGCTGCAGCGCCTGCAGGGTGCGCGGGTGCCTGCAGCGGGGGCTGCGGGCCCCACCTGCGGGGGGGGGGGGGGGTTCGTGGGTGTGCGTGTGCATGCGTGTGCATGTGCGTGTGTGTGCATGTGTGTGCGTGTGCATGCACATACATGTGCGTGTGTGTGCATGCGTGTGCATCTGTGCGTGTGCATGCATGTACATGGGTGTGTGCGTGTATGTGTGCATGCGTGTGCGTGCGTGTGTGTGTGCACGTGGATGCATACATGTGTGCGTGTGCATGCGTGTGCACACTGGGGCTGCAGTCTCTGCTGCGGGGGGGGTGTTGCGGGGGTGTGTGTGCGCGCATGTGCATGCATGTGCGTGTGTGTGCATGTACATGTGTGTGCGTGCACATGTGTGTGTGCCTGTGCGTGTACATGTACATGTACCTGTGCACGTGCATGCATGTGCGTGCTGGGGCTGCAGTCTCTGCTGCGGGGGGGGGTGTTGCAGGGGTGTGTGTGTGTGTATGTGCATGCATGCACGTGTGTGTGCGTGTACGTGTGTGTGCATGTACGTGTGCATGCTGGGGCTGCAGTCTCTGCCAGGGGTGTGTGTGTGTGTGTTGCGGGGGGGGTGTGTGTGTGTGCACACACTTGCACATGTACACCAGGAACCGCAGGGCTGTGTGCGCACGTGAGTGTGCGTGTGTGTGCACACGGGGGGGGGGGGGGGGGGGGGGGCTGCAGAACCCCCAGGAGTGTGGGTGGGTGCGCTGGGGGGGGCTGCAGACCCCGGGGGGGGTGGTGTGGGGGCGTACACACAGGGGGGCTTCAAGTCCCATGGGAGTGGGGGTGTGCACTGGGGGGGCTGCAGACCCTGTGAGCGTGTGTGGGTGCACACGGGGGGGGCTGCAGATCCCGCAGGCGTGTGGGGTGTGTGTACACACACACTGGGGGGGCTGCAGACCCCGTGGGGGTTGTGTGTGTGTATATGGGGAAGGGCTGCAGATCCGCGGGGGTGTGTGTGGCTGCACTGGGGGGTGGGGTGGGTGGGGTGCAGACCCCCTGGGGGTGTGTGTACATACGGGGGGGCTGCAGACCCCCATGGGGGGGGGGGGGGTGAGCACACGGGGGCGCCGCAGCCCCGCGGGGGCACTGGCAGAGAGCGGTTCACGCAGGACAATCCCGTCCCCGCAGAGCGAGCCCCCCCCGGACCCCCCCGCGTGGGTGGGATCGCGGCGGTGGGTCCGTGTCGTCCCCCCCGCTCCGCGGGGCAGGGTCTCCCCGCCGGATCCCCTCGCCGTGGGGCCGGGCCGGGCCCCGCCGAACCCACGGCGGGCGGCGGGACGGGGCCGGGGCGGGGGGAGTGGTGGGGCGGGACCCCGGCACTCGGGAGCCACCGGGCGGCCGCGCCCCGCCACTGCCGGCCCGGGACAACCCCCCCCGGGCAGCGCCCACGCGGGACCGGGACCGGGGACTCGGGACCGGGGACTCGGGACCGGGGACCACCCCACGTCCCGGGGGGAGGGGGCTACCGCCGGTCCCTCCCGCGCTCAGACCTGCCCCGCTCCTCGCCCCCGGGGTCCCGGCCCCCCCCGCTGCCGGCGGCGCATGCGCACCGAGCCCGGTTTAAAGGTAACCGGGGGCCGCCGCGCGGGCCTGGCCTCCACCCGCCCCCGGTACCGGCTGCCCCTTCCCCCCCCGTCCCCAGCCCCCCCCTGCCCCGTGTAGAGCGGTCCCGGGGCTCGACCCCGCACCGGGGGAGGGGGGCGGCGGCGGGGCAGCCCGTGTCCCGCGGCCCCCACCGCCCCCACCCGGGGCGGGTTGGGGGTGGGGGGGGCGACGATGCGCTGCGCTGATGGCGGCGGGGCCCCGCCGCCCCCCGGACGGCGCAGCCGGTGGCGGCCGCCGCTGCGCCGCGTCGGCGGGCGGTAACGGGGCGGCGCGGAACGGCGGCGGCGGGGCCCGGCCATGAGGTCCACCGCCTTCCGGGCGGCCGAGCCGCCGCGGGGAGGGCGGGAGGTGGAGGAGGAGGAGGAGGAGGAGGAGGAGGGCACCGCGCCGCACCGCCCGCCGCCCCGCCGGCCCCGGGAGCCGCCGCCGCTGGGGGCACACAAGGGCCGCGGCGGCGGGGTGGCGGCGGAGCAGCAGCGCTGGGCCGGGCTGGTGCCGCTGGCCGGCGGCAGGCAGGCCGGGGCGGGGGATGCCGGCGCCCGGCCGCGCTACCAGGCGGTGCTGCCCGGGCGCGGCGGCGGGGAGGGCGCGGCGGGGCCGGGGCCCGTCGAACCGGGCCCTCCTCCTCCTCTTCCTGCTCCGCCGCCGGCGCCGGCGGCCGCCGCTGCTGAGGGCAAGTGGAAGAGCGGAGCGCGGCGCGGCGGGATGGGGGCCGGCGGCGGCTCGCCGGGGCAGGCGGCCTGTCTGCGGCAGATCCTGCTGCTGCAGCTGGACCTCATCGAGCAGCAGCAGCAGCAGCTGCAGGCCAAGGAGCGGCAGATCGAGGAGCTCAAGGCCGAGCGGGACACGGTACGGCGTGGAGGGGGGGGGCGGTTACGGGGGGGGGGGGGGGGGGGGGGGCGGGTAGCGGGAGGGGGGGCGCGGGAGCGCGGCACGGCAGCGGTTAACTCCCCCTTCCCCCGCCTCGAGTTTAACCTCGAGTTTACCCACGGCCCCCCCGCGGGGTTACCTCGGCCCCCCCCCCGAGTTTACCCCCCCCCCCCCCCCAGGTCACACACACAACCCTGGGGTTACCCCCCCACCTCAAGTTTACCGCCCCTCCCACACGGGGTTACCCCCCCCTCGAGTTTAACGCCCCCCCCCCGAGGTCATACACACACCCCCGGGGTTACTCCCCCCCTCCTCGAGTTTACCCCCCCCCCCAGGTCACCCATCCCCCTCGAGTTTATCGCCCCCCCCCCCCCCCAGGTCGCACAGTCTCCCTGGGGTTAACACACACCCCCACCCCACCCCCCCCCCCCGAGGTCACACACACCCCCTGGGGTTACCCCCCCACTTGAATTTGCCACCCCCCCCGCGGGGTTACCCCCCATAAGTTTAACCCCCACCCACCCACGGGGTTACCCCCCCCATCGAGGTTAAACCCCCCCCCTTCCTTGAGGTTACCCCCCCCAGGTTAACCCCCACCCCCTCGAGATTAACCACCACCCACCCACGGGGTTACCCCCTCCCCCCTCGAGGTTACTCCCCCCACGTTAAACCCCCCCCCCCCGCCCGAGGTTAACCCCCCCGGGTTAATGGCCTCCCTCCAGCACCCAGGGGTCCCCCCGGGCTTTCTCCCAACAACAGGTAAGCGCTCCCACCATGGCACCCCAAAGGTTAATGCCCCCCCCCTTGGGGGTTAACAGCCCCCCCCTTGGGGTTTAACGCCCCCCCACCGTGGCACCCCAGGGGTTAATGCCCCCCCCCCTTGGGGGTTTAACGCCCCCCCACTGTGGCACCCCAGGGGTTAATGCCCCCCCTTGGGGTTTAACGCCCCCCCACTGTGGCACCCCAGGGGTTAATGCCCCCCCCCCCCCTTGGGGGTTTAACGCCCCCCCACTGTGGCACCCCAGGGGTTAATGCCCCCCCTTGGGGTTTAACGCCCCCCCACCGTGGCACCCCAGGGGTTAATGCCCCCCCCCCCGTTGGGGGTTTAACGCCCCCCACTGTGGCACCCCAGGGGTTAATGCCTCCCCGTTGGGGGTTAACGGCCCCCCCCCCCCTCCGTGCCACCCCAAAGGCTAATGCCCCCCTTTGAGGACTGTTGCCCCCCCCAGCACCCAGGGGGTTAATACACACACACACACACACACACACACACCCGATACTTTGGGGTCTGCTACCCCGGGGGGGGCCATCAGTCCGCCTTCACGATATACCCAGGGGGTTAATACCCCCTCCCCGGGGGGTTAATGGCCCCCCCAAGGGTTAACGGCCCCCACCCCCGTTGCCCCAGGGGTTTATGCCCCCCCCCAGGGGATTATTGCCCGCCCCCCCCAGGCACCCAGGGGGTTGTACCCCCCCCCCCGGTGTCGGTGCACCCCCCCCGTCGGTGCCCCCCCCCAGACAAAGGCCGGCGGGGGCACAAAGGCCCGGGGCGGGGCGGGCCGGCGGGGGTTAACGGGCCGCCGCCCGTCGCCATGGCAGCGGGCCCGCGGGGGGGCCTTAAAGGGCCCGCGGCGCCTTCCCGCCCTGCCGCCGGTTCAGCCGCCGCCACCACGGGGGGGGGGACATGGGGGGACCCCCCCACAGCCACGCAGGGCCCCTTGGGGTGGGTACGACCCTGCTGGGCATTGCCCCAGCTGTGTGCCCCCCGTATGGGCCCTGCCTGCACTGCCCTATGGATGCTGTGCATTGCCCCCCATATGTGCCTTGCCCCATGGATGCTGTGCGTTGCCCCCCATATATACCCTGTCTGCAGTGCCCTATGGATGCCGTGCGTTGCCCCCTATATGTGCCTTGCCCTATGGATGCCATGCATTGCCTCCTATGTATACCCTGCCTGCACTGCCCTATGGATGCTGTGCGTTGCCCCCTATACATGCATTGCCCTCTACATGTACCTTGCCCTATGGATGCTGTGCATTGCTCCTTATATGTGCCTTGCCCTATGGATGCTGTGCATTGCCCCCTATATGTGCCTTGCCCTATGGATGCCATGCATTGCCCCCTATATATACCCTGCCTCCACTGCCCTATGGATGCCGTGGGTTGCCCCCATATGTGCGTTGCCCTATGGATGCTGTGCATTACCCCCTATATATGCCCTGCCTGCAGTGCCCTATGGATGCTGTGCGTTGCCCCCTATGTGTGCCTTGCCCTATGGACGCTGTGCCTTGCCCTATGGGTGCTGTGCATTGCTCCCTATGTATACCCTGCTTGTATGGATGCTGTGCGTTGCCCCCTATATGTGCCTTGCCCTATGGATGCCGTGTGTTTCCCCCTATGTATACCCTGCCTGCACTGCCCTATGGATGCCGTGCGTTGCCCCCTATACATGCATTGCTCCCTACATGTACCTTGCCCTATGGATGCTGTGCATTGCTCCTTATATGTGCCTTGCCCTACGGATGCTGTGCGTTGCCCCCTATATGTGCCTTGCCCTATGGATGCCATGCATTGCCCCCTATATATACCCTGCCTCCACTGCCCTATGGATGCTGTGCGTTGCCCCCTATATGTGCCTTGCCCTATGGATGGCGTGCATTGCCCCCGTATGTGCCCTGCCTGCGCTGCCCCACGCATGCGGCGCGTGCCGGTTGACCGCGCTGGCGCGCCTGCAGCGCCGGCGGTTGCCGCGGCCCCGGTTGCGGAGGGAAGAGCCGCCCCACGTGGCGCAGCCGGCGGGGGCCGCACAGCGATGCCGCGTCCCTGCGGTGGCTGCCGAGCCCTCCAACATGGAGGAGCCGCCGCCAGGCTTCACCGCAGCCAGGCAGACCCCCGGTGCACCGGGCAGGCGGGGGCTGCTCCCAGCTCCTCTCCCCGAGCCTGGGACCCCCCCTCCTGCAGCCACGTCCCTTGGGGGGTGACACCCACCCCCACCCCCCCCCCCCCCGCTGCACTTTGCCAAACAGACCCCTCCAAATGGCTGCAGGGTGACCGAGGGTGGGTGTCACCCAGGTGGGGGCTTGCTTTTTAATGAAGCCCGCATCTAATTACAAACCGGGTGTCCAGGGAGGATGCGGCAGAGGTCGGGACCCCCAAATGGCTCCTCGAAACGTGTGGGGTTTGCAGGGGCTGTGGGCAAGAAGCCACTGGAGAGCAAGTGGCCATTTTGTGCCATTTGGCCATCTCGGCCCCCGCCTGCCGGCACGGCCGTTAAACTCGCCGGGGTGCGGTGCCCGCGGCACCCGGTGCTGGCTGCAGACCCTGCCCTCGGCCCCCGTCCCCTCTGTGAGGGTGGGTGTCAGCCATGGCACTCCCGGTGTGCCGGGAAGCCCGTGGTGCCGGCTCAGCCACCGTTCAGGGGCTCCCGGCAAACGTGCTCCTGCACCCCGAGCGTCACCAGGATGCCACCAGGGAACTGCTGGGACAGGCACCGCAGCGGGTGGCACCGGTCCTGCACCGCCGGTGCTGGGGCGCTTCCGTGTGGTGGCTCCGGTGCTGCGGGTCGGCTCTTCCCAGGGTGTTTCCCAGCTGCCGAAGGGACGTGCAGGCAGGGCCCCGTGCAGGCAGGGTGTCGTGTCCCCCCCTCCGGCCCCGGATTGTACCCCCGAGGTGAGCCCTCGCCCTTGCGTTGCAGCTCCTTGCTCGGATCGAGCGCATGGAAAGGCGGGTGCAGCTGGTGAAGAAGGACAGCGAGCGGGAGAAGCACCGCATCTTCCAGGGCTTTGAGGTGGACGAGAAGCCGGAGGCGGAGGCGTGCGAGAAGCTGCCGCTGGAGTGTCCCCAGGACCTGCTGGAGCCCCCCCCGTCCCTGCAGCCCAAGCACTTCCCCTACGGCAGGAACGGGAAGGGGCATAAAAGGTTAGAGGGTGCCGGGGGGGTTGCGTGGGGCCAGGGAGGACATTCCCCATGGCTTCACCCTCCATCCATGGGGCTGGCGCTCGAGCCGCTCCGAGAGGCTGCCTGGCACCGGGAGTGCATCCCATGGACCGTGGGCGCTGGCTGGGGGTGGGCGAGGAGTCGGGGGGTCCCAAAAAGCTGGGAAAGCCCCTCTGGCCTCTGGAAACCTGCCTCCGGCCGGCCCTGGCACAGCAGCCCTGGTTTGGGGGTTCCGGTAGCCCCAGTGTGGGGCGAGGATCCGCACACCCGGCTGAGCTCCTCTTCCTCCCGCAGGAAGCCGACGTTTGGGAGTGCGGAGAGGAAGACGCCCGTTAAAAAACTGGTGTCCGAGTTCTCAAAAGTGAAGAGTAAAACTCCGAAGCACTCCCCGGGGAAGGAGGAATCGGGCGGCTCCTTGTCCGAAACTGTTTGTAAACGAGAACTGCGGAGCCAAGAGACTCCAGAAAAACCCCGCTCGCTCCTGGAGACCCCGCTCCGAGCCTCCGCCCCGCCGAAGGGCCCGGGTGCCCACCCCAAGGAGAAGGGCTTCTTCAGCAGCGAGACAGACGACCTGCCCTATCTCTCAACCACCGAAATGTACTTGTGCCGCTGGCACCAGCCGCCCCCGTCGCCGCTGCCATTGCGGGAGCCCTCCCCAAAGAAGGAGGAGACTGTAGCAAGTAAGCGATGGAGAGCCCGCCGCGGCGCGGGCGGCAGCGTGCCAGGCGTCGGGGCAGAGCCAGCGGCCGGGGAACCGGGGCTTGGTGCCCTCGCCCCGCAGCTGGCCAAGGGGCAGAGCCCCCGTCGCGGTGGGAGAGCTGCCACCGGTGGCGCTGCGCCGGCTCCTCCCGCGGCGGTGGGTGGCAGCCCTGATGCCGGCGATGGGCTCTACCGAACCACGTCTCTGGCTTGGCCTGCTGGCACCGCACCGGGCAGGGCTGCCGGCCCCGCTCCGCGTTAGCCGTCCGGTTTGCCGAGCAGCCCGCGTGCCCGTTTGGGCAAGGGGTGAAGCAACTTCCCGTTGGCGGTTGGGAAAACGCGTCTGTGGCTTGTGCCGCTGCTGCGCTGCGCCGGTTCCTTGAACGTGGTGTCAGTCTGGCCAACCCCCCCCCTTCCCGGCTGGTCGGCTCCGGGTCCCGCAGCGCGGCGAGCGCCGGCGATGGGCAGCACCGGGCTGTGCTGCGGCAGACGCCCGTGCTGCCGGCGATGGGCAGCACCTGTGCCGCGGCAGATGCCGGCGGCGGTGGCGGCGAGGCTGCACTGGATGCCGAGCGCCCTGGCGCGGGGGGAGCTCGGCGCGTCCCCTCGCGGAGCGGCTCAGGTTTGCTTCTGTACTCGGTTGGGGGGATGGCGGCGAGCTCACCCTCCTGGCTCTGCCTCCCCCCGGACCCCCCCCTACCCCGGGCGGCGTCGCTCAGGCTGGGGGTTTGGGGAGCCCGAGCTGCGCTCCCTGAGGGAGGGGACGGGCTGGAGGGGGGCGTCGAGGCGGCGGGGCTGGGGCGCGGGGTGACAGCCTGGCCTCTCCCCCTGCAGTTCCGTCTTGGAGGGACCATGTCGTGGAGCCCCTGAGAGACCCCAACCCCTCGGACATCCTGGAGGTACGTACGCCCTCCCGGCGGGTGCCGTGGCTGCTGCCAGAGCCGGCATGGCCGCAGGCTCCTTCCCAGCTGTTCCACCGCTCCATGAGAGCGGATCGGGATGTTGGCAGTGGGCCCGGTGGCATCTCGTCCCCTTGTCTGCCATAAACAGCGTGGCAAATCCCGGCTGCGGTTGGAGGGCTGGGGTTGGGG